>WBMZ01007487.1:0-202723 GCA_013400975.1 Atrichornis clamosus
CGGAGGCGGCGGGATGCCGCGGGATGCCGTGCCGGGAGGCGGCGGGATGCCGTGCCCGCCCCCCCGGCGCGCCCGTCCCTGCAGCCCGTCCCGGCGGGGAGCGGCGCGGGGGGGCCGAGCCCCAGGGGCTGCCAGGCCTGGAGGTGGAGGGCGTCGGGTACCATTCCCAAAATATCGAGCGTGGGGCACCGTTCTCCAAAATACCGAGCGTGGGGTGGCTCAGGCTGCAGTTGCCGCCGGGAGAGGGAACCTGGCTGGGACCCCCCTTCCCCTCCAGCAAGCGCGGAGCAACGCACCTGCCGAGGGTCCCTGTCCCCCGCGGCCCCTAGAGCGCACAAAGCTGTCCCGCTGCAGACTGATGTCGGGGGGAAGAAAGGTCTCAGTGCCCTAAAAACAGAAGGCAAAAACACAGCCCTTACCTGGAGCCTTGCTCACTTTAGTTCCTGTTCGTCGTGTTGCGTTTCCCCTCTTTTTGGCTGAAATCCCTCAAACTACACCAGCAAAATGTCACAGGACATCCTCTCGCTCCTGCCCGACGCAAGCAGCAAGCTTCTGACAAAAAGTTGGCACCTGGATGTAGCCATATGTGACCCTTTTTGGCTCTGAGCTTTGTCACATCGCACAGGGAGAGGCCGTGGTGCAGCTGCAGTCCTCTGTCGAGGCTGCTGGCCTCTGGGACATGCGTTCGTGCAGGAGTTTGGAAAAATCCGACCTTGGCCTAAAATCAGCAGTCTTTGCTGTTTCCCCCCCTGCCCCTGCTTAAAATGTGATGAATACTGCAAGTTCTCTGTCTCAATGACTGTGTTTCAGTGGAAACACAAAACTAACACCTTTGAGCATACCAAGGCACCAGCATGTACCCTGCAGCTGGATGTGTAGGACCACATTATATCAAACTGGCTTTGAAAGCTTTTTAAAAGATCTAGACATTTTAAGCATTGATTTTTAGCATAGGTTTGTTGTTGTTTTGGTTTTGTTTTTTTTTTTGCATTGCACCAAAAGGACTCTAGGCTATCTATTTTAAAATCACTTTAAAAGGTTTTGAAAATCACACTACAGTCAATCTATATATATATATGAGAGCCTTTATCCAGCTGTTTCCCTAGATCCAGTCAGAGCTGCATGGAAAGGGAATCTGCACAGAGGTTTTCCATTTATACTAAGATACTTTCCATTCATAATCTGTGAACTGGATAAATGCAGCTAAATGTGGGTATCTTACCTGTGTTTTTCAGTGTTTACACTACAAACCATGTCAAGCTTTTTATCATATTTATTTATGATACAAAGACAGAGGATTAGCATTTTATTCCGTTTTGAAAATGTAGTGGCTTTCCTGAACCTAAAATCCCTTGGTTTTATTTCTTACATTTTCCTGGCGTGACCTAGAATACTTAGGATCTATTTTTAACATTATTTAAGCCATGTTGTTACAGTAATCCTATTTACAATGGGAACTTTAAATACCAAATAACTCAGGTAGTGGCTTCGAATAGATTGATTATCTTGCATTTTTATTAGATCTTTCCAAATGTCCTCTTAAAGTATAAGAGCTGTAGTTTGGAGTCCTGCCAATACTCCCTCTAAAATATTTTTCTTAGAATATAATTTACTGTATCTCCTTTAATGATTAGTCTCGTTGTCATTTATTTTATTATTTGGACATATGACTTGATTTCTCAAAAAAACCCTCTTATGACTACTATTTTTAGCTTAATGACAAATATAATTGGCAGGTGTCTTTCATTTTCTGTGTTATAAGGAAGGTTTATTCAGAAGAATGAACCCGCAGTTATTCTCTCACAAAGATAGTATTTGTACTATAGATTTGCATTCTGCAGCTCCTTTTTCCAGCAGAAACTGAAATTCAGTGTGCTGGTCACCTTCAGTGCTTTGTTTGCGTGGGGACACAATGAGCTGAGGAGAATACACCCAACCACCAGATATATCATCATTACAGAGATTAGTGCCAAGGTCCTATCCTGGACTTAACTCGGTAACGTGTGAAGGCCCTGACATCCTTCTAGCCCACCTGTGTGTCTTCTGAGGAGAAATCCAACCCGTGTAGTCCTCCAGGCGGAGGGAGTGGTAGGACTTCTGAGCTAGTACGAGATGCTTCACCTTTCCCGATGCAGCTGGCATATGCCCTGTGCAGGCCGGATTGCACGTGTGGGGTTGGGAGTGGAGCGCTTCAGACACCTGCTCTGAGCCAGGCTCAACACGAACGCCTGGAAGAACCGCCACGGCCTGTGAGTGAGACAATTACTGCACCACAACCAGTTCTTCAGGGATGTGCGTGTTCCCAGTGTGGCACTGAGAGAAAAATCCCTTCTGCAAAGGAGTGAATCAGACACCTCAGCGATGTTCAGTAGTGGAAAGCTGCTTTGAAGCAGCTGGGATCAACTTATGGTTCTACTGTAGGCGTGACTTGACAGAAATATGGAGCTTCCCTACTTAGCGCCACAACTGGGTTTCTCTTCCACTTCTTCATTATAAACTGCTAGTTCTTTATTTTAATTTCTCTTTCCTTGTAGCAAAATCAATGTCACTTGGAAAACAGATTTTATATTTGTAAGGCTTGTTGAGAAACTTTTCATGTTGTACCTCTGTGCAATTTATATATTTTTAGACATCTGGAGGATTAGGAAAAAGTCCTAGGTTACTTTAATAATATTCATGTTAAACTTGTCTTTCTTTATATTATATTCTACATATTGCTGGAAGTTTCAGATTGAAAATAATATAAGATTAGATCGCAAAGAAGCTTCTAATGAAATTGATTGCTATCACAGGAAACAAGCCAGTGACAAAAATACTGGTTTTGACTTCTAGTTGAGAAATTAATAAAAAAGATTATGTTTTACTGTGGTGGCTAGGGCAATGAAGTCATCAGCCCAGATCCTTGCTAATCCTGTGACCATGTTCCATGTTCCACTTGGCATCTAAAGTTTTAAAGATAAACAGGATATAAATAAGGTAAAAATGAAACAAAAGCAACATTCAGAATCTTGTGACTGCTTTGCTTCCTGCAGTGGGCACCGGTGGTACCACCAGAAGAGGAAGGGGATTACACCTCGGGAGCTACAGGACCACCATCCTTCTCTGTAGGCCACCTCACTGGATGGGCCGTGCAGCAAGTCTCCTGCCCATGGCCCTTCCCTGAGGATAGAACTTTGCTGAGCTGGGTCTTCGTTGGATCTGAGCAGCCACAGTACTGAATGTAGCAGCATCTCAGAGGCTGAGGCTCCTTTTTAAGCTTTAGGCAGAATCTTGCCACGGTAAAAGCTTCTGAACTCTCTCCTTTCTACTAGTGCACTGATTTTAGAAAGCTGACGTTTTGTTGTCCTTAAAAGCATTGACTTAAGTTGTGTGATATAAATGAATGTTCCTTGTTAAAAAAAAAAAAGATTATTGGATAAATAAGATGATAAAGCTAAATAAGATGACAAAGCTAAATAGAAGAGGTCTTACCTGAAGGTAAAAGGCATTTTTTAAGAAATGGAAGTTATGTGCAAACAAGGGAGCTTACACAGATCATAAACCCAAACAAATTAGGCTTAAAAATATAAACAAAGAATTTTAAGAATAACTTGCTAAAGGCAAGTATAAAAGTTACTCATAAAACCTTAGACCACAAGAACTAGGAAATTCTGCAGAGCTGAGGGCTGATTAAGAAGTAGGAGGATCATGAAAAAGGCCATGGGAGAGGTACTAATGCAACTCTTTGTTGCAGTGTTCACTACCAAAGATTTGGAGACATTTCTATCCACCCACTTCCTTTACAAAAATCAGGTCTGCAGACTTATCTCATATTGAATGACTGGAAGGAAAAAAAAGCTCAGATAAGGAAAATGGATAATAAAATCAGCTTGCCTGGATCCTATTCACCTAGAAGTACCTTGAGAGGTCAGATATTGAAAAGCTGTTCCACTAACTTAGAGGTAAACTTACCATTCAAACAGTTTTTTAACTCAGCCACATAGAAGGTACAAAATCTTGAAAAGGGCTCCAGAGGGTATTTTTATTTGAGACAATATACTTTAAGATAACCTAAAAAATAGTATCACTTGGCATATGAATAATTCTGAACTAATACCATCCTGGCCTGTACCAGCAATAGTGTGGCCAGCAGGACCAGGACAGTGATTGTCCCTCTGTACTCGGCACTGGTGAGACCTCAAATCCTCTGTTCAGTTCTGGGCCCATCACTACAGGAAAGACATTGAGGCACTGGAGTGTGTCCAGAGAAGGGCAACAGACCTAATGAAGGGTCAGGAGCACAGGTCCTGTGAGGAGCAGCTGAGGGACCTGAGGGGCCTGGAGAAAAGTAGGCTCAGGGGAGACCTTATCACTCCCTACAACTGCCTGAAAGGAGGCTGCAGCCAGGTGGGGGTCAGCCTCTTCTGCCAAGTAACAAGTGACAGGATGAGACAGAAACAGTCTCAAGCTGTGCCAGGGAGGTTTAGACTGGATATCAGGAAAAATTTCTTCATTGAAAGGATTGTTCAGCATTGGAAGAAGCTGCCCAGGGAGGTGGCTGTGCCCTGATCCCTGGAGGTATTTAAAAGGTGTGTAGATGTGATGCTTATGGACATGGTTTAGTGGTGAAGTTGGGTTCACCAGGGCTGGGTTAATGGCTGGCCTAGATGATCTTAACGGCCTTTTCTAACCTAAATGCTATTGTAATACTATTGCATGATTCTGTTGTATGATTCTTGTGGAGAAGCGTCAACGTGCCTTTTATGGCAGGATCCCATGCCTCTTCCCATCTCCTGAAGGCTTCATCAAGTTCCTTCATATGTAAATGATCAACTTTATATAGACTTTTAAATGTCATTAATGCTTCTGTCAAGGTCTTTCTGGAAAGAACTGTGAAGACCTTTATAAAGAACCTCAACTATCTTGAGATGAAAAGGATTAATAACTACTTAAAGGCCCATCACAGGATACTAAAAAAAGTTGTCCACATTCAACTTCTGCCTCACAAAACAAGAGTCACTGAATGAAATCCTTAGACATTGTGTTTGAAACAAATAAAAGAAAGTACTTTTTCCATGCCATGCATTATTAAATGACACTTTGCGCACATGATCAGAGAATAATGTAGAAAAAAAAATCACAAATGGGTAAAAAAAGCACAAATTGTGGGACAAATATTTATCAGGTGCAATTAAACATAAAAAGTGAGATTCCCAGTTCTTTATTTATGTGAGGACTCTAATAAATGTCCCAAAGGAATAAGGCTTATAATAGGGTATGGAAACAAAAAGCAAGTGCATCATCTGTGTCTCAGCTTCTTGCAGCTTTAATACCTGTGGCCTTTTTGGGGGAAAGCTCAGACTCTGGAGACATTCAGAAATCTTCTCGGGGAGAATGTTAGTTGGAAAAGGTGTTCAGTAGGAATACTAGTTTTTTAATTAACTTTTTAACCGGTATTTTCTTTAAAACACCAGCAGCATGAGCAATGCATGGAGCCCCTCCTAGTTTGCACAGCACAATTGCTCTAAACGGCAGCATCTTTCTGTTGTTACCATCATACCCCCGTGTTGATCAGAAGCAGGACAGGGCCTCCAACATACTGGCCTCCAGCAACGGGCCTCTGAATTAGTACAACACAAGAGTAAACTCCACAGGAGTTGAGAGCAGTTGTGGTGCAAAAATCAAGCTTCTGGTTCATGGATGGATTACATGTATGCATCCAAATACACGGAAACTTCCACGTGCAGACATCCTGTCGTCTGTGACACAGCATCACGCGTCACATCTTGCTGCGACCTAGAACAGAACCGACAGCTCTAAATGCGCTTTGAATTAAAGCACTCTAAGGAGAAGGGAGGAGATTACATTGCCCAGAGGATCTGCAGCTGAAATGTGTGTTCGTATCAGGATGACAAAGCCAGGGCTTGAACAGAGATGCTGCTTTTTCAGCCCAGAGTTGGCCCTGACAGGTTGCATGTGAGATGTGCCTTGCAGAGATCCAGTTCCTGCCTCCTGCCCCTCCTCATGTCCAGGCTGCCACACACATTCATAAAAGGCTTAGAGGATTTAAATACCCTGGTTACAAAATTGTATTGAAACATAGATACTGATGCAAATTGTACAGCCTGTTGGCACTGTATGAATCATGCCAGGCCTAGAAAGAGTCTACATTAATTCCAAGTGTTCTGCATTTCCATTTCCAAACTGTTCTCTTTTCATATTCATTTTGTGTGTTGCCTTCATTTAGATTATTTTCTTTGCTTTCTTTCTTTTTTTAAAAAATTTATTTTGCATCTATGAATGCTTTTGCCAAGTCTCTGTAAACACAGCTAATTTCCAAAGCTTCCCTCATCCTGTTCTGTGTTTGATCTCCAGTTCTTCCAAAGGAATACATACAATGGCAATCAGAAATCGAGATAAAGAAAGGAGCATCTCTTGAACTAGTTGTTACAAACAAACCCCTGTTGTAAACAGAACCAAAAGAATAAGAGAATGATCCTTCCCACTGTAAAGTTCCATTTTTTGCATCCCAGATATACACACAGTGTTCTACCATTTTGATCATCCTCACTTCTTTTGTATGAAAAACTTGTGCTACCCTGTGAAACCTGATTCTGGTTTCTAAGGGAAAGCGAGCTGTTCCCATGTCACTGCCATGCGGAAGAGGGCCACACACGCAGCCCCACCAACAGCACATGCGCCATGCCGTCAGCAGCAGTCTTCTCTTTGGAGGATGGAGAAGAAGGAAGAGCAGCCCGGCAGGTGACGCTGCCATGGAGCAGGCTCCTCGCTGTGATGTCTGGTGCGAGGCACGGCCGTGTTCAGGACGATGCACTTGAGAGCGGCTGTAAAACACCTGGCATTAGGAATCTGCATCCATAATGTCAGACATAACTTCAGCGAATCTGCTGCCTGTGGGGATTATTGGGCAAGACGTGCAACTTTACGTGCTGCAGCAGCTGCCATGAAGTCACTACACTGTTGTTCGATGTTTGCTATCAAAAAATTACAAAAGCACTTGTAACAAATACAGTTGTTCATAAATCCCTGGAATAGGCTGATGGGTGAAAAGTTCACTAAAAGTCACATTCAATTAACAAATGACTGTCACCACCAGATGTGTGTATCCTGAGGAACAGTTTAATATATGTCAGACACAGACAAAATGACAGGCTAAATGATGATTAATGCTTAGCTGACAATTTCACAAAGCATCACACTAAGTAAAGGAATACTCTGAAATAAACAGCCTAATCTACATAACGTAGTCTAACTGGGATGAAAATATGAAATAGGGAAAAATAGATATGTCCAAAAAATACAGAGAATTGCAATGTGCTTGCAGTTGTTCCTCAGGCTACATTTCTATATTTCATCCAGCTGGGGAGGAAACGTCTCCTTTTCAGGTCAATAAATAGACAAAGATTTTGTTTGAAGTAAAGAACCAAAGCAACAGAGCTGTAAGTGCATTCCCCAAAAGACAACAAAGGCAAGGTAGGGTCTCAAATGTGACTTAATGGGCTTCTGAAGATAAGCAGCATCCCATACAGCCTCAGAAGACCCAAAGTGGTGGTGTTCATGAGCCTTTCCAGAGCTTTGTGGAACATCCTCCAGGCCTAACACATATTATCACGATGTTACAACAGCAATACAGGCAGCTGAGACTGTCTTTTCATTATATGAATATGCCGGCAACAACACTGAATTAAGGAGTTCTTCTGTCTACTTCACAGATGGTCAATTTTAGCTCCATGAAAAGGTGAATCATCTCCTCGGTTGTTCTGTACAAATGGCTGTGGGGTCATGCTGTATCTGGAGCAGCAAATGGAGCATAGTGTGGGCCACAGGCACTGGTGAATATTGTTGGAGGGGTATCATGAAAACATGGTCTCCACTCCTATACTGCAGCCATCAGCATGTGCTTAACAGTGTGGGTCAAGAACTGGGCTGACTTGGCAGAGCAATGCATCACCAGGTGTAGTGTGTTCAGACACAGTCTTTTGCTGGGGTGATGTCCAGTTTATGCACTGGCTTTTAAAGAGAAGACACTGATTCCTTTTGTCACAGCTTTAAGTTCCTAGTGCAACTGAAGCAGTACAGAAAAGTTGCCAGACTGCTAATAGTTGAGTTTTGCAGCATGAGGCACAGAAAAGGTACAGTGCAGAAATGGGAAATTGCTGTCTGCTTGCTTTATAGCAAGTGAGAAAAACAATGCAAATTGTTGTTGTTTTGTGAAATAGTTTCTTAACACTTTTTGTTATGCATGATTTAATCTTGTCTACTCAGTGACCCCTAAACTCTGGTGCCAGAAATTACCTAGCAAGTTGGCTCAGTTGGATGATTCACACAGTTCCTGATCTCTGGGGTATCAAATTCTGGACCAAATATACCTTCAATGCACCAGTTCCTTTTATATTTATCTTTATATTCATTTTTCCTCATTCTATTGGAAAAGTACAAGGGAGTTAGAAGACATTTCGTTGTGTGGCTGTCTGCGAGGTGTTTCTTTGTGACCAAGGTCAGTTTAGACTCCCAGAGCTGCTAACGCTGGCTGCTGCAGTAATGTCACACACTGCATGAACTCCTGGGCTGAACATCTTCGCTTTTTCTGAGCTATCTGTCCTCTGCACACCATAGCAGTTAGACAAAGGATTGTATGGGATGAGCATAACAACTACTCCCAGCTGGAAGGGTTAGGAAATGGTCCTACCAGAAGCAATCTTGTCACATGTCCACAAGAAGCTGTAGCTACTGGGGAAAAGTGCTAAAAAGGCAACAACCTGAGGGGAAAAAAAAAAAGTTGAATATGAATATGAAGAATAATATCCAGTTTTCTCACTCTAAAAGAGCCAGGTTCACAGCATTCCTCTTGTTCATTTATGTCATGGGTATACAGGCTACAGTGACATCTCTGTGAGGTCTTCTCATGCAATTTCTAATGTACTTGATATTTCTGTAACTGCTTTACAACGTTATTCTCTCCATTTTTTCCTTTTCTGATTTTTTTTAAGTAAAGTAAATAATAACTTCTCTTTCAGCTATAAATTCCCAGCTTTGGGAATTGGCACAGGAGAACCGCTCTTTTCAGACGGCAGTCCCAGTTAAAGGTTAAGGTACATGTTAAGGTACCCAGCTTACTCTGGTCATCTTGAAAAAGCCAGATTGTTCCTCAGACTTTTGTTAACTAGAGAGCACACTTTAATAAGCATTGTGTAAAGGAGCTGGAGCTTTTAAAAGGACATAAACAGGACTCTCAGTGGCTGCAAGAGCACCAAGATGCTTTAGTGATGAATGAAGCACAAATCAGTAGAGAGACAAAATACAAGAGAAAATGCATTGTGGAGAATTATCTGCATGTCACCATAAAATGATTAGAGAACTGATATTACAGGCATCCAAGCACATGGCTATCTATTAATATCGTGTTAGTTGTCATTTAAATTTAGTATCTGAGTAACCTGGACTAAAAAGTTCCAAATACAGAAGACACTAAATGCAAGTAATTTGGATTAAAAGAAATCAGAGAATAGAGTGCACTTGAATCTGAGTTTCCACTTCTGATGTAGAGACCATTATATCAGGAATGATGTAAGCAGTAATAAACTTGCTCTGTGTCTTCCTGGGAAGTACTGATTTCACGGATGGCTGAGAAAAGTCTCCATGGAGAGAGCATGTGGATACCAAAAAGCAGAAAAAATCAATTACCAAGAAGGGGTGAAAGGACTTTTTGTCTTAAAAAAAACCCAAAAGACAAACAAACAAACCCCCCCGCCAAACAAAAACCAAAAACTAACCAACCAAACAAAAAAACCCCAAACCAAACCAAAACAAAAAAAACCCCAAAAAACAAACAAACAAAAAAACCAAGGGAAGATGTTCCATGAAAGAACCTCTCAGAATGAATCAGCTCTTTGAAGTGCATCAAGTTAGCTTTACAAAACAGACTGTTTCTATGTATTCACCATTCAGGAACCCTCAATGAATCAGTGAATTAATTTCTTTCAGGAAGGTTCTCAGAAGTGCCTGACCGACATTACTGGAGAATTAATCTCTATAATTCAGCTGTCAAGCAGTGTGACTGATCACCTATAGTCTTATTCTTGCTCCCTCATTAAATGGCCTCTGCTTCAAAAAGACATTTTCCCCTAAAAAAAAAATCTTCACCTAGTCACAAAATTAATCTCAAATTTAAGCAGCCTTGAAGATCAAAGTTCTTAACTGAGTGTTAGTCTCAGGAAGAGAACATAACTAGGGCATAGACAATGGATTTGAAAATACAGGCTGACCCTCTTAAATAACCTTGTATAAGATTATCCAGGCTTTTGTAAAATGGGAGTACTAATAAATCAGAAAATTGTTAAGATCTCTAAGAGAATGATCATTTTGCATTTGGAAGTCCAAAACATTATACCAGGTAATGAGACCATAGGGGAAGAGATTAGGGATGGAAATACATGAGATTTGATCAGTTCTGAGGTAGGCAGTTTGAGCAAGAATCTATCCAACAGAAAAAACATCAGTAAAAGGCTGGGGAAAGAGATGAACTTTTAGAAAGCAGAACTGAAATATTTCTCCCCTAATGTTAATTAAAATGTAAAATGTCCAAACAAAAGTACCAAAACAGTTGCAACAAGAAATCATATTCAAATAAAAGTTGGATGTGGTCAGATGGTACCAACTAGAAATCGTGTCCTTATCCAGAACCACTGAATGGGCATATCTCCAATTTATTCACACGTTATTAGGGTGCCAGAGCAGTGCCTCTGTTTGCAGACTTTCCGTGACTGTGAGAACAGCTGTAATGAGTCACACAAAAGTTCAATGACTACCGAAATGTCCTCTTTCCATAATTCAAACTCACAATGAAGTTCCTTCCTGCCACAATAATTTAGCAACAATAGAGAGCTTGGTTATTGTGGAATGCAAAATTTTCAAATCGTCACTATGTAGGAGACACACGGCCTGAGGGTTTTTTCCATTCTCATAATCCCTGAAAGACATGTTTCCTCTAATTGTCCACTAGAAAATATTATTTCCTCTTCTGATTCGCAGACATACCATGGGACAGTTTACAATGAGCAGAGATGGCCGGTCTTCTACATTAATAGACCAAATTATTTGAGGGGCTGTCACTGAAAAGTTCATTTGCTATATTGTTTAGAGTTTATGCAATGTTTACTCACTTGAATGTGCTTCTAAGTGTAACAGAGCTGCTACTATAAGTAAGTCTTCACTTAGAAGACAGACAAAATGTTTTTTGCTACATGGAAAGTGCTAAATATCGACTTATATTGTTTGGTTTCATGCAAGAAAACAGAGGATTTCCTCTGCTACACTACAGATGTGAAACATACAGCAAAAAAGACGTTTCCCAATCAGAAAACCTGATTTTACTTTTTTTTTCAATTTGGGGATGTGTGTTTGTTGGTTTTTTTTTAGTTTAGTTAATTTAGGACAATACAACTTGACCAAGAGAGAATAATATTTGGAATCAGACAGTGAAAAGAACAGAAATAAAAAATGCTTTCCATTGAAACACTGAAACATGGTGAAAAAAAAATTTTCCAAATTTTTTAGTTTTAATTAGCACCTAAAGTACAGCCCCACATC
Organism: Atrichornis clamosus; assembly: GCA_013400975.1. Lineage (NCBI taxonomy): Eukaryota > Metazoa > Chordata > Aves > Passeriformes > Menuridae > Atrichornis > Atrichornis clamosus. Next base: position 11,590 of record WBMZ01007487.1, read on the forward strand.
CAAAGAAAAATTATGACAACATCTTAATCAGAAAAAAACCTAAATGCTGATGGTAAGACATAACTTCCACAGGGGTTTTCTCCATTTTAAGGAGCTTCTAAGGAATGTTTAAATGTGAATGAACCTCTTAGTTATTTTGCTCTTAAGCATTAACTGGATAACCAGGTAAGGCAACAAATATCAGGAGCAAAAAGTAAAATATATGGTACCAAATATAAACAGTAAAAACTAGGTGAAACTAGCTTAGGCTGGGATGTTCCAATACACATTTTTGTTGTAGACAGTTCTCCTTCATATTTATTTTATTCTAATCTCATCTAGATTTGCCATCCCTCCTAGTGCACACAGTGCAAATTGAGAAGGTGTTGCTGCCTTGAGACTCCTTTCCACAAAATCCCAGTCACATGGTCACTGATGTGCCAGCGTAGGGTTACAGTGGATCTATAGTTTGCTCCCTTCTTTTCATTCCTCAGAGCATGAAAGCTTCTGGGACTGATCTTTTACTTTTCCTGTAGTCAGCTTTAAAAAACCCACTTTTTCTGCTACTGGCATATCGAGTCTTGGCATAAGAATGCCAGAGCAATCTATAAAATGGTGCCCAGCCTCTCCTGTTTGACTCTCTGCTGCCCTTTCTTCAGAAAGATGTGCACAAATACTTGTATAAACATGAGTTTCAGCAAGAATCAGCACTTACACTGCTTGCATATGAAAATACCTGCTACTAAATAGAATGCTAGGAATGTTACCCGGGGACAGCATCCGTCACTAGCAAAGCCGTTAAGGATAAAAACATAGCACTGTAAATTCAATTTATAGGCGTGGTATAAAAACATTCATCATGGATTTAACATATTCCTTTTGCACTAATATCTGTGTTTTAGATGCAAAGATATGCTGCATATGTATAGGCCCAAACTACATCACACATATTGGGACACCAGACTGTGCATGCTTGGATGTGCAATTCATCACATCCCCATTCCTGGAAGTCCAGGACAGATGGAGATCTGAGCAACCTGGTCCAATGAAAAGTGTCCCTGTCCATGGCAAGGGGGCTGGAACCAGATGATCTTTAAGGTCTCTTCCAACTCAAACCATTACATGATTCTATGATTAAGTCCAACTGATCATGCTCTTGTAGGCTGCTCTCTACTTTCATACTCCATCATCTGTGTTATGATGTACAGGCAGGAAGGGGATTGTCTGCCTCCTGAAATGTCTCCAGTCCTGAAGTTTGGGGTCCTGTCACCAAGAGTCCAAAACCCTCTCCCCCAGGTCTCCATCTTTAAATCAATGAGAAAAATATCAGTGGGTTAATTATTGTCTGCTCACTGACCATGTAGGGTAGGGGAGCTCGGGGAACCAGATGTTTATCTTAGGCACGTCATTTAAGATGGCATTGAGAAAACTTTAGAGTTGCCTTCAATTTGGTATACTGCAAGAGATAGAAGAGGGCATTTCTGTGCCTGTAATTTGCCCAGGATGATAGACTGGATAGTGACCTTTAATCCAGCACCACCTGGACCAGTACTGCTTGGACCTTTCTCTTTCACCATCCACATTGCCCTGAAACCCTACCTGACCTCCTTCAGACCTGTTATATCATGTGCCTCACTCGACACACTGCTGTCACAGACTTTACCACTCCATAAAAAAGACAAATTACATTTTATTCTTTTTCTTGAAGCATTGACATTGACTCAACACTCTGTTGTTGAGTAGCTTGGAGCTGGCTCTTCTTACTTGGATTTCAAGTTGGTAGACAAGAACATTTTTGTCCTCGAGCTCCGATTAACTACTCAGAGCCGGCAGAAAATCTCATTGCCTCTTTTACTAGACCTTGCATGCCCACCTGAAATAGGTTTGCTGCAAGGAGATAGGCAATTTGTATTTGCAATTTGCTTGGCTTCCATCAAATTACTTTACCCAGAAATAAGGCTAGTTTGAGGGCATTCCAGAAATGGTAGGAGGCTGCTGAAAACCACAATGCCAGTTCCCACCAGGACACAGGACAACAAACAAGACTGTCTTGGCTTAAGACCTGGAGTCAAACTAGGAATTAATCTAGTTCAGCATTCGAAAGGTTCATGTCAGGGTAGGTGTGAAAACAGTATGGCTTCTTGGGACAAGCTGTGGTAAGACATAAAAGTGCAAAGAGGAACTGGCAGAAAGTCTCTGTTAAATTAAAAAAGAAAATTACTGAAATTTCTGCGTTTGTCATAACAAACTTCCACATGCAGAGTACTAAACCAGATGTGTGCAACAAAACCTTGCTGTGCTTGGGTAATCTCACAGGCATAGAGGGGAAATCAGTGCTGAGCATATTCCAAAGCAGTCACAGAAATACCAATGCTTCTGAATGCTTCCTCTAGCCCAAGGCTTTTCCATCACTGCTACAAAGTGACTGCTCCAATACCTTACTCCAGTGCAGAATACCATGCATGATGAAATTCAGATTTAGCAGTTGAAAAACACTATTCTACAAACCAACCTGTCAAGCCAGAGAAGAAGAATAGCAGAAGTAAGTTTCTGTTGTCCAGTGTGGGGCTTGTTTCTTTCACGGTATTAAATCAGTTTAACTTCAGTTTCTGCAAAATAATTTGTCCACCATGACAAATAAGCAATTGTTGAAAAAGAATTTTGTCTCTAAACATTCTCATGAGGGGCTGGGTTTTTTTTGGGGGGTGGGAAATAGAGACCCTAAATTAGGCATGATTGGTCTCAGTGGTCTGCTAGCTGGAGGTCCGGAGAACCAGTCAGTTCAGCGGAAGTTAACAGGACTGCAGAGGAATTGTTTACATATTAATTTAGGCATTCATCTCTGAAAACATTCTTTTTCTCTCCGTTTAAAAACTGGTTCCATATGAAGTCAAAGGATTCTGAAAATAAACATTGATTTACTTCCTTGAATGCATTGATCAGTATATCTGTGGTGTGTTTTACTATTAGGCTATATTTGCACATAGGCAATTTGTTCCACTCCAAAAAATAGCAGCAAACTGTTCTAGCTTGCCAAGAGATCATACTGACAGCTTAACAGATTGAGAGAGCAATTTGCCCATTTAGTACACAGACATAAATCTTTCCACCTAACAGCTTTGTTTAAAGGCCAGGACTGCTCGCTCCTACACGTGAACCTGCCACTAACATGTATGGGAAAGAAGCGGTGGTGACAGAGAACGCTTGGATTTACAAATGTTGACTTGAATAATGTTGCTCTCTCTTACGTGAGTTTACACAGATGCAGAGTTCATGGTGTAGTCCAAACTTTCTTTGTATTCAGTACTCCAGTGCTTGTGGCCGTGCAAGCTGCTTGTGTACAAACTCCAGCTTCGCTTCCCTGGCACAAGTGCGGCTCTTGGGTTGAAGGATTATGGCCTGTGTGTATGCCTGACAGTACCCCAGGAATCTGCGGAGGAGGGCTCTTGTTACAGCTTAGCACACCGCAGGTGCCATGCTCCTTTCTCCAAAATCTTCTAAAAACAAGAGGAATGATAGATTTTGGCATCGCCCCTCACTGAGATATCAGAGTGCTGGAGCACCTCTCATACCAAGACAGGCTGAGAGAGCTGGGGTTGTTCAGCCTGGAGAAGAGAAGGCTCCAGGGTGACCTAATGAGGTCTTCCAGTACCTAAAGGGAGCTTACGGAAAAAAAGGAGAGGGACTTTTTATATGGGAAGATAGTGACAGGACAAGAGGCAGTGGTTTTAAACTGAAAGCTGGCAGTTTTAGATTAGATGAAATTCTTTCCTCAGTGGGTGGTGAAGCACCTAAACAGGTTGCCCTGAGAGGTGGTGGATGCCCCCATCCCTGGAAGTGTCTAAAGCCAGGCTGGAGATTTGAGCAATCTGATCTAGAGGAAGATGTTCCTGCCCATGGCAGGAAGGTTGGAACGAGATCATTTTTAGGGCCCCTTCCAACTCCAACCTTTCTATGATCCTGTGTGGAAATTATTGCTCTATTTTAAAATAAAATTTTTAAGTTACAAAAGGAAGAGTCCTTTTACCATCAAAAAAGAGAAAACTACAGATAGTTGCTACTACTCAGTGCATAGTAAGACTCTTAGCTAAGCATGTCAGGAAGGTTGCACTAGGTCAGGGTAAGAGTCCTCTTGCCCAGCATTATGTCCCTGAACAAGACCAACAGCAAATGCTTCAGGAAAGAATGTAACTGAAGGACAAGCAGGTGGTAATAGCTTTGCCATTCTGATTCCAGCAATTACCATTTTAAGGATTTTCTGAATAGAGATTGGAACCAGACAATTAAGCTTAATAGCCCTTGATGGATCTTGCTAGTAGCTATTAATCGAAAAGGGAGCCTCTTTTGTCATTTCATGACTGATTAGTTGCTTTGAAAGCTCTTAGTGAGGACCTTGTGTAAGGCTTTTTAGAAATCTAGGTAACTGCAGAAGCCAAACCATCCTTATTCATACGTTCACTAACTTTTTGAAAGAATGCTATTAGGTTTGTGCAGCATGTGTTCCCAGGAGGCTCAGCTGCCAGGTGCCTCTGGAGCCTTTGTGGCACCACTTTTGTTGCTCCTGTTTTATGGGAAAACTCCCACAGCCAGTTAAATAACAGCAAGTGGTTCAGCATTTTCACATTTTAATTTGTTTAAAATAGCTGCTAAGCTGCATCTGATCCCACCAACGTTATTAATGTCTTCAAAATTAGCCACAATGCCCGAAATATCAGTCCTAACAGCAGAATGATCCCTAGGTTCTTGCTTTCTTCTTCCTACAACAGCTAAATGCTTTTATGGAGCAAATACTAAAATCCTACATCTTTTCTTCCTCCTTTACTTACCTTCTAAGAAGATCAGAACTTCTGTGTTGCTACTCCTGACTGGCAAAGTTTATTCTTAGCCAAAACTCATAATTGAGGGAAATACGTCTTCACTGCCTTTGAGAATGAAAGGAAGGTCATTGATAATACAGACCACTAACAGCTGATGTGCCTCAGGGTAGCTCCAGTAATATCCCTGCAGATACATAAATAAAAATATTATCTTATCTTAAAATACATAAATTTTCTGTAACAGTTCTACTTTTTGTATGTGTGTATGTATGTATATATTTTAAGAGTTATTTAAAAAAAACCAAACAACTTATTTCAGTAATCAGCTGGCTTCAGATCTGGGCCATTTGGGCACAGCTGGCTCATGCCCATCTGACTGACACAACTGGTATGTACAGGTCCTTTTCCACAAGGCAGCTTTCCAGCCACTCTTCCCGCAGCCTGTAGCACTGTATGGGGTTGTTGAGACCCAGGTGCAGGACCTGACACTTTGCCTTGTTGAACCTCATATCACTGGGCTCAGCCCATCAATCCAGCCTGCCCAGATCCCTCTGCAGAGCCTTCCTGCCCTCCAGCAGATCAACACTCCCACGCAGCTTAGTGTCATCTGCAGGCTGACTGAGGGAGCACTCTATCCCCCCGTTCAGATTGTTGGTAAAGATATTAAACAGGACTGGCCCCAACACTGAGCCCGGGGGGACACTGCTCGTGACCAGTCTCCCTCCAAACTTGTGCTGAAAGCTGCCTTTGGCAAAGCCACTGCGAGGAGGTCTCTCTGGAGACTGGAAGCTCCCTAATGCAAAGCCAGTGATGTGTCCTCAGGTAGTCTCAGCCACCTCACCTGGGTGAGCCCTCCAATATACAAGATAGAATGATTTTGAAAAATACAGATGGATTCTAAAATCTCGCTGGCTGATGAAAAATAAGGGGAAGAAATCATTCCTTGATGAGTTCCACTTGTTTCTTTAGACTTATCCCCAGGATGAGTGACACAAAGTTTCTCATGGCTGGACCACTAGGAAAGATGGGAATAGACTGAAAGTTGTCAGTTTTGGGTTTTAAAGGCATCCATCACCCTCCATTACAATGCTAGCAGCAGTCTCCATAAGGCCAATTATTTAGAAACACTGAACCATACTATGCTATACAAATTGAAGGGGGTTGATTTTATTACAAATATTTCTGTCTTTTCCAATTAAGAACATAGCATTATGTAGTGATGTGAAACTGTCTTGTTAATCTACCCTTGGAGAGTGTTTATTCCAGGCACACAATAACAGTAATAGAGGTAGAAATTAGTTTTCCTCTCTCACTTGCAATGACAGTGATAAGAATGTTAATAACAATCTTGACCCAATCTGCATTTGATCTTCTGCTGCTATGAATGGAGTGACAGCAATTTGCATGATCGGATGATTTTTTGTTCTTTGCTTCACCACAGTAGCTGTACTAAACAGTTTCAGATTATTCACTCTTTTCTAAAGAAGGATTAAATCCATACATATTAACAAAAAATTATGAATGTTGTCAATCAATTTCTTCTCAGAAATGTATTTTTCAGGATGACAAGATGTAATTCTAGAAACATACATGATAATGCTTTACCATTATAGTCCATTGCATCATTTGATTTTGATCTACATAAACAGGTATTGTCAGAAGAAAAAAAACAAAATCCAAAACCCCAAACTTGTAAGAGGGAGATAAAGAGGAACATTTATTCTATACTCCTACCTACTTGAACCAGTATTAGATTTATATCTAGGTCAGTCCTTGAAAAATATGGCCTCTGAATTCCACTAAATTTCTGATATCTCTATTACAAGTCTTTGCACAGTTCAACAGAAATAAGAATTTTATTCTTTTGTGTTCCACTTCCCTCTCACAACAGAGATCGAAACATGGATATCATAACTTGTTACCACAGACATTATTTCAATACTACTTTTCATTTAGAGGAGTAATGGGAAGGAAAAAAGGGGTTTTTTTGTAGATTTCACTTAAAAATGGCTTAAAGTAAGTTCAATGTAGAACCGTACTGTGTACACATATTCATTACAGAAAATACTCCCATACACCCCTGTAGAGCATTTTTCTGTCAACATTGTTGAGATAAAACCCACATCTTCACATTGTCGATTTTCATTTGAGCGCTGCCAGGGAGAAGCTTCTATTCTTGAAGTTGCACTGCCCTCTAGGGGAGAGGATCTTCAGGTGTAGTTCCATGTCCATGTCGCGAGAACAAAAGCCTTCCTCTGTTTTCTCCTTCAGTTTTGAAGGCTGAACACTTTGCTCCCTCCAAATGTTATGCTGATGCTTGGTATGATTTTGGCACTGCAGCACAAAGATGAGCGAGGCTCCATTACAGCCATGTTTTATTTGCTTTTTTATTCCTTTAAATGTTCTCTTTTTGTGTGTGTGTGTGCGCTTGTAAATCTTGTCTGGAAAGGTCTGGAGGTGCTGCTACATTTTTCTGAGATTTGTGGCTATGAGGTAATCTATGCATGGTCTGATGCTGCTGTACCCTGGTGCAGAATGCTTTACAAAGCAATGCCGTGTGTCCCAGAGAAACATACTCCTGGCTTCTGTGGAACTGGAGGGGGACAGAAAACACGTCAGGGTCAACATTGTTCACAAAATGTTTCAACTTCTGCTTATGCAGTGCGCATTCCTAACACAAACGTGGACAGTGCCTAACGAGGTGCAGAGCTGCTGGGCAGCGCACATGCTACACACATGGTCACTGTACCTATACCTGGAGTTTCCTGCGAGACACAGGGTTTGTTCTGTGTTTGTCAGGCAGTGTAGTAATTGCATTGTGTTCCCAGCATCCTACAGGTTCCCAGTATTTGGTAGCTCAAATACTGGGGGCAGGAATTCACAGCAAGAAGCATAGCCTCCCTCAGCATGAGGGAAGTGGGCTACGTGTCCACTTCCCATCCAGAGCAATTGTCAGGATTCTCCCTCTCATACTGTTTACCAAGCTGGTGAACCACTAACAGAAAATTGTGTATTTGGAAAAGCCTTGCCTAAAGCCTGTTTAGTGTATCTTGTCCTGCCTAGCTCACCCTTCCTCTCAGTGGTCTGGGGACATGAACTGAAGAGACGAAATGGTTACAAGGGCTTTTCTGCTGGTTAAAGTGTGTGTAGCCATGTTTGAGATCCTCCACAGCGCAGCTCTCGGCTCTCTGCAGATCTGGTATTCACTGAAGGAGCTGATGTAGGTTGCTTGTGCAGACCATGAAACTGACAGGTGGTGTCTAGTTTGGAAAAATCATCATTTTCCAATAAACAGCTGACGAAAAAGGCAGGTTTTAGTATGAAGCTCCCTAATACAAAAAAGATAAAAGCGTTATTTCTGCTATTTGGATCCTGTTATTTTCTAAAAAAAAAATAGAATCAGAGAGCTAGTCAAATAATGGACAACTATGATTACCATATCCATACAAACTCAAACAGGTCACAGGAAAGCAGGATATCACACTGGGAAAGCGTTTACCATCATGGCTGAAGGTAAAGTAAGTCCTAAGCATTTCCATACTGCTAGTTTCTACACAACTGAGATTTCACAATATGATTTAAAGCTGTCAGGCAACTGTACAACTCGAAAATGGAATAAAATTCCAGAAGAGAAATTCCTGTAGCAGATCTTTTCTCTTTTACAATTTCTTAGAAAAGATGTGTGATAAAGGAGGAGCAGGACTTGGTTCAGTGAAGTGTATGTAATGCTTCAGTACCTTTGCACAGTAGATGCTTCAAATAAGATAGCAGAAATAATGACTGAATCAGAGAACAATGATGTGATTTAATATTTGGAAAGAAAAGAGATCAGGTTGGTACAGACAGAAATAGACTGCCATGGCTATGAGAAGTTCTTGTGAGGAAAAAGAACACACTGTGAAGACTGCAGAAATACTGACGCGAAAAGAAATCAATAACTAATGAAAACTCATCTTTGGAGAAGATTAAGGGTTTCACAAAGGAGAGGGAATGGAGATAATGAATTCACCACATGAATCAAGCCACAGTGTTAGCTATTGACCCGATGCTGAGCCTCCAGGACCTTCTGGCTGTTGTGGTGGTATTATGTAGAAGATGAATGCAGCACACTTCGCTGGCTCAAATTAGTGCACAAACAAAAGTGAACATTAAGATTTACTGTTGTGGATCTACTGGCGGAACTAAAGAGACTCCCAGATTTTTCCCCACCCACTGCTCTGCCATTGCCCTTCTGAGGAGACACAGGATGCAGGAGGATCAAATACTAGTTCACATCTTGCTCCAGTGGCAGGGAGCAGGAAAGAGGAGCACTTACTGCATTCCTCTCCCCGTGCCTTTTCTCCTTCTTGTCACTGCAAATCCACTTTGATTACCCTGCCTAACATGGGGGAGGATCCTGTTGCATTACAGTGAGTCTTGTGGGAAAACCTGGCTCAGGCTCAGAGCCCAGGCTCAAACGGGAGCTCATCCACACCTCCACCGCTGCCTCAGTGCAGGACTAGGAGGTGCTCATTGGCTGCAGACCAAGGAGACCCTGCTGGCCACTGGTGAGGAGACTATTTAGCCGAGGAGCTGATGGCATCCTAATAGCTGATCCCATCTCCCACTCTCAAGTACTTTCATTTCAGCAATACTACTACTTTTACAGGGACTTTCCAAAGCTTTCTTAATCTTTTGGTAAAGATGGGCATGCTGCATGTTCATGCAAAAAGTTCAGCATTCAATGTCCACTAATTCTGTGTACTTACCTTTCAAACTAATAGCTATAACCATTGTGTTAATTATTCCCAGTCCACTTTTTATCACTGGTCTACAGCCACAGCCTTAAACCTTCAGCCTGCAAAAATTCCTTCTTAGCTTTTTCTCTTCATGTTTGATTTCAAAAAATGGGATTGCCTTTAAAATCAATTACAAATGGTAGATTTAGCAACAAGCATAGGTAAATCCAATCTGAGCAGCAGCTCAGCATGTAATACTGTAATCACTGCATGTTAGTAAGAAGGGAAAATTGTGAGAGACAAAAATGTTCTTAATTTGTAAAATGATGTGAACTGTTCTGCCTCATACTGCTAAGTATTTTATTTAAAAAGTCAATCTCTTTATGTATCCTTCTTAAACGTCTAATTTTGGATATTAAGACACATTTGACAAATGAAAGGGTTGTATTTTTCAGCTGAGACAATATCCTTGGTATTATCATGTCTTTATTATTAAATATCTACATAAATATATAAATATATACATAAATTTATTTTATAATGTCTGTATTATTAATCACCTACATTTTCTGTTCCTTGATTGTCTGATTGTTTTTTAAACATTTTTAAGCACTACTTTTTCTTTTAGGACTATTTTCTTTTTTGGACCTTTTTCCTTTTTTTGGGTTGTGTTCAACTTCTACATAGCACCACCAGAAAGCCCTGCAGGCTCAGTACTATTGGTATTTGTATGAAACATGGTCCCTAATAAGATATGAAGTGGTGAAAATTTTATATGGTTTTAATGGGATGATGCCTCCTGACTAGTATTGGTCAGGTGAAGGAGACTACTCTCTGCCATCCCGTTCCAGCCCATTGGCAAAATTTGGGAGGTGCTGGGAAAGAGCACAGTGAGCACTGGCAGCTGTTGAGGGGACCCTGGCTCATTGCTCCGGGCAACATATTCCCCACTTTCCGGCACTCCCTGGCTTAGATACATATGGGGAGGCAATGGAGAAGCACAGGCCAACTCCTAACAACCTTGTGTCCTTCTGACGCACGGGAGGGGTGTGTGTGTGACCAAAACACGCAGGCGGCCACAGCCAGGAGGCCGCCTGCCTTCCCAGGGGACAGCAGAGACCCATCATCAGGCAGGCCACCACCAGCCTGTTGTCCATAAAATTGGATTTGTTACCTGGTGTGCAGCAAGTCAATAATTACACACTACGGAGAGACACTAATTATTTATTTCAGACTTGTGCAAGCCTGGGTGCTCAGTTGTGTTCCACAAATGTGTCCAAGCACATTCCTTCGGACTTTCTGCACCATTTTTTATACACAGAAATTCAGAGTCAGTAGCTTTCCATGCACAGTCACTCTACTATTAGTTCGGAATTTCCATACAAGCTGCATAACCCCAGCTAACATCTATACATGCTCAGGGGAAGGGTCTGCGTCTGGGCAGGGGTCTTTTTGACCTGCAGGCATGACTTTTAGCAATATAATGAACATGGTTCAGCTATAGGATTCATGGACCTCGAATATTTTGCCAAGCTAATAATGTATCCATAGATGTGCATCAACACCTTGATTTACTACATCCTTAAAGTTTGTTAGTTCTTGGAAGTCCTTGACTAAGGGATGCTATCTGCTCTGTGCTCTACTGACATACAACATCATCTTGATTTGCTACATCCATAGGTATGACTAACAAGCTTTTAAGCTTTAGTTCCCGGATGTCTTTGACAGAGGGACGCTGGCTTCTGCCTGTTCCACGGGTTAGGTCTCCTTTCTTGCTTATTAGGCGTGAAAGCGCGCAAAGATCTGACGTGAAAGAACATCCTGGCTTCACATAATCCTGACATATTCCACATCTCTCAAGAGGCCGCGAGCAGCCGGGCCTCCTCCAGGCTGGAAGTGACGTGCCCGTGCCGTCAGAGCAGCCGGAAGCGCCGCTGGGAGCAGTAAACAACGGCGTCGGGAGACGCGGCCGCCGCTTCCATCTTGGAGGAGCCCGAGCCGGAGCCCGTCGTGGACCATGGGCGGTGTCCTGGGCCTCTGCTCCATGGCGAGCTGGGTAAGGTGGGCTCGGGCGGCGCGGGGTCCCTCCCTGCCCTTCCCTGCCCTTCCCTGCCCGCCGCAGGCTCGGAGCCGGCGGCCGGTGCCTCCCCCCTCCTTCCCTCCCCACCCGGGCCTCCCCCGTCGCCTCCCCGCGCCTGTGTTTCCCAGGGGCGGCTGTGGCGCTGCCTTGCCGCCTCCGCCGGAGGCTGTGGGCCCCTGCCCGGCCCCAGCCCGGCTCTCCCGCCCCGAACGGCCGCTGCCCCCGCTCCTCCCGGGCGGGGCTCTCTCCTCGCCGTGCTGGAGGGGGCGGCCGTCGCCGTGGTCCCCCCCTCTCGGGCTTCTCCGGGGATCCCCAGGGATTCGTCGGAGTCGTTTCGCCGGGGCTGTGGAGAGCTCCGGCCTTAACCCGGCCAGGCCGGCCGGTGGCACTGATGGTCGCCGCTTGATCCGCGCTACTGTGCGGGAGGTGTTACGGTGTCCGCTGAAATCACCTCTCCCCGAATCTATACAGAGTCTCATAAAATGCTTTGAACTCCTGCCTTTCTTTCGGGAAAATTAAAACTAGCACGTTTCCCTTGTTCTAACATTTGTATTTAATTCCTCTTTCTTACGGCTTTGTCTTGAGCAGCTCCACCCTTTCTAGCATCTTTGTCTTACCGAGCCATCGATTCCTCGCGGCACAGTAATCCGTGGTGATGTGTCACCACAGTGCTGAGCATCGTCAGGTGATTTTTCATAATAGGAAACAGTGGTTTGAGATGGCATTAAAACTGTTGGCACTATGCAGTAAAGCAAATAAGCTGGTAAAGGGTTCTCTGCTGAGGCATTGCTGTTTTATCCAGAAGCAGTACGTCTTTCCAAGTCTAGTCCCTATGTGTATAGACACAAATAAGTGGTTTTTGAATTTTTGAATGTTTGCTGTGAAAATGTCAGTGGGATTGTGAAAATCTGATTTTTTCATACCAGAAATATTGTACCATACACGGATTAAATTAAATTACTTATAAATAAAGAGTTCATACACCTATTTTAGTGTTATATCAAAACCTTATCAAGCTCCTACTTTTGGTGATGTCTGAATGTATGGGTTTTGGCTCCCCTTGTACAGAGCAACACTTAATTAACAGCAATGATACCTAATCCCTTAATCTCATGTACAAATTATATTATATGACCCTGGAACTGGAAAATCTGTATGAGCTAACTTCCCAGGCCAATATGCATATAAGTAACTAGAACAATGATGATATCCTGTTAACAAAGTATTGTCAATGTTCATTTTGCTCTCATTCACATTTTAAACACTACTTAATGGTTTAGCCAGTTAGGCTTTAATTACTGGGTGAATATAGTTAACATTATTTTTTAAAATTATTGTCAAATACTTGGTGACTATAGGCTTTAATTCAAATGCCTGAGTTAATATATACTGGATTTTCAAGCTCATAAACAGCCTGTCTGACACCTGGTTGGTGTTTCTGTTGCATGAAGAACCCCTTGCTCTTGAGTGTTCATTTCTCTACAGAGAAATTCAGCTAATGGCCTGTTAGAGAAAATGATTTGCATGAGAACATAATTAAATCATATTTACTGTGAGTAGCTAACCCTTATCCCTTCCTTAAAGTGCCCAAACAAATCAGGGTGGGTTGGTTTTGTTGGTATTATTTTTTCTTTCCCCTGATGGCTTTCAGGTGTTGATTTCCTTTCCACATATAAAACCATAGCTAATCAGCACCTTGGAGACCTGTATGACAGTTCTGAATAGGAGAAATCTGTCCACGCTGGTCTCTAGGGATATATCAGTACAAACACCGTGTTTCTGAGAAAGGAACAGTGAGGGAGCAGCTGAACCAGCTGTATTGGAGTTTGTGCTGGTGCAGGCTGTGCCATGGCCAGGAAAGTTCCTCTGCCTGTGAGGACGCTGCTGCCAGTGTTGCCTCAGCTCCGGAGCTGTGCGGAGGTGCCCCGCGTCAGGCCTGGTGCCAGACTTCTTTTTCTGGGCTTTCTGTGGTGTGTTACTGCTGATTACAGCTCTGCCCTCCTGTGTGCTGAGTAGGCAGTGCTTCAGGTTAGCATTTTTAAGAGCAAAAGGAAGCCTGTCAGAGATGGGGGGAAGGGCAAAGCTTTAAGAGCGCAGCCATCTCACCAAAAGTCTTCTGATCCTTACAACCTAGATTGGTCAAGCCGTGCCATTTTGCCACTGCTGTGTCTTGCCTCTGTTGCACTGTTCTCTGAAACAGCTGAGCTGCTGTTTTGCTCGCTTTAATGTTCTCTTGTCAAGGCAAAAATCTTGATTGATTCAGTGTCTTTAAGCTTAGAGTTGGGATGATGTAGCTAAAACCTGACTAGGCTTAGTGTTTTTGCAAATACTTAATTTAATACATAATCATTTAGTCATTACTCCAGTAGGAAGGTTATGTTTGATATTAAACCTGTTCTGTGTGCATTAGAGGCAGAAACGTTTGACTTTCAGTAATTTCTTGGGGTTTTCTATCTCTTCTCTCTTCTGCAATATTCATCTTGTTACATGTTCCTCATGCAATTTCCACTGCCCTGGGGAATGAAGTGACTAGTTTAGCAGGCATGAATTAACTTGTCTGCCCAGCTGGCTGCTCCCAGAATAGGTGTGTAGATTGTCTTTTCTTATTTTGCCTTAGTCAACACCATTGAGCTGCATATTTTTCCTCAAAAATGTGAAGGGATGAGTTGGTAGGTATGTGCAAAAGTTTCTGAAAAGGAATAGATTTTATGAAGTTGTGACTTAGTAACTGTTGTGTAAGCTTCCTTATGAAAACAAGTGAAAAAGTAATTGTAGAGTAACTTTTTGTCTCCATCTATGACTAAGGTAAGTCTCACCTGGGGAGTTAAGCTTTGATCTGCATGGTAATATCTTAGTGTTTGTACCATTGTCTTTTTTGTGGGAGGTGTGCTTCAAATGTGGGAAAAAAGTGGCAGAAACTCTTCTTGTCTCCTCTGCTGATAAGCTGAATTCCATGGGCTGAATGCTTTTTGCTTTCTGTTCTTTTTGAAGTCTGTGGCATGTGGTTTTGCCAGTAGTATAATATTATTTTATTGTAATGATATGTATTCTATTCTCTTTTGCCAAAGAAAGAGGGAATTAGACTGTAACATGATTCCTTGTTCAAGTGGCCAACTTGAATAAATAGTGTCAGTTATCAATAGGTGTCTCTTGTTCAGAGATGGGCATGAGCTGTTTGAGTCCAAAACATTTTAAAACCTGGTGTTGGAGCTCAGACACTTTAGTGGGGTGTATTGCCTCTCTTGAGGCACATTGTTTCCCAGTGAGGTGGAGACAATCATCTTTATTTCAGCTACTGCAAGTCTCTCCTGCCTCTATAAGCATGCGTTCTGCTGTCTTCCCCTGAGGCATTCAGAGACAAGCTGCTTGAATTATTTAGGTATTTAAGACTGGGATTCATTACAGAGGTGAATTTTTTACCGAGATTTTCTGCAGCAGATGAGCCCAGTCATATACTCTATTCTGCCAAACTCAACCTTTTATTCAACAGTATGTTTGAAAATATTAATGCAGGCAGAATTTGTTTAAGAAAGTAATTTTTGAACAGAGAACAGAGTTATTCTTTACTAGAAAGGTTATTTGTGTGTGTAGGAAATAGTGTAATACTGTAGCATTACAAAATTCTGGTGTATTCTGAGCCAAAATTTGCCATACATGTCCTGCTTACTAAGCACAGATGCCCCCAGTGTAGTTGCTTGCAGTCATAGAACAGCCCCAAAGGACCACTTGATCCATCTTCTGTGGCAAAAGGGGCCTGAATGGAATGATCTAGTGCCCTGTCCAGTTGCAACTTGAAAACTTCCAGTGATGAAGACTCTACCATATCCTTGTGGAGGTTGTTGTAGTGACTGATTTTCAAAGTATAAATATTTCTTTATTGTATTGAGATGAAACTTCCTGTAATCAACACCTTCATATTATTTGTGCTATAATGATACTGAGTAGAGGAGAGGGTAAACAAGGGCAATATAATAGCTTTTACATCCTGAAATTCTTATAATGAGAACCTGCCTAGTTTCACTGGTTTAGCAAGACAAATTTAGTGGTGAAGTTTGCTAATTTGAAGATAATTCTGTAGCACAGTGTAGTGAAAACTCTTGGCTCCTCCATCCTTGAGAGGAAACACACATACAAAAAAGAATACAAGGAAGTTATTTAAGAGACCAGCTTTGTGGGTCCGGTGTGTGGGTCTGGTTGAAACTGTAAGAATGGTAATCAGCCTTTTCCTGAGGGCTCTGAGGGGACTGCTGAGAGTGTTGTGGCAATCTGTCTGCTTTTCCCGGCAACCCCTGGGGCTTTTTCCTGTAGCAGCAGACTGCTGGCTTTTTTTGTTTGACATATGACTGAACTTCTGAGAACTCTTTTCTGACACATGCCAGTCATACTGGGTGATTGACATGCCCTGGTCATGTGGCCTTGTAAGTAGTCATGTCCTTGCGTGACTGACTGAGTGTCTTTCATGAGGTGATGAACACCTGTGGCTTTTTTCACGTGGTGGAGGTGTCCCTGGATGTGTGCTGGGGGAGCAGCTGGGTTTTAACCCTGTTCTGTATATTTCTCAGAGGTAGCATGGTCTGTTGTAGCTCAGATAGGGCAGTGATCACACATTTTGATTGTACCTTTCCTCTTTTGGCTGTTGTTCACTTGTGGGACCTTGCCTTTCTTTTACTTTGCAAATTGTCACTCATTAAGTGGCAGAGGGTTGTTCCCTGTTCCTCAGCCCTTTTCTGGTGAAATAGCACTATTTGTCCTCTTTCTTTCTTCCCACAATTTCTGTTTAAGAATTAAATATGGGTAAATTTTGTCCTGTTCTTTTTTTTCCCCATTGTAATGTTACAACTGTACAGCGTTCCCATCCACTTTTGCTGTTGATGTTTGGTATCAATAACACGTGTACTGCGTATTTGCTCTGTTCTTGCTGTTTGTCACTTTTACATTGCATAAGTTAATTTTGCAAGCTAACAGAGTTATGTGATATGTGAGCAGCTGCTAATATGAAATAATTTGCAACCTAAGCTTTAGGCGTAGGTTTTTCCCTATTTTCTGTGTTTCAGAAATCTTTATGGCCCCAGTGCTGCCTGTATCCCAGCTGTGCCAGGTGCTGGAAGTGTACCTACATGACACTTGTGCTCGTCTTTTTCCAGTGGTGTATTTGTTTAATCTCTGCAGCTGTGGAAGGGAGGGTGTAGTTGTTAGCTAAAAGCAATCCTTTAATGTCATTTAGCTGAAATGAAATAAAATTCAGGAGGACAAATGAGCCTGAATCCAGCCTTTATTTCTCCTGAATGGATGAGTGATTACTTTTGACATAGCACTGGTTTCACTGCACAGCAGTGCATCGGGAAGCGCTGTTGTTCGGTGGCTCTATAACGTGTTGCAGTGGCTTAGTCTGCACTAGTGGTGGGATGCACAGGATGAGTCATTTGCCATCATAGCATCTTATGATCTACACAGCCTGATTAAATATTGAAATCTAGCAAAGCTTTTAAAATAACTCATGTTCTGTCTCTGTCAGATACCATGCTTGTGTGGAAGTGCCCCGTGCCTGCTTTGCCGATGCTGCCCCAGTGGAAACAACTCCACCATAACTCGGCTGATTTATGCCTTCTTTTTACTTCTGGGAGTGAGCGTGGCCTGTGTGATGCTAATACCAGGCATGGAAGAGCAGCTGAAGAAGGTCAGGTTACTTTATTGCTTACATGTTTGGTAGAACAAATGTCACGGATAATAGTAATTGACATCTTGAAAGCATGGATTTTACTTGGAAGTGTGTAATTTTGCTGCCACCTCTGCTTCACAGTCACTTTTAATTTGTTTGTAAATCAAATAAATAACTTGTATGAAAATCCCTCTACAGATGAAAAGCACCATTTCGAGGTAAAGTTGCACCTCTTGTTTAATTGCTCAGAGCAGGAAAAATAAAATTGTATATCAAACAATAAAATTTAATTTATGTATGTGTAGTTTCAAATTATGTATTATTGAGATGCTTGTATTTTTGGCACTTAACTGATTTTGACTGCAGTTGCAATTAAAAAAATCCCAGATCACAATCTAAGATGTCTTCTAGTTTCCTTGTGCTGTACTAGTTAAGGTTCTATGTTAAAGTCTGCAGTGCACGACAAAGATATTTTTCACTAATCACAGTAGCGTGTTTTCCACTCAGGGCTTTAGGAAGTGTTTGTAGGATTTTACAGTTTATTAGCTACATGAAGATGAGGTAGTGCGTGTAAAATTGGAGAGTGATAATGTGAGTTATGGTAGAGCTTACAGGTTCACTGAACTTGGGTTGCATGTACTTCAGTTCTGTTTTGCTGTGTTCACTTTTTTCCAGTAAATAGTAACTTAGATTAGGCATGCTTCTGATGCTTTTTCTCCCTAAATGATTAATCTGAAAATGTGTATTTCAGGTTGGTATAGTTACCACATCAGAGTTTCAGTGAGAGCCATGTTAGTCACCTAGGAAAGAAAATTACAGCCTTCTGGAGTGTGATTTGACTTCCAAATGATGTTGCTTGTGTCCTGGTAGTGACTGGAATGAATGTTCTCAGCTGTTTCATGTGGAAGTTCCAGATACAGCTAATTGATGGTGATGTTACTTTTTTGGGAAAGGCTGTGCCTGTTTTAAAGAGATGTAAGCAGGCTGCCACCTCCAGTTATGCCATAAGCCTGACAGTAACTGTCAAGTCAAATTTACCAGTTCCCAGATCTTTGATTATCTCTTGATTCAGATCAACAAGTGAAAACTGCATTCCTCTGAGAAGTTCTGAAATTGCTAATAACATTAAAATACCTTCTGTTAATAAGATCCCTGTCCCATCCCTGGAAACATTAAAGGTCAGGTTGGAGGGGGCTCTGAGCAACTTGATCTAGTTGAGGATGTCCTTGCCCATGGCAGAGGAGTTGGTCTAGGTGAGCTTTAAAGGTCCCCTCCAACACAATTTATTCTATAATAAGATTTTTTTGGGTTTTATTTAGAATATACCTATGCAGGATTTTTTTTCCTTGAATGTCTTTGATATTCTAGTTCAACTGTAACTAAAAATGCAGTCCTTCAGTATCATGTTTTGTAGCAATGTTAACAGTTGCATACTATTACAATATTAATGAATTATGTACTGGCAATTTATTAGTATACATTTACTTACAGGAGGTCTTCTAAAGATCACTTAAGTGTCTTATATTTATCACAGATTCCTGGATTTTGTGATGGAGGGATGGGAACAAGTATTCCTGGTGTGCAGGGCCACGTGAACTGTGATGTCCTGGTTGGTTACAAAGCTGTGTACCGTGTGTGCTTTGGCATGGCCATGTTTTTCCTTCTCTTCTCCTTGCTGATGATCAAAGTGAAGAGCAGCAACGACCCACGGGCAGCGGTGCACAATGGGTAAGGTGCAGAAATGAGCACTGAGATGAGTTAGTGATTAATTTTTGTAAGAGGGAGGGATGCACATGGCTGTTGCTTTTCAGAGCCTGAACCATGACATTGGATAATCTGTCCAGAGGTTTCCCTGGATGAGAAATTCCACTTCTGTCCAAAGATGAAGAAATTCAGAGATGCATAGTGGTGTGAAGCTTCATTTCACTAAGATTTTTTCAAGAAATAGATAGATTTAAAAGCCTCATCTGTTTGGAAGAACTTTTGTTCTGTTCTGAGCGGTTTTATTTTGAAGGTTATAACAGTATGCATGTACATCTGTATTGATATATAAAAGGTATCTTTTCTCTTTCTGCTATCTTTTCTTCAGTCTTTCCTCTGCAAAAAGAAGTGAGTTATGTATTTAGTTTCTGAGCTTTCCAGTGGATTTCTTTTGTATTTCATTTTAGTTAGGATTATCAGATGGAAGAACATAGTGGAATTTCAGCTTGTGGGTTAACATGAGTGGTAGTTTCCATCCAGGCACTGTCTATGTGTAATGTACCTTCTTGAACTAAGGAGACGTAGATATTTGTAAGAGGGCCTTAAGCCTTAAACCATTTATGGTGCCTAGACTTGGTGGTCACAGTGATTGCTTAGAGTGCTGCTTTTTTAGGGTGATTGTATTTAACAGAAGCTGTGAACAGCTAAGCCATAAAAATGATGAGGTAATTTTATTTTATATTCAGTATAGTAAGATCAAAGATGTCTATCATAAAATGATAAAAACCTTCAAATTATTTCTGTAGGGGAAAATAAAATAATTAAGACTGAGCAGAATATTGCTTTGTTTGCTTTTGTTTTTTCTGGTCTAAAGAAAAAGAGACTGCAATATTAAGTTAGCAGCAGTAACTCAGTTCAGCCTTTCCCTTCACCCTACTTTGTTCAGGAGAACATGCTCGTTACAAGCAAAAAGAAAATGGTTCAGGTACATTCTCTATCAGAGCTCTGTTTCCTTGGGATTTTTTTTACAACAAAAGGCACCTTTTACATGATGTGGAATGTTTTTGCTTAAAACTGTTCTTAAGTGTTTGGAATCTTCTTGATAACCTTACTTGGAGCTAGGCTCTCCGATGCAAATTTAGGTGCTGTTTATGCAAACCATAGCATTTTGCTCTTCTTAGCCAATCTAGCATCAGCACTAGGATAGAAGTAAAAAAAAAGTTACTTAACTCTTAGTGGTAAAATATTTGATAATGTTACTTTCGACACTTCTGTAATAACTCGTTGCTTCAATAATATGCATTACAGTTACCTTTATGTAAAGCTTTTTGGCTTTTCTTTTTTTGAAATTGTATGTGTCTTCAGTACTACTTCGTGATGTAATGTTTTTATCAGTGATTTGAAATATTCAGAATATTAGGTTTTTCCATATAATAACTTTTTCATGCTTGCATGCAAGTTAAGCTCAGTGATGTGGTCTAGTGCCATTCTTCACCTTCTTTGTTTTTTTAACAGCAGTCAGAGTGGTTTCTTGCCTCAGGTTTATAACAACAATAGAAAAAAAAACAGTTATAATGTCTTTATGAGATAGTTGCTGACTTGCACAGCATGCACAGCAGCTGTGGGTATTATTTCAGATGAGTATTGGTTTTGATTGTCATGCAAGTTTTATGGGTAGAGTGTTAAGATCTCTTTAAATAAAAAGTCTGGAATTAGAGATTAAATATGTACAAACTTGAACTTACTTCTATAATTGAGAATGACATTGATTTAAAAAGAAAAAGCAGATTCAAAAATAGTTATAGTGAGGTATATATTGAACCCTAAATGTTATGACTTAATTCAGCTTTCAGACTGGGTTTAGTCACTTCTCTATATCCCAGGGAATTAGTGCATTTTGTTGCATATTCTACATTTCTGTCATCTCACATAGTTCCTCTCCACACAATTGGTACTTATTGTTCTGGTCTCCATCACTGGATTGTAACAGCCAGCAGGAGAGATTAAACTGGTCCAGAATATGGGAATAAATGCGGAGGAATAGGAAACTTGAAAGATTGACAAGTGTTTGGCATTGTGGGGGTGTGGTACATGTGTTTGTGCTGTTATATTCAGTTTTGAAGTACAGTTAGATAGAACCATGCCTGTATTTGGAGCTGCCTGTCACTGTGATCAGAAAAAATAGTCTTCACCTCCGTAGAGTTTTGTTAGCATAACAGTTTGAAGTTCCCTATGCAGGGTATATTTATATAGTTTGTATTTGGGGTGAATTTGGTGAGTCTTTGGTGGAAGATACTTCCTTGTGTGGTTTCTAGGAAACATGTCCTCTGTTTTGATGGTCTATGAATGCATATCTTTTACTGGAAAAAAATTCCAATGACACTGCACTGAAACGTGAACTCAGAATTTGATAGTGTTTTTTCTGTGCAGAATGCATAATTTGCTTTTGTTTTTGTGATAAATCCTCATCAGCTGTAGGCTTACAGAACCTGAAGTTCAGAGGGGACTTTTGTATATCTCTTGTAGGAAGTGCATCGAGCCTGGGAGCCCCAGCATAAATGTTTTCTGTCATTGTAGGCACCAATCAGATCTTCCACCTTTTTGGTTTTGATAGTAAAAACAGGTAGAGATTTTTTTAACCCATTTTTCTGATATGCAGACAGTTCAATCATCTCACTGCTCTGGTTTAAAACATTCTTAGGAAGAAAAAAAGCAAGTAACAATTGACTTAATTTGTAATTCATTAGTTAGAAGGTATCTCTGGGAAACATGTGAAACTCCGTGTCAATCTAGCACAGTTTAAGCATAATTTTTTGGAGAACAAAAATTTTGAAGCAGATAAAATTATTTTCCTGCTTCAAAAGAAGCAAGTTAAGAATGAGTAAATTAAAAAAACAACTCTTAAAGATGTGTATTTTATGTATTTTATAGACCAGACTTAACAGTTTAATTTTAATTTCCCTTTAGGTTCTGGTTCTTTAAATTTGCAACGGCACTTGCAATTAGTGTTGGAGCTTTCTTCATACCAGAGGGACCATTTACAACTGGTGAGAGAATACTGTCTTCTTCTGTATCATGGTGCAATCATACTTAGTTTTAAAAGAAAAGTAAGCGCATGCTGCTGTCATACAGTTCCAGTTGTAGCTGTGTAACTGTAGTGCTTCTCTGTGTTTAGGGACATGAAGACAGGGTGGTAAATTGTCTGTGGTTCTTAACTGTTCTGGTTTTATTTCTCTTTTAGTGTGGTTTTATGTAGGTATGGCAGGAGCATTCTGCTTTATTCTGATTCAGCTGGTCTTGCTGATTGACTTTGCCCACTCTTGGAATGAGTCTTGGGTTGAAAAAATGGAGGAAGGAAACTCAAGATGCTGGTATGCAGGTAAAGGACTGTACTACAACCACGTTTTAAATTTAATTTATTGTGCATTATGTCAAGTAAGTTATTCACTGAATAGTGCATTTTACCAGAGTGCAGAAGGGCTGCTTTGTGCCTAAATATTATTTTCTCAAGTGGTGTAGTTCAGCTCCATGGATGTCCTTCTGATGTCAAGCTAAATAAGGGGGAGCAGGGACAGGAGCAGCAGTCTCTGAGTAATAAGATCTAATCCCTGGGAGCAGTGCATCAGTTTTGCAGGACCACAGAATGCGTCAGGTTGGAGGGGGACCACAACAGCTCACCTGCTCCAACCTCCCTGCTCAAGTAGGGTTATCCTAGAGCTTGTGGCATAGGACTGTGTGGTGAGGGAAGCAGGAAACGACCCAATGTGAGTGATAAACAAGCTTCGTTTATTGTTCAGGATACATTGCTTATATGCTGTTACAAATAATTATGCCTACTAGTCATATCATGATTGGCTAAGCATAAAGGATACAATTAATATTACACTCCTACCATCACAAGGTTGTTTTTCATTCTTTCTACCCACAAGTTCCTCTTTTTTCCAGACACCTAAAAATACTCTGTCCTTAGTTTCAGTCCCACCAGCATGACTTGCATTCTTCTCCCTACTGAGAGGCCATGCTGATTTGTTCTTACCAACACTGTTTTTGCTCGCACAAGGCCTCCAAGCATCCATGGCCCTGATCTGTGAGCCATTCTTCAACAGGTCTGTGTCCAGACAGTTGTTGAATATCTCCAGTGAGGGAGACTCCACAGCCTCTCTGGGCAACCTGTTCCAGGGTGCAGTCACAGTAAAGATGTTCTTCCTCGTGTTCAGGTGGAGCTTTCTGTGCATCATAATACCAGAGAAGTGGCAACTGCAGGTTTTTGGTTTTTTTTCAGCCACAGGTTTTGTTATACCTTTAGTGCTAATTAAAAACAAAGTGACATATTAGTGCTTCATGTTGAACATAATCATCTCAAATAATTGTTTTTTCTGTCAGTTGATCATTCTTCAAAGGTATGTGCTGAGTGAAAGGCCAAGATCGTGAAGGAGAGTACAAGTCATCTTACTGCAGAAATGATACCTAATTTTAATAAAGCATTTCAGATGGGATAGTTTAGGTGTTTCAAAAGACAACATGGCGTGTCTTTATTCAATGGCCACTTCACTATTTAACGTTCTTAGTAACATGTAATTTGGAAATGAGGTTTTGTTCTATCTTCTGTTGGAAAAGTATTTCTTCAGTTTTGTTTTAAAGCTGTTAGCTCAGGTGTGTGCAGTACAACTGTGTTCCTTTATACTTTGCTTCCTGGTTGCTTTAGAGCCAAGTATGGAGAACCAAGTGTGGCTTCAGGATTCCCATGTATTGTGTTCCTTCTTAACAATTCAGACAATTGAGAACTTCTTTTATGTTTCAGTGCCCAGAACTGTCATTGTTATATTGTATCCAAAACCTGATAAAATAAAATCTTATTTCAATTCTAGTGGTCTCTGTTACTAACCAATTTAACTGTGGTTTTGTTTCTTCACAGCTCTGCTGTCAGCTACAGCTGTCAACTATCTCCTGTCTCTTGTAGCTATTGTCTTGTTTTATGTTTATTACACTCATCCAGAAGGTTGTTCTGAAAACAAGACATTCATCAGTGTTAATATGCTCCTGTGCATTGGTGCTTCTGTAATGTCAATTCTGCCAAGGATTCAGGTACAATTTTAATTCTGTTACCTCTTGTGTTACCACAATGTAATTGTCTCCATGATTTTTGATTGCCTAACTTTCCTGTTTTGTGACTCCTTTGTGTAGGAATCTCAGCCAAGGTCTGGTTTGCTGCAGTCTTCAGTGATCACAATTTATACAATGTATTTGACTTGGTCAGCTATGACCAATGAACCAGGTAAGTGTAGGAGCAAATGTAGGGGCTTTTTGGGTAACCAGTTCAACAGTAAATTGTATCTTCACCTTTTTGCAAGGCAGCATTAGAACGGGGCAGTAGAATGTATGTGCATGAGAGCTCAGCTGCCTTCCCTGCCCAGAGCCCACTCTCCTGAGGAATAGGAAGGGATGGGCAGCAGTGAGAGAGGGCAGGGTCTGCGTGGCTGGTCCAGGAAAGCTCCCAGAGGGAGAGAGGGCAGCAGAATGGCACCTTCCAGAGTGTGCTCTCAGTATCCTCCCCCCGAGGCCAAGCCCCCAGGGATGATGTGAGTGGTATAGAACAGCGGCCTGGCTGCTCTGTGCCCTCTGCAACCTGGATGCAAAGATTATGTACTTTTCATTTGCTTATTTGGCATGGAAGAATTTCTACTATTTACTGGCAGGGTTGCACTATTCCAAAGCTTAGATTTTGCAGATCACCACAACTCCTCCAAGGCGCGTGGGAGTTTCATCTCCCTACCAAGTTTCACATTTCTTAGGTGACCAGAGTGCTACTGATTATAGTTTTCAAAAATGAGGATTTAAAACAAGTATTAATAAATGTTGTCAGTGTTTATTGTTTCTGAAAACAGTTGAATAACTCAAAATATAAATTAAGTTCAGAAATCCTGGTGATTAAGATAAATTGCCAGATACTGATTTTGGTGGTTTTAATTGGGTCTCTGACCCTTTTATCTTAGTTATGGAGAAAATTCTGTGCTTCTGTGTCACAGAACATGTGAGTCATACCTAATTCAGGCAGTGATTGTGGGGAAGTAAGATTGCCTACTACTTTCAGATGTTTCATCAGTATTACCTGTGGATGCCGGGGGTTGGGAACCACTGATAATATGAAACCAACTTACTAGCATTGTTTTCCAACTCTGAGATTACTCTGGCACCCCATCTATAGAATATGTTTGTCAAACTTGTTTTCTGGCAGTAAAATTGCTAAAGCTTGATATGCAGAGATCTTTATTTTGTTGCATTTCATTATAAGATGGAATAGTAAAGCAGTTGATGCATATCTTACATAAGTTCAAAATCCTTTTATCTGCTCAAGGAGCTAGATTTTTATGCCATATATTGTCATTTCTCTGCTCTAGAGAGATTGAGTAGGCTAAAATTAGATTCAAAGCTTTTTTTACTTCAAGACTGTTACAGTCACGAATTTTCTTTCTATTTCCATGCATTCAGCATGGAAATGTGCTATTAAATATTTCTCCTGTTCTTGTTTTATGTAAGTTCTAATGCAGTTTCCCTCACAGACAGGCGCTGTAACCCAAGTCTGCTGAGCATCATTGGTTACAACAGCACCACCATTCCAACCCAAGGTCAGGTGGTGCAGTGGTGGGATGCACAAGGAATTGTAGGACTGGTTTTGTTCTTGCTATGTGTTCTCTATTCAAGGTGAGATTTAAAAAAAATCTTTTGTCTTTTTTCTTATTGTTGGATACTAAATTGTATTTATTTGGGTAACTGTACCATGTCCTTTCCTGTCAAATACAGCATCCGAACATCCAACAACAGCCAAGTTAACAAGCTGATGCTGACCAGTGATGAATCAACACTGATAGAGGACGGAATGCCCAGGAGTGACGGCTCCCTGGATGATGGAGATGATGTTCACCGAGCCATAGATAACGAGAGGGATGGAGTTACTTACAGTTACTCCTTCTTTCACTTCATGCTTTTCCTGGCATCACTGTATATCATGATGACACTTACCAACTGGTACAGGTATTTACATCTCATTAGATGTTGTGCTAATAATGAGCATACGAGATGCCATCTTTTGCTGGGCAAGGAGGCACAAGTTGTGTGCTCTGAAATGTAGGTCTTGAATGGGCCTTCTCAAGGGAAGTTACTGTTTGAGTTATATTTAGTGAATGGTATTTGAAAATCGGGTGTAGCCAGCCTTGTTCACAGGCACCTGTCATATTTTCTAGGATAATATTCATGATTCACTGGATTGCTGAAGTGGACAGGATAAAGTCTTAAATTCTATAACAACTAAAAATTAGTAAACACTAGGCTCATGTTTGGTATAGAGATCTAGAAAAAGAGTATTTTCAAGAGGTCAAGGGAGAGGTATTCCTTACCATCTTCTCAGCACTGGTGACTCCTCTGGTTCTGGGCTTCCCAGTACAAGAGAGACATGGATATACTGGAGAGAGTCCAGCAAAGGGCCACAAAGATGATGAAGGGACTGGAGCATGTTATATGAGGAGAAACTGTAGGAGCTGGGACTGTTCAGCTCGCGAAAGAGAAAGGTCAGGGGTGTCTCATCAGTGCATATAAACACCTGAAGCAGGGGTGCAAAGAGTATGGAGCCAGGTCTTTCTGGTGGTGCCCAGTGACAGGACCGGTGGCAAAGGGCACAGACTGAAACACAGGTTCCCTCTGAACATCAGGAAACACTCTTTCATTGCAAGGGTGACTGAGCACTGGCACAGGTTGCCAAGGGAGGTTGTGGAGTTTCCATTCTTGGAGGTGTTCAGAAGCTGTGTGAGGCAGCTTGCTTTAGGTGTCCCTTGATGGAACAGCGGAGTTGGAGCAGAGAACGTCAGAGGTCTCTTCCAGCTGCAGCCACTCCGTGACACGGCTTCGTGGAAGGAAGTTAGGTTTTCTGCTCCCTGAAAAAATCCTCACAATAAAATAGACCTCCTGTGTATGAATTGTTGTTAATGCCTTCAGCAGGTGTTCTTCAGAATTAAAAATTACAAATGATGGTCTCTAGTTATTTGGCAAAGAAAAATTTGTGTCAGAATAGCAACACTAGAAAGGTACTTCCTTCAGAAGTAATCCTTAATAGATAGTCCTGCTGTGGATTTGATTAGTGGCCCTATTTGGGTCAATGTGACATCAAGATGACCAATTTTTCTAGATGTCCTTTGGCAAGGCAAAATACATATTTTTATCTCTAAGTGCTATCCATTCACTGCCTTTCTGCAGATTTGCTTAGAGGTTCTTGTAATTATTTCTGCTTCTTGACAGCTTCTTATACTAAGTATTTTCTGTGCTGCTGTTGTTTTTCCACCTTGTTGTGACACCAACTTAGAAATGGTGTTCTTGTACAGATTGAGGTGAACTGTGTGGAATAAGGATAGAAATGTCCTTCGAGGTGTGAAGTGAAAATGATCTCCTGTGAAAACAGTGTTGAAGGTGGCTTAGTACACAAGTATGTTGTATTGAAAAGAAAATTGCAAATGATCCTTTTCCTTCTTTCACAGTCCGGACTCTTCTTACGAGACAATGACCAGCAAGTGGCCATCTGTGTGGGTGAAGATCTCTTCCAGCTGGATTGGCATCGTGCTCTACGTGTGGACTCTGGTTGCCCCGCTGGTTCTTACAAACCGTGACTTTGACTAAGCTGTGCTGCTCTCTAGGGAGGCTGTGTTGGCTTCACGTGTCCTTGAAACAAACAGTATTCCGGGTAATAGTGCAGGTGTAAATACATTTGTGTGTGTGTGTGTGTGTGTGTGCTGTCCAGGTAGTGTACCCCGCTTTATTCTGCATGATTACCTTGAATCATGTCTTGTCATTTCACTCAATGACTTTTTCTAGCTGAGCTCCATGGTAATTGCTGTAATGATGGTTTTCATAGGATTACTCCTAGATTGAGTGCTTTGGGAGCAGGAGATTACTGTAAGATCAAGAACTTCTGGAAGTACGTTTTTTTCCCCTCAATTGCATTATATAGTTGTAGGAAAAAAAGTGCAAGTGTTAATTAGGGTAACTAATTAAAAACAGAGGTAGGTCAGGCTTTGCAAGTAAAGGAGAGGCTGCCTTTGATCCCTGTTGCCTTGATTCCAAAGTAAGCCTTGAGTAAGCAGTGTTAGACTCAAAATGGAGCATGTTGGAGTTCACTGGACATCTTGCAGCACTTTGGCACTAACAGCCTGACCTTTCCCGTGCCGAGGGCAGAAGTACCTTCAGCACAGATGTGAGAGGGGGAACTTGCACCTGGAGCTGCAGAGGAGCTGATGTCCTCTGTGGTGCTGCTGGGTCCAGTGTGTCCCATTGCACACAGCAGGACAGGCACCCTGGGGGAAAACATCCTGGTATCAGATGCTCAGAAGCATGTTTTTAAGGCACCTGTTTACAATGTGCATCTACATATTATTATTATTGGTTTTTAAGTAGTTTAAATGGCATAGCTGTGCTGTAATTTATTGCTGTTCTGTGTGCCACTTTCTTCTTGGCTAAGCTACAATCATAGAGTTTGCAAGGAGCCAAGTGGTGAAAGCTGTGTAAGTCCTTTAGAGGAAGTTTTTGAGTATTGTGATTTAAAAAGTGGAGAAAAAGGAGCACTGAAATTACAATAACTAAAGGAGGAGGTTTGCATTTACTGAGGCTTCAATTGAAGTGTTTCTTAAAATATTTGGGGCTCTAAATCTTGAAATCTTCTATTGTATTAGGTATTTTGCTTGTTGTCCATTGCCAGAGATGGACTTGAGCCTAGGAAGTCTAAATCTAGGCCTACTTCCTGTGCAGTTCCAAAATCTTAAAATGCTTTTGTGCTTGCTGCTTTGTAACTGAAGTACATAAGCTGCATTATTTCTGTTACTTGCTACAACTTGAGCCTAGAGCAGCCTGACTGGGAGTGACCCTGGAGCCTGCAGCAGATGTCATGCTCATCTCTTACAGTGGTGTTTGTAACTGTGACTTCCTGTTGCTATTCTCTACGCTTTCATTTTAATTCTGCACCTGAACACTGACCTTTACTGCAGAAGTTTGACGTGTCAGTCAAACTAGAGACAGTAATGGAAAGATTAGTAAAGGCTTGTAATAATTCGGAATATGTTGTTACCTTATTAATAAATAAATTTGAATGAAGATGTCCCAAGACTTTTGATGTCTCATACTGGTGCCAGACACGGCTACTGCAAGGTTTTGTGTTACGTTCTTGTCCTCTCTTCTGGGGATGCTTTACAGCACTGTGAGGTTCTGAGAACACAGAGAACTGCAGAGCACACAGGTAAGGCAGTGAGCCCCCAGGTCTTTGGGAGGTCACGTGGAACCCCCTGGGTGAACTTCTTAGACAGTTCTCTCTGTGCCCTTGGCAGCTGTGTCTCTGCAAACACCAATGTGCCTTGCACCTGTTACTGCATTCCTGCTTCATCAACGGCTGCTGCCCCAGTGGATTGCACCTGTTTAAATTCAGGTAAAACACCTGAACACCAGTTCTACTACAGCATGTATGAAGTTACTGAAATCCCGTTTCTCCCTTTGCTGAGCCTTCTTCCTCTGGAGTTTCTCAGAATTTCCTACCACCATCTTTGAGGGCAGAGAGTAAAGAAAAACTTCCCAGTTACAGTTTGACTTACTGGTTTTTTTTTAAGATTAGGAGCTCTAGGTGAGATGATTTAGTTCAAAGTGTGTCAGCTGCCTCTTCACCCAGTGGTGTAGGAAGCCCTCGAGCTCTGAACACTACAGAAATTCACTTCAGGAGCTGCGGCTTCAGTGAGTGCAGCAATGGACACACACCTTGGAGGAGGGCTAGGGCTCCTCCACTGGAAGCAATGTGACAGGGCTCTGCCACAGTTCTCAGAAATGAAAGAAAACACCCTTTTGTGTGTTCTACTGCTAGTAGAAAACCGTTTGCTGCATTAGACACTAGGTTTGGAGGCTTACAAATAAACAGTCACATTTGGAGATAATGAAACTGTTTTCCAGTAATTGTGCACAGCAGGCCTCCTTGCACAGCTACAAGGATAGGAAAACAAAAGGCTGTTAAATCTATGGCCACTTGGCATACGGAATAAGAGACGAACTCTTAACAAGTATCACACTTAAGTAACATTTATTTTATCAGCATAGATGGTCCAAGATAAAAGTACTCATGCAGTCATGGGGCCTGGCAACTGTCAAGAACTTCTCCCCAGTTTGTGCTACGTGTGAGCACTTCCACTGAAGTGAAAGTAAGGCAGAACCAAGATTTAGCAAGGTACAGGCACTTTGTTCCCAGTTCAAGCAGGGAAAAAAAAAGCCTACATCAAGTCCTGGTCCCCCCACCCCAAAAAAGCCTCTCACGTGTGAAACAAAATGTAAAAAATAAAAACTCCAAAATACAGAAAGTCAGTGTTCCCTAACCATACACTACGAGTTTATGTCATCATATGTAAGACAAGAAGTATAAGAAACCATAAACCAAAGCTGACTACTGCCAAGTGTTCGGCTACCCGCCGTACGGAGCGATGGTGCAACACCAGGTGTTCACAGCAGTGCAGCAGCAGCCTGCAGTAGTGCCAGCCCTGCCTGGTGGCTTGTCTAACTCTGTAGCTGAACAACTGCTTGTATAAGATAAGAAAGGTACTTCAGATTCCACATACCTGGTTACATAAAACTGATTTACAAAAAACTTTCATACCAAACAATATTCTAAATAAATAGTTCATCTTCATGACTATATACAGAGTGGTCCTCACATCAGTTATCCAAGAAGGACATATCTATGTCCATGGGTGCTGGGGCAAGTTCACACAGGTAGAACAGCGTGGCTTCGCTCGCCTCTGCCTCCGTCAGCGGCTCCAGCCGCACCAGTTTGCTCTGGGGGGGCTCAGGATCCAGGCTGCTCTCCAGGAGCTCGTCCCCTTCCAGGGATTTGTCAACAGTGGAAGGAATTTCAACTGTGAAGCTCCCACTCTCAACCGTGGAGCCTGGGTTCCCATCGAGGAATGCAAGGAGCGGAAATGCAGTGTAATGTATCACCTGCTTATCTAAGGGGAAAAAAACGCCCACAACATCAGTTCATAGATCTTTCTACATCCAGAAGGAAAAAACAAAACCCAACCCACAGCAGTTATTTACATAATAATTAAGAAAAAACATTATCGGTATTTGTTTTAAATGTGTTTTTAAATAATTGTTACATTCATGCATAACATTATTTGTGCAGATTATCCTACAAAACATCAGTTTCTCTGCATTTGGTGCAGGGCCAAAATCTAAAAAGCAAAAAATACTAAGTATTTTGTTTTGGTTATTTTTTAATCAGCCTAACATAAAATCAGACAAAGAAAATAACCAAGACAGCTTTTGGAACAATACATGTTCAGTTGTTGAAGTGTTTCAACAAATCACTACAACTAACCTGATCGGGGCTTAGAAGCTTGTGTTTCCTGTGAAGTCCCAGGACCAGCATTATTCTTGTTAGTTTCTTTTCCCTTTGCCTGTGTCTGGGAACAAAAGCAAACTCTTAAACAAAGAAAGCCTGTTCCAGTGCCACTGGAACATAGCTGAACAACCATTACAAAAAAGTAATTTATTTATAAAGGGATGCAGTGGCATTATCAGTATTGCCCATCCTAACAGACCTTGGTTGAGAAAACATGAAATGGAAATGGGCTACAAAGCAAGAAGCAAAACTAATGCTTTAAATGAAAAGGGCAAATTCAAAGAGCTCATCTTTGCTCCACTGCTTATTCTTGTGTTTCTTTTCCCACCAGACAATACAGATGAAACCACTCTGATAAAGTGCATACCATGTTTGCATGTAATAAAGTCTTAGGAATACAAAAGTCAAGAGACTGGTACAATGTATAGGTATTGGCCTCAAGGTAATACAAGTTTTAAAGGACAGTATTAATTAATTAGTATGCTTTTCTGTTCACTGCTTAAAGCCTAACAGGATGAATTCAGCTGCAGTCTTCCTATTCTTACGGAAGTCTTGAAAGCCAGAGCAGGAAGTGCCATGATACCAGTAAAGAAAACAGCAAAAGATGAGTGAAGTTTGCATCTCTCACTACTGCATACGTTGAGCAATGGATTTAAGACTTACTTTGGTATTAGTGATATGATCATGATCTGTGGGATTCATCTGCACGGAGCTTGTAAAAAGCTGAATGAGATAAAACATGAAGTTTTAGGTATCTCAGTGATGCTATTAAAAATACAAGTCTGTTGCATCTGCATGTGCGAGAATAACTCCCATACTTATTCCACCCTCTATGAGGATTGGAGTTTATTTACAAGTAATTACCACTTTTGCAAAGAAAATCTAGCTTCGGAGCACAATGCTTTGGAATTCCATGAACCTCAATTACAAAGGAAACAACTATATTGCATCTAATACAGCTTGCTGCAGTCTTAAAACACAAATTTCTTCTTACATTGCTGCATGGATAGTTCTGTCTACAATATGGACAAACTCAAGTTTGCAAACAACACCAAACTGGAACAAGTCATCACTTAGAGGAGAGCAGAGCTGCTGTTAAGAGGGACCTCAGTGAAGTGGGAGAGGGGCCAACACGCACTCCACCAGGTTCAACAGCCACGTCTTCAGGACCCAGTAATCTCATGCACTGGCCCAGGTTAGGGAACAAATGGACAGGGAGCAGCTCCTCAGAGAGGGGACTTGGGAATCATGGTAGACAACACTCTGCCACTAGCCAGCAGCATGGCCTTGCTACAGGGAGGAAATCTCTTTTTTACCCCAGTTCATTTAGAAGATCACAGATGATGTGCTGGGTTATTTCAAAGCAAGAGTATTAATCTACTTGATGTCTAAGTTCACATCACAACAAATATAAACATTATTTCAATAAGAAAGCCATTCTTCAGTAAGAAACTTAAGCATTCACTTGAGTGGTGTAGCACTGAGAATTATACCAGTGCTCCAGAAACACATATTCATAACTATTTGTAACTTGCTTTGTAAAGAGAAGGAAGGAAAAAAAAATCAGTTGTGTTTGAAATCCATTCTAAACAGCAACAACACACACAAATATTTTCTATAGCCTACTACCAAAATACTTAAAATAGAGTCAAAATTACATCGACCAGGAGATCTGGATCTATGCTGAACTGTCGTCCCGACAACATAGCCTGGAAGTCCTCTAAACTGCAGTCAATACTGTCAAGATAATCCAAAAGTTCAACTCTAGAAAACAAAACAGTATTTTATTGCTGTATCCCTTAATAAAGTAAGAGAAATCCTCACCTAAGCTTTACATAGATGTACTACATGCATCTAAAAATCTTCACCAGAACTAGAATGAACTAAGACTTTAATAAGAAACGACCTCTGGAAAAAATTAAATCTTTTAGCCTCTTTAGAGGAGAACCCAAGTAAAGCAGACAGGTGCTCTGGAACAGGTATCACAGGAATCACATCAACATAACATTATGATATGACATTAGCAGAAAAGCAATCCACATAGCCCTAATGAGTCTAATCCATCTGCAGGAGTGACAAAAATAAATTCTGACAGGTTAAACAATAGCCACAACATGACACCGCCAGATTACGCATCTCAGCTCCCTCACTTAACAATGAAAATCAGAGGTCACATCTTAAAATACTTAAAATAGAAGGATCTTTAGAAACTGGCTAAAATAGCAATGGCCTCTGAGTTTAAAGTTCTCAGTAGAAACTGCTATTCAGTTCTTTTTACTTTAGCCAAATAATCAGTTCCGATAGTTGAAAAAACAAAAGAGCAGACTACTCACTTGCCAAGAAGATTTATATTCTGTGAAATAACTCCATTTTCATTGAGTATGGAATCCATCACTGAGACTGGATCTTCCGCAGTTAAAGTTGACTGGTTATTCAGCTGTACAGCACTTGACATGAGTGGGCTTATGCTGTCACCAACAGGGCTGACTGGATCATTGTTACCTTGGACAGCAACTGATTCGGTGCTTTTGTCCCCTTGAATTACAGGGGCATATTCGTCTTCATTATCATCTTCCACAATTACAATATCGGGAGAATGATAGCTACAACTACAGCTGTAATACGAGATAAATTAATTAGAGCATTTCATACACATTTAAATTGGTACTATTCCACAGGTTTAGTTACTTCTCACTTTAGTCAAGCTACTGTAAGGAAATATACATTTCTACTGTTTTTTAATACTAAACACAGCAAGATGCTCTAAATAGTTATTTTCCATTGATATGGTTCTGTAATGATCAAGACAATTAAAGCAGCTCAGTTAGCAGACTCTGTTGTGCTAGACCACAATAACCAACTACTAAAGACCTGTAAGAACACAGACATTTTTTGCATTAGAGCAACTATAAGGTCTTATATAAATGTAAAGTATGTACAAAGTAGACCAAAGCATACAAGGCCATCAAATCTGAAAGACAATATATATTTTGCGAATTTCCTGTTGAACAGAATCAACTCTGGAGCACCCACAACAAAGGATCTCAGTTGACAGGTTTGTAGTTAAAATAACCCTGTTATGTATACCAGGAATACAACCTGAAAACCAAGAGCAAGCCTCAACTAATTTGCTTTCATCTGTATTCTGGCTCTTAACCCTTCAGTAGCAGTTAGTTACGTTGCTGCTCTATCACAGCCTTTTATCATTATGAAGCTCTCCTATCACAGAATGCATTCCCAGACATCAGCTGAACAAAACAATGGTACCAATTCAAGTATAATCTACAAATACTAAGTTTTATTCCTTGAGACATAATACACACCCTATCAATCCAATGCAACTCAAGAAGAGAGTTGCATCTCAATCCCTGGACCAAGTTTCAACTTGCTTGTAGCTGAAAGATGAACAGCTTCCGTAGTACGGGGGTACAGACAGGAAGGAACATAATCACAAAACAACTGCAAGTGAGAAAAACCCCAAACCCTGAAATTAACTGGCCTAATGCAGAGACGACACCAACACCTGACAAACTGCACATGCAAATTATTCTCCACAAAAATATTCAAAAATAAGGGAAGTCATTCCTGTCTATATACATAACTAAGAGTAAGAAGACTTCTTTTACTCTGGCTTTGGACAAATAGTATATTTAATTAGAGCGCAACAATACAGATTGCTTTCACCAGTTTCCAACTATCCTCCTCATATTAAAACTCCAACAGCCAATTAACTATTTGGACCAAATACAGAGGTCAATAAATCAAAATCTAGTGTGAATTCACAGATGAAGTTTCTGCATGCAGGAGTGCTGAATAATTCTGACCACTTCATTAAAAAAATTACCTAAGACATCTGAATTACTGCATGTTATATAACACTGAAAACCATGTATCTACATGCTCTTCTAGAGATTTCTTACTTGGAAGAATCTGAAGTGGTATCTTCATTTGTCTCTGGTGTAATGGGAAGATTTTCTTCATCAGCCATGGGATTTTCTTCATCACCGACATCCTCGGTGACATCATATATAACGATGTCATCTGAAATCTGTTCCCTTTGTTTTAAGCCCTCATTTCTGTTGAGAGGTACCTGAGAATTATTTTTAAAGGAGTCAGGGCACAGGATGATGAGCTTCAGCATTTTGATAGTTATCACTGTATCTAACAAGGCTTCAGATCTAATGAATTCTAAGATCTTTCCTACACCTTGGAGATTACAAGCCGTTTGTACAGATCTACATTTAAAAGATAAAGCTATGCAAGTACATGAACAAGCTGGAGAAGAGCAGCTACGGGAAAAAGAGTTTGGCAAATACTCCAGGTATAGAAATAAAAATATACTTGCACTGTCAGAAAATAGAACTAGGAATATTAAATCAGTGACTGCTGTTTGTTATAAAGCTACTAATCCTAGTGCCATGCTACAGCATTTGTTTTAGTGATTTCCCCACCAATCATTACTTGGACAGCAGAAAACAACTTTCAGTGGTGTGACTCATTCAAATGCAACAGGAACATGACATGATTTTACCGGGTTGGATGCTGCCTTGAAGAGTAACACACTGAACCCTTGTCCCTGTATGGGGCCAGGAACGCCTCACTCCAAGAGATGACAATGCAACACATATGTGCTATTTCTAACAGCACTATTCCTAAAAGCAAACTGCTTTCAAGTAGGATCACGTCAAGCTGTATTCAATACACTGGTAACTGGTTTATGTTGAAAAGCAAATGGTGATTATCAACACATCTGGCTTCTGAAGGAAACAAAACATGGACTATCACTTCTACAAGTTAACAGCTCTCAGTACACAACTATGTTTTATATACATAAGACAATATACTTGAACCATCTGCCCACCCGCACTCCACCATAATAGAGTACCCATAATAGAAAACTTACATGGTGGCCACTGTCAGCTGGTTCTTTCACAATTTTCTGAAATACATTTGACTTTGTAGGTCCATTAGTGTTCAGAAGTAGAGGCCTGCCATCAGAAAGAGTAAAGGATGAGACCACCTCAAAAGTACTTATTTGGTTTTAGTCAGCAAGACCCGTCAGTTTATACACTGGACAGCAAGGTCTCAAGATCGTAATTACCTCTTGCGTTTTAGGCTCACTAATTGGTTGTTCTGCACCAAGGTAACAATGAATTGTACAATCTGTAAAGGAAAGAACACTATTGTTAGTTGCTCTACTTTGTAATTGTTTCTATTGAATACCAAGGTATCTTATAGCATAAAATGCTGATAATAAAATCTATAAATCAAGAGAAAAACATTACTTTGTATAATAACTTTTATACTGAGCTGTTCAGAAAAATTAAAAATTGTGCTAAAAAACAGTGCTGACAATACCTAAAAAGAATAGTTATTCAATTGTCCAATACACACTTTTCAGACAGCAGATGATAAGAGCAGCATTTTACACTACATCATGCAGTACACAGAAAGACATCCAGCAACTCAAACAATTAGAAGAATTAGCAATGACAGAAGGCATATAGGGATGTGGACCATATACATAACCTGTATCTAAATACTGGTTCTGGTGAAAGGCATTTTTGACATAATCAGAAAAAATTACATGTACAATTAACAGTATTCACTGTCTGCCTTTCCTTTTGGAATGTTAGACTTCTTTCCCTTATGTTTTAAATTTAAAGCTTTAATGTATGCATCTGGCTGGAACAAACTGGGAAAAAAAATTCAGTAAATCTCTGCTACAAGGCTGCTTTCAGTGATGCCCTTTCTGGTATGTTAAAAAATAGATCTGTAAAATCTATGTACAGACCATAAATCTAACTGTTACACTAAGCTAACCTAACGTATTATCAGTGGGTTCTACTCAATTATCTATTCCTGTGGTAACTTTAGAAATATACAGTCAGTGGGTCAGTGAAGTGGGACAGCAGCGGATTTCCAATACAGAACCTTGTAGTTCTTGCAGTGAGGAAGTTTTTCCCGAAATCACTTAACACAGAGGATTAGTCATCTGATTCCTGAAGTAATAAAAAATGCATGGACCATGTTAAGGGTACCTTAATGATGGATGCTCTTGAACTTCTTTCTTTGAAAATGTTTATAAGACTTTGGCTTTATTTTCTGCTTATGCAATAAAATATACTGAATGTTTGTTTCACTAAGATTTGTTCACTGTATACCACCCTATTGTTTTTAGTATTAAAGGGACACTGCACATAACAAAAAAATGAGTGAGGGCAAAGCAAGGTAAAGTGGCACAGCATTCCTAGTTCAGAAGCACTCACTCGTGCACGTACAACACTTGAATGATGCCTTACCTTTCGAATAACTTGCTGTTGTTGCAAGTGTTTTGCTCTCAGTTCTGACACTTCCCTCCAAAGGGATTCATTCTCTCTGTTTAAAAATGGTGATTCAAATGTCAAACTGAAACTACGACATTTGTATTCATTTTTGTTAATGACTCGTTGGCTTCATTACAGCTCTTTGAAATATGTTTTTGGAGTGGGGGTTGGGGTGTCACACAGCAGCCCTGGAAAGTAACTACAAAATGCAGACCTAAAAATAACAAAGGGCCTGCAGAGAACTTCCATCTGCTTTAAAGGAAGAAAAACAAAATTCCCAAATTTGCCAGTAATTATTACCCATACATTCTGCATTTAAAAAATAACAATCAGAATCTAATTAATAGTTGCCTATATTAGCTCCAGCTCAGGGGCATGTTAGGTGACAAAAAAAAAAAGGAGCATGTCAGAGGTAGCAGTTTTCATGAAACAATGCCATTTTAGAAACCTTGGTTGTTCCAGTACTCACAAGAGTCCAGTTACTGAGACACTCTAAAAACTGCCCTAATCATGAGCCTTGTTTCCAACAGCATATGGCATATTAAGAGATAGGTAATTAATACCAAAAGCTTCAATAAATAAGGGAAGACAACATACCACCCTCCTCTCCTGTGCATTTTAATTTCCAACACAGAGAAGCAAACTCCACTGTGTTCGGATTTTTAAGAAACCTTAAACTAAGTTTTCAGAAACAGCTGTGTGATGCAGGGTATTTATTACTCACTCCTCAAATTGCTCCTCCATCCAACATACAATTTAAGAGTACATTTCCATCACAAAATTAGCAACTGAAGTTAAGAGATTCTGAACTTTCTCAATTTTTTCACTAGCTTTATTAACATGTTTTGTAGGACTAGGTCTTCTGATTTAGCTCCAGTTTCTAGCTCAATCATTTTAAACTGTAGGGACAGTACTATGGATGTCAAAGACCAACCACTCTATGTTCTCATCTCTACAAACTGTCAGGTCATTAGCAATCGATGTCACTTCAAAGCCAGCCCTGCTCTGGGCTGCAGTTTGGATCTGATGGCTGCCTGAGATTCCTTTCAGCTCAAATTCATCTAGGATTTGAAAAGGGCAAATATGAGCACTTTTACTCTGGTCAGCTTCTAATGAAGACTATTTCTAGGCAAAAGAAGTTTGCCTTGGAATATTCTGCCACTAAAATAACTAGAACTGAAGATTAGAAATAAGAGAATTTACTTTTTAAAATTTGAACTCATCAGTGACCTCTGCCACAGAGGTATACTGTCACTTACATTCTCAACATAATTTAAGGTGTCCTGAGACAGAGTTTCTACTGAGGTGATGTGACTTACAGTGCATGAGCTTATGCTTATATATCTTGTCTGTACCTATATACTCTAAAGGATTAAGTTATTTGTTACATGTATCTCTCTCACAGTTGAGAATAAATCATAATTACTAAGTAGGCAATAATGCAATTCTAAAAATACTCTATTTACCTTTGGATTTTAGTTTCTGTTCCTCTGTCCATGAGGTAACTAATGAATTTCCAAATTAGATTTCTAAACTAATTTTCACAGGCATTAGCTCTTCTGCAATTTTAAACAGTGGGGGAATGAGGATAAAAACAATAGAAATATAAAAAGCAATGAGCAAAGATATTAACTTTTGTAAGAAAGTCTTATATGCAATTTGCACAAACCTCAAACTAAATACAGTAAGCATTTCAATTGAAATTTATGTTCCTAAAGCAATAACTGAAGTTAGGCAACTAGAAATCAAGAGACACCTAAAATTAGGTCTTTGTCCAGTATCTAGTATTAGAATTACTCAGCCTTAAGGAGCAGTTACTGATGAAGCAACTTACCTCTTCAAAAGAGACAACTGAGATTCAATAGTTGTTTGTTTAATTTGCACATTTTGAGCCCTATATATTACTTCAGAGAGATCTTCCTGATGTATCTTGTTTTCTTCAGGTCTCGAAGAAGAAACCTTTAAAACATTAGAATCCAACACTTCCCTTTTATTCATGCTTAACTATTAATCTCTTTTGGTGATCAAGTATACTTTCTCACTAATGTTGACAAACTATGCATTTAATTTAATAATAAACCAAGCATCAAAAAACCCCCCAAAAACAGGAACACAGCTGTCACACTTTAGCTTTAATTGTTACAAACATTTGTGTACACTGAGATTCTTCAGGCATTTTCCCAAGTTCATATCATAATTGCTTCAAAATAACCCGGTGTTAATAAATACGTCCTTCTCTGCTAGTTTTGGCTGGGGTAGAGTTAATTTTCTTGACAGCAGCAAATGTTTTGGATTTGCTGTGGTTGTGCTGCAGTGGTGGCAATACAGATATATTTTTGTTACTGCTGAGCAGTGCTTACACACATAGTCAGGGGCTTTCTTGCTTCTTATCCCACTCCACCAGCAAGCTGGCTGGGAGTGCACAAGAAATTGGGAGAGCACACACATGGCTGGGACAGTTATCCCCAGCTAACCAAAGGAAAATTTCATACCATATGGTGTCATGCCTAGCAATTAAAACCAGGGGAAAAAGAAGGAAGTGGGGGGATGTTTGGAGAGATGGCATTTGTTTGCCCAAGTCACCATTACGTGTGATGGGGCCCTGCTTTCCTGGGGATGACTGAACGCTTGCCCACTCATGTGAAGTGGCAAATGAATTCCTTGTTTTGCTTTGCTTGTGTGTGTAACTTTTGCTTTACTTATTAAACTGCCTTTATCTCAACCCACAAGTCTTCTCACTTTTACTCTCCCAATTCATCCTGACATGGTGGGAGTGAGCAAGCAGCTGTGTGGGGCTGAGTTGCTGACTGGGGTTAAACCACAACATCCAGTTTAATTTGCCATATTTCTACTTGCCATCTATATTCACCTGACTCAGTAACAGCAGAGCACATTTCAGAGTCATATTTAGAATCATAACAAACATTGACA
This sequence comes from Atrichornis clamosus, assembly GCA_013400975.1. Lineage (NCBI taxonomy): Eukaryota > Metazoa > Chordata > Aves > Passeriformes > Menuridae > Atrichornis > Atrichornis clamosus. Next base: position 52,213 of record WBMZ01007487.1, read on the forward strand.
ATTCTCTTTTGTGGAAAGCTTAATACTCACAGTAGCTTTGCTCTGAAACAACAGTTTCTTATACTACTGATGGTAAAGTCAAAGCATGCTCTGCACTTCTAATACACATTAGCAAATTGTCATATTTACATAACTCGCCTTTTTTTGCCACCTGTGAAACTTATTATAATGACAGCAAAGTAGGTTAGATAAAAAAGCCTTGTCAAATCCCCCAAAATATCTTTAAACAAGTTCAAGATATAAATGAAAGCAGTGCAGTTTGTTTCCATAAATTCCACACTTATTTGCACTCACAATCCTGCAGTTAAACTTGACCTGAACTTTGCTATTCATCAATACGTAAGAGTACAAGTTTTCCACATACTGAATTTTCACTAACCTTTCTTTTAATGTGTTCCAACAAGTCCTCACGGCCCTGCCTAAAATATGCATGCCGAAACTCTACCGGACCGTTTCGCTCCAGTTTGACAATCCCAGAATCAACGTGGACAACTTTACGGAAGCCATCTTTAAAAAAAAAAGAAGGAAAAGAAAACCTCAAAACCCACATTAAAAAATTCAAAGTATGCTGTCCCAACTATTCTGTTACCAATTTTAAGGATAAGATAGTATCCTAGTTGCAGAGACACAGGGCCACTGCTCAAAGGAAATTGTAACTGAATGTGTATGTACAGGATTTAGAACTATGCTAGAATGCAAAAATCCAGGAACTTACACATGTTTAACTGTCTGACAAAGCTTGCCATGTTGTTGTGCTTGAAGTACTTGGGAAGAATCTCTTTTGCGAATCTCTGTTCATCCAACACCAAGAAACTCTTGCCATTCTAAAATGAGAGAGACACAATAAACTACCTACAAACCATAGAAGAAAACACACTGGGCTTTTAGAATTAATCACCAGATTGGAATGTTTCCTGTGTGCATGCAGTACACTACTGATCTGCTTGCCTACAATTTTCCAAAACAAAAAGCGTACAAACCTTGCAGTTGCAAAGAAGTTGAGTACTATGGATTTACATGACCATCTGTATATGAAGGGGAACATCTCTATTCTTACATACTGCTTTCTCAAGAAATGAATTAATTGTTTACCAGCAATTATCACAGTTTCACTATAGGGCAAAACTATCAACTCCATACGTGGTTTTGAAGCCTTGGTAAGGAATCTTAATGAAGAACCTGAGCAAGGAAAAAGTATCAACAACAAGCTAAAGGTCCCATCTGCTTTCCAGTATAAAAGCATGATTAGTTTGATAAGATTTGTAGAGCAGATGGAGCTGTCAAACAGCTGAAGGGATCCACTGGGTTTTGGAGCTACCAAAAAGGCAGCTATCTAAGGCAAGACTCCCCTTCTTCTGGAATGCCAATTGTGAGGGAAGACTGATCTTTTATTTAATCCATATGCTTTAACTAAAATAGAAAGATCAGCTTTTTGTTCTTCGATGACTGCACTCCATTTAACTATAGGGCATATAATTGGCAGAATGCAAATTACTTACTTCAAAATGGTTTTGGTTTTGCCTCACATGCCAAATACTCTCACTCTATAGTTAATAAAAAGTCTATCATCTTCAACAAATATCAACACTCTTACTGCACCATCTTAGAGGCCTTTTAGTTTAAGGAGTCACTTTTCTTATCCTCAAATGCCAGCAGTTCTATGATCCCAAGAAGCTTAAAGAACCGTAAGACCATATGAAGATCCTTGTCCAAAGGCTTGTGTCCTCATTTCAGCTAGGATACAATTTTTTCTTAGTAGCTGGTACAGTGCTAAGTTTTGGATTCAGTAAGAGAATAATATTGATAACACACTGATATTTTAGTTGTTGCTGAGCAGTGCTTTCCCTAAGTCAAGGTCTTTTCAGCTTCCCAAGCTCTGCTAGCAAGCAGGTGCCCAAGAAGCTGGGAATGTGCATGGCCAAGATAGCTGGCCCAAACTGGGCAAAGGGATATTCCATACCACAGAATATCATGTCCAATCCATAAACTGGGGGAGTTACCCAGGAGGGCTGATTGCTGTTTTCTGATGGGCGGGATATTGGCCAGCAGGTGGTAAGCAATTGTACTGGGCATCATTTGTTCTTCTTGGGTTTTCTCTCTGTTTTATTACTGTTATATTATACTTTACTTCATTTCAATTTTAAATGGATCTTATCTCAACCCCTGAGTTTTACTTTCTCTACCAAGGTGAGGGGAAGTGAGCAAGTGGCTGTGTTTACTTATTTGCTAGCTGGGGTTAAACCACAACAGCTTGTTCCTGACGAATCAGCAAGCATCAGAAACAGGATTTTATAAATGGCTCTCCACTGGATGACTGAGGTGCTTAACACTGAGAGAAAGATAGGAAGATGAAAGCTTCCAGTAATAACTGCCTACCTCCTGCTGAGAATCCATCAGTGGAAGGGGAAGCAAACAAATGGCAGGAACAGACTATTTTAGCCAACTCACAAACTGAAGGTGCTCAAACAAGTGACACTACAGTGACCTGTGACACCAACAACTTCCATGTGGTACCTCACTTGATTATCACTTTGACATTGTCCAGGCTTAGCACAGGAAAATCTGGGAAACACATCTACTAGGTCTTGGTGCCCTGACAGTCATTTACAGCAAATCTGTACAGACATGAAGGCCTGTAAGCTTCACTATACAGCAAAAGACAATTTTCAGTGTCAATGACTGCAGCCTACAGCAGTCTTCCAAGTGCTTCATTTGGTACACCTCATCCGTATTTCCATGAACACCACATAATGTGGCTTCACTTTGCAGGGAGACAAAATCTGGCTGTTCGGTTTCAGATGATATGTATCCTTACCATGTAAGGATATAGATTTGTATAGGAGGAAAGTAAAATATTATAGTAACTTTATTCTCACTTCCCTGACACATTTGGTACACATTTTGAACCCTATAATATCGACACAGTATTTTTAAAAGCTATCCCAAGTAATCTCAATACTTTCCTCCCACAAGAACTGCTCGTTACTAATAGTATCAACTGTGATTAGTGGAACTTCCCCTCTAAAAGCAGCCCTGAAGAATCTCAAACAATTATTTTTTGTTAATTAAAAAATAATACAAGGATACCTAACAGGTATCAGTGTCTTTACTTAAGATAAACATAAGCAATGGATTTGGAAATTCTCCATTGAAAGTGTAAGGTAGCAAAAATAGCAGTTCTTAAGGTATACAACATCAATCTTCATACAGCCCTTAGTATCTCTTTTCAAAAAAAAAAACACAAAACCAAAACCCAACAACCCCAAAACAAACAAAAAACCCCCTCAAAACCCAACCCAAATAAATGAAAACAAAGCAAAAAACAAAACCAAAAACTCCCAAAAAACAACCTCCCCCAAAAAACAAGAAAAAAAAAAAACCAAAAACCCCCCAAAAACCACCCCCCCCCAAAAACAAGAAAAAAAAAAAACGAAAGAAAAGAAAAGCTGCCATCATCTACTGAGGCGACCTGCTTCCCTCTTTGGGAAGGTTTGGCTGAAATTACTGGTACATCATTTTCAGTACAATATTTAAGATTGAGATCATTTCTCAAGCATTTAAAATAGCAGCTCTCAGTTGAGTTTATCTCGACACCACTCGAAGATGTTGATACAGTTTGAGAACAGGATTTTACTGGAAACATCATATAGAAAAAATGAAGCAGCTATTATTAAAATATGCGCTTAGCATTTAGCACAAGTGTCAATGATGCTCACTGCAGTAACTTGCCAGTCCTTCGTTGCATTGTGAAAAGGCATAAGAAGATGGGTGCCCAATTCGACTTTCTCCGTTGCCCAGCCCCTTCCCGCCGCTCCAGCAGGTGGACTGCGAGCCCGGGAAGCCCCCGAGCATTCCCCACGTAGCCGCTCCCCACCACCCCTGCGGGACCGGGTCCCGCCGGCGGCACACGGGAAACAACAGCAGGCCTGACCACGCCGCTGTCCCCATCCTCCCGGGGGCTCTCTCATGCAGCCCCGGCCCAACGAGCACGAGCCCCGTTACAGGCGCACGCGCCACCCCGCGGTGGGAAATCCCCCCGCAGCTCCGCGTTCCCCGCACTACGGTTCCGTAAAGACACGACTGAACCCCACCGGTCCCGGGCCCTGCCCACCGGCCGGAGAAGCCCGAGCCTGCTCAGTCGGGGCAGGCAAACAGTCCCCCCTGGCAATGCCTGGAGACGCGCTCCCAAGGCAGGGCACCAGCGCTCTCACTCCGCGGGTAAGACGAGACAGAGGCTGAGGGTCCGCGAGGCGAGCCGGCCTCTCCCCAGCAGCTCAGCCCGACACGGCCCGGCCGGAACCCGACCAAGCCATGCGGCCGTGCCCTGATTTTCCGTCGTCCCCACGCGCACGCCGAAGCCCGCGGCCCCCAGCAGGCCCCGGTGCCCGCCGGGGCAAAGCGCAGGGTGATGGCGGGGACTCCCGCCACACGCAGGCGGGGGAGGGGGGAGGGGAGCGGCCGACCTGGCTCCAGGTGATGAGCTGGTTGCTGGGGGTCTCGCCCAGCAAAGCCCACAGCTTGCTGAGGAACGCCGGGACCCCTGGGCCGGCGAAGGGAGGCGACGGCTGCTGGGGGGCCTGCGGGGCCGGCGGCGGCGGCTGCTGCTGCTGCTCTTGCTCCTGCTTCATTGTCGTTCAGGAGCTTTCAGGGCCTCTGTCCAGGGAGAGAGCACAACCAGCCCGCTCTCGCCCCGCCCCTCACTCGGACCCCGCATGCGCGGCGACCCCGCCGCACGCGCGCGTGCCGGCCCCGCCCCTTCCCCCTGCGCCTTACATAATGTCCCCACGTGCGCCGCCCTCACGTGTCACAACAGCGCCGGCACGGGGGGGGACGGGGCCAATAGGGGCGCGCCTCGCTGCGGGGGGCGGGGCCGTCTCGTGGGGGTGCACGTTCCCGCCGGGGCAGCGGCGCGTGGCGGAGGGCGGGGGAGCGGCTGAGGGAGGTGGGGCGCGTGAGCAGCAACGCTGCGGCTCCAGCCCACGGGGAAAGGCTGGCGAGTGCCCGGGACGTGCCTTCTAAGGACTTACCTCAGCCGAGGGCTTCAGGAAGGGAGAAGGGCGAAGAATAGCTGGTCATCTGAAAAACATGAGCACACGGGGCATATACATGATCTAAAAAAAGAATATAAACCAGGAAGATCCAAGCAAATCCCTCCTCAAAAAACCCGCCGGCAGGCCCTAAGCAGATCCCTCTCCAAGGCTACTTCTGTTTAGATTTCAGACCTATCGGCTGCTGAGACTGCAAAAAGAAACATTTAAATCAAAAGGGTATATCTGGGAAAACAGCCTAATGAATTGTGAAATGCACTAAAATTAATTTCTTTTGATACTCTACCAAGTATTCTGCAAAACTTAATCACATACTAAACAAATAATTTCTAAGAAATTGTTCTATGGGACTAAAATTAGAATTTTCACAACAAACCATCGATTGGCCGTGTTACCAATGTCTTTGTTCAGAGCTCTCGAAAGAGTCTCAAAGAATCACAATCAGCTTGATCCACTTCAGTTTGCAATGAAAATAAAGCACAGTGTCACGGGGCAAATAACAGAATCTTAGCAGGGTAGCCTGCAGGAAAATTAATTTCAATATTTCACGTTTCCAGCTGTGTATTACACAGTTCCCCAGTCTACACCAGTCTGTAACAAACCCCTCGACTGACATTCACTAGATCATTCCTGAGAGAAGTCACAGTTACTAAGTTTATGGCTTAGCTCTTCAGGATCAGTATTCAGAATGACAAAACTTAAATGAATGCCTTTTAAATTTAAACACAAGTTTACAGTAATTTTCCAAGTAATTTTTCATCCTGACATACATTTGCAGCAAGCTCCCACCAGATTCCAGTTATCTAGGTACAAATGCTGGATAAGCAGAGATGGTTGTGATTTATTCTGGACACAGTATTGCTCTCCATCTTACATTTCTTGTTTACAACATCCCTTTGAAAGAAGGAGTCAATCTGCAGAATTGCTGGACAGTATTTCAAATTGTGCTTATAAATGTTGAATTATTTCAAAAGGTAACCTACTATATTGATGTCTGTGGCTCAGGCAGAAGTGTAACCATACACTTAATTTTTTCATTTCACTAATAGACTGAACATCATCTTGATGAGAAAGACCACCGTGTAACTTGATTTCCAGTGTCTTACAGTTGAGGGAAGTCTTCTAGCCTTTCTTTCTAAACCTCAGTTTAGGGAAAAAATTTTCTTCTGAAGCCTTAAAGCTTAAGAATTGAAAGTTATTTATTTAATATTTAACATAAAATGTTAGCAATGTACAACTCAAGTAACCCGTTAGTTTCTTTTTATTATCTTACAAGGTCTGAGCACAAGATAATTGCTTGTCCATGTTCATTAAACTTCTGATTACATTATTTTAAATGCCAAGCATTGTAGAACTCACCATCCTTTAATCTGGAGCTATTTGACTTCCCAGTATCTTCATGAGCAGTGCTATAATCTTTTTCCACTCTGCACTAAAATTTTGCTTCATTTAGCTTGCAGAAATCTGGTAATTATCAGTTCTGAGACAGGCCAAGCTATTTAAATCCTTGACAATGCAGTTCTCACCCTCCCCTCACCAGAAAAACATAGCATTGTAAAACTCTTTGGCTATTGTGAAATGTAGGGAATTCAGAAAAAACAGATCTCTTCTCACATCGCTGAACTAACCCCTTGAACCCCAGCAGATGCTGTTCCTCCTCAGCCTCGTTCCCTCTCCCTTGGGCCCAGAGTTCCCCCACATGCCAGAGTTCCAATTAAGGCCTACTGTTCAGGGACTAACGGAGCTCTGCCAACAGGGAACATCTGATTTCCAGCACTTTTTTTCCACAGCTTTCATGGAGAGGCTGTACAGTTAGCAACACCTCAAATCTGGGCAGGAGGCCAAAGAGAATAAAGTTAGATAGCTGTTCATATCACTACCTGTTTATTTTGACATCCCATATGCCTAAAAATCACACCCACCACTGGTTGCTTCCTCGTGCTCGAGCAGCAGGCAGCCCCACAGCACTCCCATACTCTCTTACAGGAACTTTGGCTATTGATAGTCCAGTTTTCATGTGTTTTAAGAAAAATAATTTGGGATGAGAACGCTTTGTTCCAGAGCACATTTACAAGTAGGGATCCTAAAACTGCCCTCATGTAACAATACTTTCCTTATATGAACTTAACCTATCTTCTCTGACTTCCTATTTCATTTCATCACAATGGAATATACAATAAGGGTCAACAGCCCTGCTTGTGCCGTTGCTATGGCTTTTATAAATCTGTGCAATCTGTGTGAACTCCAGTTACAACAGCAAGTCTGAGTAAAGCCTGAGTCAACTCCCCAAGGGATACCAGTCTGCAGATTTTCCTTACGACAAACAGCATCATGCAAAACAAGCAACTGAAAATGACAGGAGAGCCAAAGGTGGGATGACAGATTTCAGTAGTACCCTCCTCTTTTTGTCACCACTATTTGTCCTGCCTTAAATGCTGGCATTTGAAGATTATCTTTATTGATTTGTCTATATTGATCCCCATGAAAGCAAGAGACAAATCAGGCACTGTGCTTGCACAAATGTTTCCTCTGGAACGAGCACAAGCAGCCGCAAGTAGACCATCCTGTAATGTCTGCAAGTATCAAACACTGTGTGCAGCACTTCAAAGCCAAATTTGATGCAAGCCTTCCACCTTTAAAAAATTATTACACCATTGAAACAACTGAAATTGTTCCTAGAAGTTCCAGCTCTGCACACACCAGGATTTCCTTGAATCAAAAGTGGCCCTAAGAGGCCTAGCTTTAAATTAATCCTCCTTGAAGCAAGGATGGTCTGAGACGCCTGCATTCACGATGTAACCAGCTAGAGTAGGCAAGGTGGATGACATTTCAGAGAGCTTCTGTAGAGATTTATCTTCCGAAGTAATATCCATTCAGTTAGTTTTATGCCATCCTTGTGCATCTATTCAAGTATCACTTAGTATTTTGGATGTCTAAGTGATTCATTTTCCTTCTCTTGCCCTGCAGGAAAAACAGATGGCACAGTCAGCACACCGGATATCTAACAGACAATGATATAAAGAAGGCTGGCATCAAGTTTTAAAATTATGATAACTGTTCTCCACAGTATATTTAAAATTAAGCTGTGGTAACTGAAACCAACTTCCATTCATGATCAATGGCTTTTCTTTCTTGAAAGGAAAATGCTGACCTACATTCACATTGACTACTAATCCTACAAGATAGCTTGCTATGCAAATGTCACAGAAGTGGTATACATTTCTTATTTGCGTATGAGTGAGGAATACTTGATGCAGACTTGCCCCAGTTAGACAAGAACTTCTATACACCACGAATATGCTCAGTGTTTATTAAAAGACTGTTTTCTCGTAATATGAGGAAAAGTGTTACGAACTTGGAAAAGGTATATTTTAAACAAGCTATAGCATTGTTTAATTGAGATAGAATTCAATTAAACACAGTCAGTGTCTTAAAAAAAATTCAGACTTAAAATGCTTGAAGCAAAAAATCCCACCTTTTTAATGGAGATGGAATAATATCTGAGTTGAAAACCATTTCTTAACCTTCTAACAATGAGTTCAGGACAGATTACCTGATTTTCAGGGCTTTCTGCAAAGTTAATCATACTGAAGCTTTTGAAAAGATGGTAAATTTGGGAAAAAGAGGGAAGGGGGTTTCATGGGTGGTACCCAGAAAACTTTATTGACGTTTTAGAGTGGCTTGCTGTGACCATATGTTGGTAATTATGGAAAAACAGCTCAATAGTAAGAAAAAAACCCTGAAGTATATGTGCTCATTTGGTCATCCAAACTTAACACTGGTGTATTGTAAAATGAAAAGTAGATACTAAAACCTGTTAGCACAATTTTCTCTACTTCAAGTAGGATTCTATAACATAGAAGTTATGAACATTGTGGCAATGAAGGGCTCATAAATCAGCGTAAAGCATGAAAAGGAGCTTTTATCTTGCCTGAAACTAATTTACCAACCACATACTACATCCATGATTTATTTATTCCAAGGCCTCCATTTCATGTATTTTCACATTCCAAACATAAGGGACTCCATAAAATAACTGTTCTGCCAGCTTAATTCCAGAGCATGGCAAAACTTTCTTCAAAGAACGTCACTTGCATTGGCTTATTCTTATCAAGAGCACAGTAGTAATTCTTCACAAAGTGCCAGTGAGTAACCTTAATCATACGTTTGACATGGAAAAGTAACAATGTTCTTACTAAATTTTAAAATTAAGGTTATTTTCATGAATAAATTAGATTAAATTAGTCTGCTCTAAAGGCCATTCAAAGATATGATTTGAATGAATAAAAACTACCTGCTTTATGGGTGTGGAGACTGTCATATCATGTGTTTCCATGCTAATCACCATTTACAAACTCTCTTCAGCCTGTTTAAACTGGAAAACCTGACTGAAAACAAAACAAAACAAACTGTCTAATCTCAATCTAATGTACCTGAACAGGTGGAATTGTAATATTCCATGTCTGTGTCCAATCTGCTGTTCTCATTGTTTGTTCAGACTCCTGTAAGTTTTTATAAAGGAAAAAAATACATGGCCCAAACATGAAACATGAAACATGGCCCAAATTACTAGCTTTCCTGTACTGTCAGAGATACTAGAAAAAGCAGTGATTTACTGTAGTTTCCACAAGATTCTGGTATTTCCTTCCCAGTTTGGTTAAAACTACTGCTGTAGCAGCCACACACCACAGTTGAGTGGACAGCTGGTGACTGAAATGCAATCCATGCTGTAACTTCCATTGCAGCTGTCATCATCTTCGTTAAGTTAGTAAAATGTAATCAAGCCCTTACTGAATGTGCATCAATGTTGTGTTCCTTGCTAGGCTTCTTATTCTTCCCCACACAAATTGACCATTAAGTTGAGAATGTATGTTAAAGAAACCCCTACAACTGGTAGTTTTCTGTATTATGCAGATGTGAGAACTCAGTGCAGACAGAGCATCTATACTTCACAGTCCTGGCAGATCCCGTCTGTGGTTTGCATGTATTTGGTGCCTTATCCTGAAACTTTAATGTAGTCTCAGCACTGTGTCACTTCCTCTTCTGCCCTGCTCTAGATGAGAGATACAATCACAGCCAAACAACACCTCCATTAGAGACATAACAAATACATGAATATTTATTTAATTTCCCTCATCATCATTATGGCCTGTCGTTCAGTGCTGGGCTACAAGTTTCAGGTGCTCTGTATTAGAGAATCATAGAATCTTTTAGGTTGGAAAAAACTTTTAAGATCATCAAGTCCTGCCATCAACCTAACAGTGCCGAGTGCACCGCTAAACCATGTCCCTAAGTACCACATCTACACATCTTTTAAATACCTCGAGGAATGGGGACTCCACAACTTCCCTGGGCAGCCTGTTCCAATGCTTGACCACCTTTTCAGTGAAGACATTTTTCCTAGCATCCAATCTAAACCTCCCCTGATGCAACTTGAGGCCATTTCCTCTCGTCCCATTGCTTGTTACCTGGGAGAAGAGTTTGACCTCTACCTGGCTACAACCTCCTTTCAGGCAGTTGTAGAGAGTGATAAGGTGTCTCCTGAGCCTGCTTTCCTCCAGGCTAAACACCCCAGCTCCCTCAGCTGCTCCTCACAAGACTAGTTCTCCAGACATTTCACCAGCTCACTTGCCCTTCTCTGGGCATGCTCCAGCACATCAATGTCTTTCTTGTTGTGAGGGGCCCTAAACTCGACACAGGACTTGAGGTATGGCCTCACCAGTGCCAAGTATAGAGGGACAGTCACTGCCCTGGTCCTGCTGGCCACATTATTTCTGATACAAGCATGGCATTACTGGCAAGTATTAGGAACCAGACTCTGTACTCTAAAAGCTGTATCCTAAATTCTTCTTTTACTAAGCCAGTCACACACACAGAGGACCACTAGGACATTTCACTTGAACATTTACTAGTTAAATTACTAAAGAAGTCCCATAAACATAATAATACATTTTCTTCTGAAGAAATCAAGGGTTTTCCTCGTGTTACTGTTCATGAACTGCAGTCCTCAATTTCTCTTCAACTAAGTGCTGCTCCTTGACAGAGAGAACACTGCAAAAAACCTCAGGACATGAAAGGCTCTAGTTTGATAACATTCTCCCCCCACCTCTGCCTCCTGCTACAATGCAGTGTTATTCAATCCTTTCCATTCCCACACTGCTATGCTACCTCCTGCACTCTGTTGCAATAACTACCAGATCAAAGCAAACTGGATTAAAAAACACATACACAAAAAGTAGTTCTTTAGACATCTGAGGGAGAATAAGCTTTTAACCTGTGTCAGTTCTATAATCCAGTTCAGGTAATTCAGATGCAAAAGCAGTTGAATCATCCCAGCCAAAACAATGTTCTAGCAGGGAAAGTGAAGGGTTAAGAAGTTTGAGTTAGGGCATATTATACCTTGAGATTCTCTCCTCCCAGCAAAGCATTTATGAAGAGAGGTTAAAGCACAATAAATGCAAGACAATTCTGTTTTCAAGTCCTTTAAAGCCTAGGATAAAACATACGTTAAACCACATCCAAGTGCTTGGTATTTTCTTGATCAATACAGACAAGTGTCTAAATAAAATTTGTGTCAACAAGAAAAAGAAAGTAATAGAAACAATACAGCATTGAGTTATAAGAAATCTCATTTTGTAAAAAAAAAATAGCAGACAGAATAGTTTTTCTTACTAGATGGTCTCAATTTTCACAGCTTCCATTCCAGTGTCCGAGTACCTAATATGTATTGAATGGATGTGTTCTGGAAGGTGAAGGTAAACCTTGGATGTAAGCTGCATATGGTAACAATACATAATTTCAGCCTTGGAAAAAAACCCAAACTTTTACACCAAATTTCTCCTTGGAAACAAAATACTTTTACACCAGATTTCTTCAAGTTTTTTCCTACAGTGGAAACAAATGTTAAGAATTAAATCCAAATGCACAGCAACATTTTCACTAGTTTTACAAAACACCTTAAAGCTGTGGAAAACATCAGGGATAATTTCTACAGACTACACACTTGCCCAGTTTTAAAATACCACTGGTGTGCTGCTATACTTTCATTTTCTTACATGCCTTTCATACCATTTCCACAAAGCTGCATCTGTTCTGAGACCAGAAGAAAGATTAATCTTAAGAGATTTATCCAATCTCATAAACTGTCTCCCTAGCAAGCCTTTACACTTAAGAGATTTTCTGCCCTTTTAGCTTGCCAGTTTCCTTAGCTTTTCAAGAATCTTAGTTGGTCAAGATACTCTTCCCTAGCTAATGAACTTGAAAATTTTTATCACCGTTTGTTTTATTCTGATCCTGACTAAAGCAGATCTCAGGCTTAGTATCTTTATTACACAGACTAGTTTCTTTTTACAACTATTCATCAGACTACTCAAAATCTAGCTGGCTTTAAAAAAATCCTCAGAAACAGTTGAGAATTTTATTATTTCCACTGTAAAAGCTGTATTTTAAAGATAACAATGAAAATGGCATTATATATCTGGAACTAAATTTTGTTTCCTGTATGCATTTCTATTGGAGTCTGTAGGAGGTATTGTGGAAGTAAAATGGAAGCACTGTTTGTGTAAGAGTCTTAACACTACCCTAAAAGCAAAACCAAAGCACAAATCTACTCAAGCATGCAACCATGGTAACCATCAACAAAACACAGGAAGGCAATGTTTTGTTATGCCTATAGACCTAAATTTTTAAACGAAATTCTAAATGAAATACTGATAAAAATTTGCTGTTAGATCTGTGGGGTTTCTTTGGAACAAGAAAAAAAAAATCTATGACAATAGCTTGTAACGATGGTTGTTGAAAAGGGTAAAATCTCTGTGTTGTAGATGCAGTTGCCAGGTGATCATGAAGTGTAGATCTCTCCTTTGGAAAGCTCCAAGGCAGCAAAGGCTACAAATCTGACATACAGGCTCTAACCACAGTTTGTTCGAAATGACTTTCTATGAAGTATCTTTTTACCCTCACTGTGAGGAGGGGTATTTCTACTTAACATCCTCAGGACAGCACTACCAAAACCATCATGTATTTGAGACCAGTAACCCCTGCTCTTGACCCCTGGTTATGTGGTTGGCATAACTAATGCCACTCTGTCAGGCAGGCAGCCACTCTGGACCTGAGTATGTCACGTATTTGTTCCCTTTCCCTCATTAGCAGGTCCTGAAGTCTGGTGAACCAGGTAGACAAAGCAAACAGATTTCTTCTTCCCCTCCCTACCCGTCGAAAGGTTCCTGGGCGCCAGGACAATTACTCCCTTCCCTGCCAGTCCTGAAGGCCCCAGGCACGCCACCAGCCAGGTGCTGGTTTTGACTCTGAGGGAAGTCTAACTGCACAGAGCTGTAATTATAAGTTAGATTGTTTTATAAATGCTGTATTATGCTACTTCTAAAGTGGACTACATTGATTCTGCTTCTAGAAATCTTGTGCCATTCTAATAATAAATTCTGTGCTATACTAATTATAATAGCCAGCTAAGAAAATAAAGCCTCAATTGTAACCACAGGTTATCATCATCATCATTCTGCACAGGATCCCTAAAAGAACCTGTCTGCCCCCTTAGCACTGAGTGACACAGGTATGGATACATCAGGACTGAACACATGAAGCCAGTCTGCATGCATGCAGTATATAGATCTAATAAACCCTGGGAGTGCCCAGTTCTTAGTGGAGACCTTTCTGATCGGACCAGACAGCTACTTTCTTTCAGGCTCCAGGGGACTGCAGCCCAGTCACATCCTGTGTCACACAGGTTCTACAAGTTCAGCAGCTTGCACCAAATACCAGCATACAACCAGCCTCAGGAGCTACCAAGAACACTGTTTCTACTATAGCCCACAGTCAGCTCAGTGCTCCTGGAATATACTGTTTTCACTATCAGTACAGAATAAAACAAAAGATCAAGAGACTCTCCTCTCTTCTCTGAAAGATGCAGGAGCACTCTAGAAAAGCTGCTGTCACCTCAGTAATACACCAGTCCCCATCCTGCCCCAAGCTGCCAAATCAGTTATGGTAACAGCTGAGCCTTCCAGATTTAGGGGGTGTTAGTTGTAGGACTCCAGCTTCTGACTCATCCTCACTGACAGGACAGCTGGAGAGGTTAAAGACATCTGACAAAGGTATTTTGAGTCACCCCACTATCTAAAGTATAAAATCAGTATGATTTGTATCAAGAGTCAAACCCTTAAAATACTCATTTGAGATAACTCATGTAAGCCATCATTGCCAAACTTATTCACTAGCACAAGGGTTTGAAGAAAAGGCTGCATCATAGAGAATATCAAAGCAGGGGGGTAGGTGGACATGCTTTTGCAAAAAAGCTTGGTTAACCCATCAAGTTTTGGAAACTGACATCCCAGAAGTGAAATATTATGCACAGGTATTTAAGACTCACTTTCCCGAGCATTCTGACAAAGAAGATCCAAATGTGGATGCAATGCTCATTTGGGTACTGAAGGGTCCTGACTTAGTATCTGCCTTGCTAATCCACAGGAAGTAGCATCAGTTCTGCCTGTTTCTTCTTTCTTGATGTAATTTAGGTTTGTGCCAGTGACACGGTGCTTTCTGCTCATCCCTGAGTGACTGTTGATGAGAACGAGTATAAAGCCTTTTATGCTGACTCAAACGTACAGAATTCTCATCTCTAAACCTTTTCTACCATGAGGGAAAAGGAACTGTGTTAGAAGACACTGATATTAAATACAAAAGTATTACTACATACAAGACTGTGGGTGTATGCAACTCTCTTTAGATATTTTGTAAATAATACAGAGATATTGCCATGAATCAACTGCTTGCTCAAGACTTTTTTTTAAAGCTGTACGTAGGTGTTGTCAGAGAACACAAATTTAATTACAGTCTTACTGAATGAAGCATGCCATATACTAACAAAAGTATGGGGGTTTTTTTGTTTTTAACAAAGAATAAAATGGTTTGCTGCATAAACTAGTAAAGAATCAACTCTTAATTTATGGGTTAAAGATTTATGGCAGGAGTCTGAGGCTGACAGGCATTGTGTATGCTTGGCCAGTTCTGTTTAGTATTTTATCTCTTTTCTAAAGAGAAAGCTTCCTAGGGCAAGCTGTCAGAGTGCTGGTAAAAATGGAAAGAGCCATTACATCTAGCCCTACCACCTGTTTTCTTTTTTTCCACTGGGGGATCACAAGATCTGTGACTCTTGCTTAACAGCAGTTTCAATACAAGGCTCCAACAGTGCAAGCATTACACCTAAACTATGCTCAAAAATCCTAAGAAGCCTCCTGCAAAACCTGCAATTTGTGAACTACAGGCAACTGAAACTTTGCTAGTATTTTTAGATCAATAATCACGGAGGTAAAGCAAGAAGACTTGGAAAACTCTGCTGCTTTGTAAACATACAGCACTTTATACCACAACATCCCAAAATAACAGTTTTGTTTTGGATGAGGATTATCCAGTGAAAATCACACACCTCTCAGAAAATATAACTTGCTGGCTTAACAGGAATATATCGTCTTTTAGGCTCCTTCATTTCCTAATATCTTGGAAAACACATTCAGATTCTCCCCAGGTCTGAGAGAACACATTTTACATGGCCTACCCCAATCACAAGTAAAATTTTGCTCTTTGCTTTCCAGAAAACACTAGTCTTTCCAACAGAAAACAAAAATCAGATTTTCTCCCAAAGATGCTCTCAACAAATGTGACAAATGTGGATTTTAGATTAAAAGCTTTCAAATAACATTTTTGTTAAAAATAGAGGCTGCTTGATTTCGCAGTAATAGTGGAATGTGTTCCGGCCAAACAGATCACAAAATTTTGCATTTGATTTTTATTGTTAACGACTTAACACATCAGTATCTTAGAATCATCATTCAATGTACTCTAAAAACATTTACAGGCAGATGAACTGCAAGGAATGTGAACCAGGAAAGCCAGCTCATGCTGTAGGGAGGAACAGATAGTTCTGGCATACTAAAAATAAAAAGAAAGCATTAACACACCATGTGCTGTGCAACCCTTAACTATTTAGAAGGTTTCCAAGAAAAGGTAACCATGACAAAAGTTCAGACCAACTAAAAAACCCAACCAAAAGTGACAGAAGCCAGCTATATGCTTTACTGCATAAAATAAACTCAAGTTTTATCTAAAAATTTAGTTTCTTTGATTTTACACAAACTTTAAGATAACATACATCCAATCACAGAGTTTTTCTTGGTAACAAGGTTAGTAACCATGCCAGTCAGGAGTTGAAATGCAAGTGATGAAGCAAATTTTGGTTTGTACAAAGTCCATGATTATTTTTTCTTAAATGACTGACTTGTTTTGCATGTCTGTTTTAGTAACTTCTTATGTAGTAATTTCCATTTTAACCCATGTAATAGTACTACTATGCAGATGCACATTCTCTCTCAAACTGTATGAGCAAAGTGGTAAAAAAGGAAGGAGACCTTCACTAAAGCACAGGATCTTATTAATAAGCAAATAATTTGATATTACAAAACCAGGTCGTTTCGACTATATGTTCATTTTCAGCAGTTTTGGAAGCCACAGGCAACATGGATGCAAGAACATGGGTGCCTCTGTGTGCATGCACAGTAAATTGTCAACAAACAAATGATTTTTTTCCATAACTTTAAGCTGAAGATAGGACCCAAAACTGGGTTATTTCTTAGAATGTCTCAGTTAATGATCTTACAACTGAGAAGAAGCGTAAGGAGACTTAGGAGATGTAAGTCTTTTAAACAACAGAAATACTTCAAACCACAATAGCAAAGGTCTACTGACTGTAGCATGGAACTAGGTGAAATACTCGTAATTTGATGACACCACAACCTTGTGCAAAGCTGAATCTAATTTTCACTTTGTTTATAAAGTGGTGGCAGTTTCATACCTCTCCTGCAGTAGAGATATAGAATCAGTCACTCTCTGAGTTCCTCAGGACTGGCAGCAAGCTTCTCAATCTCAGCTTTGTTGAAGTGCTCACTCATACTATTCGAGTCACCAGCTCCCATTAGAGGAGCATACAGATGGCAATCACTACATTTTCTTAAGCTTTTTGTTCTATTCTCTTGGAGTCAAGACATGGCAGTCTGCCTATCAATTTATTTGGCCTTTTGCTTTCTAGCAAAGTAGTTAAAGCATGGAATCAAAACAGGACACCTTTGCTCAACAGCTCCTCAACTCCAGCCCACCAGAAAACATGGAGGAAAATGCAGTAGACTTAATCCATATTAAAAAGCTTCAGTAAATTCCCATTCTGCAGTTGAGTAAATTCCCTTTCTGTAAGATAACCTGACATCAGCAAAAACGTATGTCAAGGATTAAAGTGCTCTTAAGCATATTCTAGAAAGGCAAGTCTAAACCAAAATATGCCTGGTTCAAGTTTGTCAGATTTTATGTGGCAGGTCTCAAGTATTACTGAACTGTCTGAAAAACTGCAGTTGGTTCAAAGCAGCAACAACTTCACGTCTTTGTTTTGTTCAAGAAATGTATTTCATCAGCATATCAGATGAGAGTTCTAAAATCCACAATGTGTGTTCATCCTGGTATACCCATATGCTGAATACTACTTAAATTCCCTTTTAAGACCCTAACTAGAATATCTGTTTTTAACACAACAGAGAAGTTGCACTAACAATTGGCATTTGCACTCTCATTGGGCGGGGAGCCGAAACAAAAGCATTCCCTCCTCAGACAACACTGAATCCACCTCCTTTGCTTTTGTACATCCACACTTGACAGCAAGAACTAAAATGCATGTGTGTCACTTTGACCACAACAGCTTACAGTCACTGAACACTTTGCCCTCACCACTGCCTGCTTCTGCTTTAACTCCACTTCCAAACACAACAGAAAACCCAAACAAACAAAAAACCCCAAAATTCACTTTTTAGCTCATAGCCTACCAATTAAAAAAGAATAATACCCTGAAAATGAGCAAGTCTGTAAGGAAAAAGTCTCCATAGAGACAGAGGAAAGGGTCCCTTTTCTTACCCTTGTTCCTGTCAACAGAAGGGACTGCTCCCAGCCCCCTTCTGTCTGAATGGAGCTTTCAGAAACTCCATTTCTTTTTCTTAACTCATGAGTAGAGCAGGACAGATAGGGTTGTGGGGTAGCACACTTTTTTGAGCAATCTCATTGCTCTTTTTCAACATTCAAACGTATATAATGTCTACTGATCCTTCCCAACATGCATTCCTGCCCCACATAATACTCTTCCTTTCTCCTACTACTTTGCCCATTTCTAGTTCAAAATGAGCTAACTCAATCCAGCTATGACTACAAGCTAGAAAATGCTGACCCAACTGTCATGAATGAGAACAACTTTAACCACAGCTGAAGGCAAACAGGATACAAGAAGGAAGGACATGAGTTCAACTCGCTTACAGCAAAGCTGCCCCCTCATTGTTACACAATGCTAAACTTCAACATCAGTCTTTTTCCTTGCTTAGCTAGATCTAAGAATTCTGGTACTGTTTTCCTCCTAAAATTAAATGCAGTGCTCTTACACTTCAGCCATCCTTTTCTGTGTTTGAGATGTGTCTGCTCCAACTCTGTTGATCGAGACCACCAACTCCAGCTTCATCTTTGGTTCTGCTTCCTGTCCCATCACATTAATTTTTCAAACTCTGAAAGGGGAAAAAGAATAAGAAAAGAGCAGTTCAGTGATTGCTTGTAGGCAAAAACCAAAGAAAATACAAGAAAAAACAAAAAAAGCCCCAATCCCAAACTTTTCCATATACCAAGCTGCTGTTTTCTTTGAAACAATTAAATCTTTATTCAGTGTAAAGCAAAATAAAAATAAAATTCATAACTATATGGTCCTATTAAATTTATTACACAAGGAATTATCCAAGTTTAGCTTAGATTATTCAAAGAATGTGAGGAGGAGACTGCTACAGTCACAAACAGGGAAATGACAGTACTGAATAACCTGTAAGATGGCCTTTCTTCAGCACTGCTAAGGTACAACAGAAAGGGTGAATGTCCAGCAGCAGGCTTGCTCTAAGTGTAGAAATTGCACAGTATATGAGGGCTTTGAACTTCAGTCACTGATAACACAGATTTGTTTATCAATATCAACAAGGATCAAGAACAGACTTCCTAACAACGTATTTCCAAATTCAGAAATTTGATTCACTGAATTTATGAAAATTCCTTTTTCAAAGTAATTTTTTCTGACATTTTAATCATAATCTAGTGATTATGATTATTTAATCATAATCACTAGATTTAATACAATAATTTTTGTCCTCAGGATTGTTTAATGTTTTTATGGGAACTTTTGTAGGCAAACTATCAACCTCATTATCCAAACAGCTTGACCAGCAACAGTTCAGTATGTGTCATGGAAAGTAACACGGTCCTCTGATGACTACAGCTCTGAGGCCACCAATTTATTTTTCTACTCTTTCAGAAAGGCACATTATTTTTATACAGTCCCTCAAAAATCCTCTCTTCTCTGAAGGCTCCAAACCCCATTTCTATCAATACTTTAATTGTACCACAAGTTTAAAATAAATACATCTTTTCAAACTAATCCAGAAAGTTGATCTGGCACTTCAAAATTCAGTAGGGAAATGAATGATCCCAGGTAACAATCACAACAATATAAAAAAAGAGATGTTTTAATTTAATTTAAAATTTAATTTAATTTAAAATTTTATGCTTGCTAAATTATAGCCCCTTATAACTAGTAAAAGATTAAACTCAAGTTCCACAACATTCTTTCTCAATATTTCAGATATTGAGTAGCATAGCAACATTTAATGTGATATATCTTTCAGGAAGTGGATATTTTCCAGATGAGTCTAATAAAAAAAAATATTTCCACACATTGAGATTACTCTGCTAACAGTATAGTGTGACTAATAAAATATTTTTTTAAACTTTGAGATTCTTTCTCTCAAGACTGAATAAATGCCATTTCAACACTGCATGATATTAACTTAAATGCATAAAAATAAGCATATTCTCAAGAACAGCAATTTAGAATGACCATATGTAGGTAGTAAGAATTACTGTCATATGTGGAATATTTTCATAATGCTGTGAAGGATATACTTTTTTCAATCAGATATTTGACCCTGTAAAATACACAGCAGAACACAGGAGAACTGTTCCAGTTAAGCAGCTTTTTTCCTTTTAATTGAAACACTCCCACCCCTCAACACTGAGACTACATGAAAATTGTGCTGGTACTATGCAGAGTGGAGCAAGAGGACTCTTACAATGAGGTCCCGAGCTACTCCATACTTTTCAGTGCATACATTCCTTGTTGCTTTCATATAGAATTATTTAGATCTCACATTAGCAATAAGAAAAAGAAGCACACTGCAAAAACTCCATTAGCTGCATCAGTGTTGTTTTAAGACCACAAAAGTGGTGATGATTATTACGAAGCTAATGAGAGTTAGAGCCTAGGGGCAAATGAAAAATCTCTAAGGGAGTTCTTCCTCTACATCCTTAGGAAGGGCTGAGTAGAATTGACTCTATACTTTTGTATATTGACTCTGTATTTTTGTTCGTTGTAACATTTATCCATAAGCTATGAATTCAAGTGCAGACTGAGTGAGCTCGAGCCATGACAGAACAAATATATGTTGAACATCACCAATTACTCTTGAGAAGAGTTGTAAGTTCTTGGGGTTTGTGGTAGAACGGTTACAGGCTAAAAATACAGGGAAAAAAATCAAACGTAAGAAATGTTATGGGAATTAGACACCAGTTGCTTTCAACTTCTGTCTCAAGAGTATGGATCAGGAATTACTTTTAAGGGACCTGCAAAAGACAGCTGGTAAAAACAAACCTAAATCTGCTAATATTACAAGTGTTGTATGTGTATGTTCTTACCCATTACTCTCATGACCAGTGACAAGGCTCATGGAAGCAGCATGAAGCTGAGTCAGGAGACATTTGGTTGGATATCAGGATAAGGTTCTTCATCTAGAGGGTGGTTGAGCACTGGAACAGGCTCCCCAAGGAAGTGGGCACAGCACCAATCCTGTCTGAGTTCAAGATGTGTTTGGACAGTGCTCTCAGGCGCACTCTTGGGGAGTCCTGTGCAGGGCCAGGAGTTGGACTCAATGATCCTTGTGGGTCCCTTCCAACTCAACATATTCCATAATTCTATAATCACAAATTTTCCAGGAGTTCCACTGAGGAAGAGGCTTAAAACAGATTTAGACATAGACATCAAACAACACAAGGTTTACTATATTAAAAAAATTGTTCTGTAACAAGTTTCCCTCATTTACAAACACTTGTGTAGGAGTATAAAATTTTAATCACTCAAAAGCTATGCAGTAAATCCATGATTTGTAATTAAAAAACATTTTCTTTATGTAATTGCTCATCACCTTATGTGTGTGTTTTGCAAAAGGAATAAAACCCTGATACTCTCACATTTTGATTACTCCAATATCAAGAGACGTAGTTTCCTGAACTGGATCTACAAAAAAGAGACTAAAATTCTGAGAGAAACCCATAAGATATACCTTTGTAAAGGCACAGATAATGCAGAACACCTGGCTCAATATTTTCAGAAAGTAAAAATTTCAGTATCTTTTTCACTTAACTGGTTTTTTTGTGTCAGGCCAAGAGTTGGACTATAAGACTGTAATGTGATATTTGTGGCGGGGGGGAGGGAGGGAATGTGAACTGGAGAACAGACCACTTGCCACTCAACAGTTAGTAAAAATAATTCTTCCTACATCAGCCTAACTCTAGATGTTCATTCATAATCACGATAAGCAACATGTCAGTTATTGTTTGCAATCATAAGACAAAAACCTCAGAACCATGAGGTGGCATTAACTATATTAAATTTCTCTTTCCTAACATTAAAGATGCTGTAACTTCCAAACCAACAAATGTTTTGAAGAGGTTGTGGAGTCAGAACAGTACTGACACCCAGTGAATGTAAGGATAACCTACTAGCAACTGACCAAAATTCATTTAATGTATCATTTTTGAGAGCCATAGTAAAGGCCATAAATATTTGGAGAAGGATCCAGCTAGAGGGTTATAAATTACTTTTAAGAGTATTGTAATTTCAATAACATTGAAAACACAGAGATCTGTCTTCTTCAATAATCAATAGAAGTCTTGAGGATTGCATATTTTACTAGAAGCTTGCGTATTTTACTAGAAAAGTAAATGCACACAGTTTATGAAAATTTAAACATGTTCAGGCACTATGGCTATATTTTCTGCTCTTAAAAAAAAAATCAGGTTTCTCAGTAACTAATGAGATCATGGTTAAAAAAATCAGCTTGCATACTGGAAAGCCATTAGCCTTCATTGCCAGACAAAACATTTTTATTGCTAATGCAACAGACATACAACAGGGATTGTTAACACTATAAAAACCACCACAGCAAAGGCGACTTGCTGGCTCCCTCCTCTTGATCATTTTAACTGCCTAGACAGATATGTCACATTGATACTTCTTATATACAAACACACACATTTGTGAGATAAGGAAAGACATTAAATATTTCACCTGAAGTACCTCAGAGTAATCAGGTATAAGTAAAGTATTCTGAAGAGTAGCACTATAAGCCACCACTAGATATTTTACCTGTTTAAGCCAAGATTTGTCTTGGAAGTCCATACAGCTGGCAAACATAGGTGGACACCAGTACAGTCCTCTATGTCAGAGGCAAATAAGTAAGATGAACATAATCACACAATTTTAAACTATCGAAAGTTTGATGTTTTAACATCCCTCTGTTGCTATGGTTACTCACTGCCTCAACAGAACTACTGATGCCTCATTTGCTTCTGCATAAGATCAATAACTTCACTGAAAATTCAAGGGAAATATTTCAATAGATCTTTAAAAAGCCCAGCATTTACAGAAAAAGGGGGAAGGGAAAATGGAATTTTGTAAGCAACATCAAACTCTACAAAACAATAATTGAATGCTTCCTTCATCATGGACTAAAACCTATTTACATGAAAACACAGACCTGTGGAGATAAAACAGGGCAAGTGAAGAGACTATTTCTGAAACATTCTAACACTTAATTAGTTAAACTGCTTTTGAGTGTAGTTATTATCTCAAACTGGAACTAATGTAGCAAAAAGTAGACCTCATATATAAGTTTCTAGTATCCTTCACTCTAATTGAAAGGCAACAATAAATGTTATCGCATGAAACATTGTGCTGCTCATGCACACAAATTAGTTTTAAAGCAGACAAATATGACATGGTGATAGATTACACCTGCTTATACGTCAAACATGGATGACCTTTAGGTTCCCAGAGTTATAAATCTAGGTCTCACTTATTAAAAATATACTCTAAATGGATGGTGAAACATGCCAGAGGCACTGCGAATCAAAATTTTCCACTTCAATTTAGACAAATTTTGTTTCCCTATTTACTTAAAGTTCAAGTTGATTAAAGATGACTTTGCATCCTGAATATAAAA
This sequence comes from Atrichornis clamosus, assembly GCA_013400975.1. Taxonomy (NCBI): domain Eukaryota; kingdom Metazoa; phylum Chordata; class Aves; order Passeriformes; family Menuridae; genus Atrichornis; species Atrichornis clamosus. Next base: position 75,671 of record WBMZ01007487.1, read on the forward strand.
ACTCCTAGACCTGAAAAGAAAAGTACATGTGGCAAACAAGAAAGGAGGGAACTGGTGTGAGTACTTGGAAAAGCATGTTACTCAGTCTCGGCAATGGTTGCCATGTTGCTGCATCTTTAGATCGTGAAGGCTGCAAGTCAGGCAGTGTTTCTATGGAGAGGTAATTCCTTTTATTAGAGTAACTAATATAGCTGGAAAAAAAGACCTGATGTGCATCTGGGCACATAAGCCCTCTGAAGTCACCATGTGACCAAAAACTTGTGTGTCATCCTATCCCATTATAAGCCAGTGTAATAAAAGACAATTACCTCCCTCCACAAGCCTCAGCTCATATGCCATTTTACCACACTCAGTCTCTGCAAAGAGATGATAGTGAAAAATCGGGATACTGGTTTAGCAAGATTCATGTACCTCCGTAATACAGAATCTCTCCAGACTGTTACAGCACTTCATCAAACTGTCATGTCAGCAAAAAATCTAGGTCAAACAAGAAGAAAGCCTTGATATATCAGAAAACAGTACATTTAGGGAACTCCCACGATTAAGAAAGCAGGACTCTTATATATTTATTTTGAATCTGTAATGCAATTCTATGGAAAAAGGTAGCAGGAAGAAATTGAATCCCTGGGGACAGGGAAGAACTTCATTATCACAGTGGTATTTATTAAAAGAAGTTCCTGAATTACAGGAGCTGTTTCTGTTAGAAAACAAGAAGCAGCATGGGAGAGGAAGTTAGCCAACAATCATCATGAACAGAGGAAAAGAGATGGTACTTCACCTGGAGAAGCAGATATTGTGTACATCCAAGGTACTCACACTGACTGCCTCCTGAATTAGCTTTAAAGGTCAGCTCTTCAGAAAAGTATTCAAAAGCTGTGAAAAGGTCTCCATGAGGTATCAGTCTTCAGCTGGCTCCTTGGCTTTCACCACCAAGAGTTCTCCCAGAAAAAAGTTGTACAACAACATGCTAGGCAGTTTAAGTTCCCTGACTTGCTTTTATAATAGAGAATTTAAGCCTCTGCTTAAGAAATACATTCTCATAAATCAATTGCACATCAGACTTAACTGAGTAACACTGCAACAAGCATAAGGCACTCCAGGCATGCTACATTTCAGCCACCTTCAGCCATTTGAAAAGATGATGTCTAAACTAATGAATCCAGATTTAGGGGGTCTTGAACATCCAAAAGGTAATTTATTGTATACTGGAAGAATGTGACTATAGAGATCTAATTTTCAAGCTAGAGTTCCTCAGTTTAGCAGTTAGATTTTCTCTTGTCTACCCTGCTAGATACATAATCACAAATAAAATTATTATTAATTTGGTGAGTACTGGGATTTTAAAGACATTATTTAGGAATGTTGTTCAACATTGGTAAAAAAGGGCAATGCTTTACATGAGTCAGATGCAGTGGCCCAGCCTATGAAATGCAGTACACAGCAAGCTTTAGCTACCACATTTCATTCATCAGATCAGTCCAATCCCATTAAGCAGATGCCAGTAGCAACCAACAGCTCTACAATTTCATTATTTTCAAGAGAAATACTGGAATTACTGTTTCCCAACAGTGCCCAAACATACAAGGATTTTGACTGTTGAGGATGGTGGTACAGAAAAGAAAACAAGTAACCTCCTACCCGTAAACTAAGGAACAACGCACATGCCCAGTTCTGGTAAATACCAGCTTTAGAAGGATTTAACATACTGTTTTAATGATTAAACTGTGGAATCTATTACATGGTGCTTTCCTTGAACCTGATGAACTGCTAACACTTTGTCAATCTCCTCTAGATCATGCTTACCAGTTTGTGTGCCAGGTAAAGGTCCCTAAAACAGTCAAAATGGTTGTTCCCACTGACTTAAAGCAGTGGGAAAGAGACAAAACAATGCTTAACAAGTAATTTTATTTAGTATCTTCCCCACATTCTCAAAAGGTTCATGAAAAGGAAAGCATGTATTTGTGGCCAGTATCCCCCACTGTGGTTAACATAACTATCAGCATTTTGTAAGTCAAGCAACCACTCTCTGTGACTGAGCAGAGAATTTGTTCCCTTTCCCTCATTATCAGGCCCTGAAGTCTGGTGAACCAAGTAGACAAAGCAAACAGATTTCTTCTTCCCCTCCCTACCCGTCGAAAGGTTCCTGGGCGCCAGGACAATTACTCCCTTCCCTGCCAGTCCTGAAGGCCCCAGGCACGCCGCCAGGGAGACGCTGTTGTTGACCCTGAGGGAAGTCTAACACCACACAGAGCTGTCTGTAAAATCAGCAAGTCCTAAGTGGAGAATTTGTACCCAAAATACTGCTGCACTGTGAGACCCAAGACCTGATCCCAGTGACCAGGGATGCCTGCACTGTTGCTGCTTACTCCCATGTTTGAGGGAGTGATTTGTATTCTTGTATGTGATTTTTGAGTCTAGATTATGATTGTTATATTGATACAGCAAACCACATTTTAAGATCTAATTTGACCTGTAGAGGGTCCATGTGATTAAAAATTGTAAGATAAGTTGCATTATCAATGCTGTATTATGTAATTATAAATTGTACTGTATTGAGTCTGTTTCTAGAAATCATGTGCCATTCTATTCCTAAATTCTGTGCTACACTAATCATAGTAGCCTGTGAAGAAAATAAAGCTTTAATTGTAACTACAGGTTAGTATCATCATTATTCTGCCCAGGATCCCTGAAAGAACCTGTCTGTCCCCTTAGAGTCATATGACAGAACAGAAGGAAAATGAGCTTGAAGAACCAGAACAAGCAGCTTGTGCACTTCTAACATTCACATTAACTGAAATAAGGTGTTTAAATTTCAAAATAAGAGTGCTGTTTATACAGCTCTTTAGACACAGCAGTTAGAATTGCAAGAGTTTTCAGCATTCAGGATCATATACAAATTGTACCTTCTGAGAGAGCAGTTTGTGCCTTTGAGCCTTTACATTTTTAACTGAAGAAATGTGTTAGATTGCTCACCATGAAAAGTTTTCTTGTACCAGAGTGCAAACACTGAGGACTACAGAGGCTGCAGCCATACTGTCTGCAGCCAGAAAATCTTCAAAGTAGCAATACTGGCACTCTCCAGCAACACCTGATAAAGGCCTCTTATACCTTACAAGATGAATATGACTACCCAAGAGTCCAAGGCTAGAAAACATCTGTATCTGATCTTTGAGCTATCCTAAGACCAAGCACACGTATAATATTTAAAGCTAAGGAACAAAGTCAAGGTATTATTGCATAGAAACTTAAATGGAAGTTGCTTTCCTTTTTATCTTTCGCAGCAACTTTTCCTGAACTTTATTGAAGAAAAAGATGTTGGTGCTTGCCAGAATCATATTGTTCTTGCTTAGAAAAGCCCCACTCATACTGCATAAATTGTTGAAAGTCATTTGAAATGAAAAGCAAACACAAAGTTTTAAGTGGCATCTCATTGTGTTCAAATAAAAAGGCAAAATGAAACAGTAAAGACTTGCACTAGCAAGGACAACAGTACACTCAGCTGCCAAAACTGGATATGGATATGGCCAAAGTTTTGACCTTTTTGAAAAAGGGAAAAAACAAGCAACAAAACAGACTGAAGTTTTTCCCCAGGAGGTGGGAAGAGAGGAAGGAGAGCAAGAAATCTCCCTTAGGAATTTTAAGGACCTTTTTAAGTACTCTAGAATTTAAATGATAATTGAGGTATCCAAGTTTGAACAAAGACCCAGAGTGAAAAAAACAAACACCACCCACTCACCACTAGCCCAGAAATACATGCCCCCAATACAGTCTTTGACCTATATTCTCAGCTTCTGTAAGTAGATATTACTCAGACCCTCAGTTCAAATAAACTGCATTCTGCATCTTGGTACTTCTCAGGAACTTAAGCACAGTCTCTAGTACATAAAAGTTCTTCAGCAGTAGACTAAATAATTCAGTTCTTAGAAAAGAAAAACTATACACCCTTCCTCCAACCAAGAACCCCAAACTTAACAACTGAGGGACTGAAAAGGACAGAGTTCACAGCAAAGAAAACTTAGAGAATATTATTTGGGGGCAGAAAACAGTAAGAGGAGAAAGTTAACAAAGGAACTGAGAGATGAACACATGACAATTGTACTCTGCCAAAATCAGAAGAGCTTCTGTTACATAATGTAAATATACACATGCATTCTTTTTCCTCTCTCAAAATCTTATCTTTTAGTTAGTAAAAAATAATTTTCAATTTATTTTAAACTTTTCATATCTGTTTCTGAATTCTGCCACTGAATTACCAAGAATAACGTATAAAATATTTTTTACTTGTTAAGCTAAGATGAATGTAAAAGTTAAGGTCAGAAGTAGTTGAGTGCCAAAAAAACCCCTCAAAGCAACAACAACAAAAAAACCAACACCAAAACCTAAAGACAAAAACTTTGTTGCTGTCTTACAATAAATAAAAATATTTATGAAACTTGTCACCATATTTGAAACTGTTTTCTTTCACTAGGATGTGCCAGACTGATTACTCAGACAATTTATACAAAAAGAAAAAAGAAAGAATCACAGCAGGTTCTTCAAATGTATCTATAAAACGTTAGTAAAACATTTTTGCTTTGTTGACTTGCAGCTTACATATATATGACACGCTCTTAAATTTCATTGTAACCAACAAAGAGAAACTAGCTAGGAAATCTGAAGTGGAAGAACACTGTGATGAACGATCAAAAAAAGATGAAGTTACAATCTTGTAAGAGGAGAACACCAAGGTAGGAACAGTTTTGGCAAATTTATAAGACTGATCTCATCAGATACAAAGTGACCTGTAATGCATTAATAAATTGGACAGTACACATGATGTACTGTAAGTTAGGAAACACTACATTTTTCTGCAGAAAAATAAGAGGAACAGTCATCTGACTGACATGTTAACAACACAAACCTTTAGACCAAATCAAGTACTTTTTGTCCCAAGGATATATAGGGCTTTAAGGTAAGACTTGAAGTACTGGGCTTTGCAGCTAAAAAGATTAATCCTGCCTATGGGACCAACTATTGTCCCCTGCGGTTGTGCTCTGGCAAACTACATTGGACAAGACAATCAAGCAGATATAACTACAGCAAATCTGATAGAAATGGGACTAAGACAAACCAATGTATTTTTAGGGCTATGGTAAGAGTCTTTTACAAACTCCAAAATGCCAGATTTCAGCATGTACAAGCTTAATCTTTGCACAGGGAAACAAATACCAACACAGAGGAACAAAGAGATGCAGAGGAAGCAGTTAGGTGAAGGCTAACATATATGGAAGACAGAGTACAGGGGACAGATTTTTAGTAACTCTTCATTATTTGCAATTATTGAAATAACTAAAGTAATGTAACATTTGAAATAATGCTAATCAATTTACAAAATTGAGCTAATTATGTATTTTCATTCTTGCTCCGCACTTGTCAGAAAGCTTAGCACGACTTTCAAAACAATATGTTGCTCTTTTTGCCAGTGGAATTTCTGAGCTAGTAATACAAATGCCCAGAACGGCACACTGCTAATCTAACAACTTGGGCCTCATGTTTGAGATCTGGTTTAATAAACATATTCTGTTTTCGGTCTTTTGAGTCAAGAGAACAGGTTTAGGTTTGTACAGTTTAGTTTCTTAAAAAAAAAAAAGAAAAAATTAATTACCATTCAACCCAGTAATCTTCCATGCAATTGCATTCAATTTTTCACTCCTATCTCTTGCCTCACAGTTACATAGATATTACAGGAATCTCTTTCCTGTGAAAAATTTATCTTGGTGCAGGTGATCATTTCTTGGAAGACAAAAAGCAAACTAATTCTCATGTTTTCAGCGTAGAGGTTAAATTACTAGGCTGTGCTTTCAGTCTTTTTGACATTATAACTCAATTCTAGATGATTACTTCCAGTTTGATTTAGTACTCTGATTGAGAATGATAGTGTAGAAGCACTGAGTGCTTTGGCTACTGTCTTTTCACCTAAGAACACAGAGAGCCCTTAGCTATATTAAAAAACAGTATATTGTTTAAAAAGAATCACCAATGTGACATTATTACTTAAACTGACAAAAAGGAAAGCAGTAGCCTCAAAAACAGATTGTCTTTTTCCATATTAATTAATTTAATTCTATTAATGCTCTTTCAAGAGCAGAATAAAATTGACAAGAAAAGATATCATATACCTTTCCCAAGCTGCTTTTGTGACCCTCAATCAGAATCACTAGGTCATTGCCAGGGCACTTTAACTGCTCACTGTGACGCCTTGAAGTTTTCATTTATTTTGAGACACAGGAAGATACAGAATCCATAGCATTATCTGAAGACAGACATTATTAAATACTGCAGAATAGAATGCTAGTTGACAGAATCATTTCAGTTAGAAAGCACCTTCAAGATCATCAAGTCCAACCATTAACTCAACACTGCCAAGTCCACCACTAAACCATGTCCCTGAGTGCCACATCTAACTATCTTTTAAATACCTCCAGGAATGGCAACTTAATCACTTCCCTGGGCAGCCTGATCCAGTGTTTGACAAGACTTTCAGTGAAAAAAAATTTCCCAATATCCAGTCTAAACTGCCCCTGGCACAACTTGAGGTTATTTCTTCTTGTCCTAGTATTCTTGCACAGCCTTTCTTTCAAAAAGTGGATCTTTCTTGATTTGGGAAGACACATCCTACTTTTAAACTACAACCAATCTTCACAGCCGGCCTGTAAGGATTAATGTCGGGCCCTTGTACGTGCACACCCAAATCACAGTGAGACTCCTCCAACGGTACCAACTCAGCCAGATGTCCCCTGGTATCACTCTCATGGCAGCCACAAGGAATCTAGACCCAGAGCAGACAGAGACATCATTGACGACACTGAGTTACCAGAGAACCAGCTCCGAGGCACGCTGCCCCACAGCTGAGCTCAACTTGGCTGCTATGAGAGAGCACCTCAAGCTCTAACCTGACTGAGGACCCCCAGCATCACTATGAGCTATTGAATCCCCCCGGGCTGGCAGAAAGAGCACTTTATCATTAACACTCGCTGTGCCCCAGGTGCTGAGCCTGCATGTTTGGGGATCCCCACCAGCACCCACAGCCTGCTGAGCAGCTCCTGCCTCCTTACTAACCCCACACCCCCAGGCCAGGCCGACACGTGGCCGTGGGCCATGAGGAGTTTGGAAGGAACCCTTGGCAAGGCCTGCCTGCCATGAGGTCTCCATCCATGCCTTCACCCCTGAGGCTGAGACCCCAGCAGAGGGGCAGTGAGCTGCTGTAGTGTAGGAGACAGGGGAAAGCACCTTGTCTTCTTCTAGCTTTTGTCCCACTGAGCAGGGGACAGACAGACGTGGCAATGTCACCCATCAGTGTCCTGCCATGGAGTGGAGCTAATACTCACCTGTCTAGGCTGTGTTAAACATTAAACATTTGTGAATGATGGTACCACAACTTCCTTGCTAAGAAAAGAAGTGCATAGTCCAGACATCAGAAAAACTGTCCATGCCAATATTTTCCTGAATTTAAATATTTTCATATGGCAGCAAATAACACCTGTATGTAGCAACCAGGAGTTTTAGTCCTTAAACTTTATCCGGAAATCAGGCTGCACCTCATTTTGTTTTTGCAGAGCACAGCAGGTGAATGTGACCATAGTGACAATAAAGAGAGGAGTGCAATTGTACTGAATGACCTACATGATTCTATGAATTACTTTATCAGAATCAAGAATCCTGCTATCATGTTGCATCTTTATTTAAATAAAATACATGTTTCCTGGGGTCTGGAAGAAATGTTTAACTATGTAAGTTTTGTTTTCCTGCTTAATTCAGTTCAGGAAGAGGCTAGTACATGAAGGGAGAAAGAGAAGCTCCCAACAAGTACCTGTCTGATATGACTGTGTGAAGAACACAAGTGTCAAAGAGGTCACACAATACTCTCACACTGCTTGCATCATTAGAAAAAGTAAGGTAGAAAGCAGGAAGAAAATTACACAGACTGCAGTCAGATGATGCATGTAATGAAAGAATTTATTTATATTGCAGTGTTGGGATGTTGGATGAGATTAGGAAAAAAGTCAACAACTGTGGAGACACAGTTGTTCCTAATGAAAATTAACAGACTAATTAATCAAAGAGTCTCTGATCTGAGAAGAGTATATTTTACTAAACAAGCTTTTAAAAAGTGATTTGGATGCCATAGAAAAGCTGGATATAGTAACTGAACTTATTCAGTTGAAATTAAGTAAGACCCAGGCAAGTATTCAAGGCTTGTCTTGAGACATAATTCTCGTTTTGAGAAATGTGGGAAATTATTCAGAGATTAGAATGAAAACCTCTTCATCATCCATTAATGTAATTTCTGACAAAGTAAGTATGGAACCTTTTTTTGAGAGGATGAAGAACTGGAATATTGTATCAGAAAATCAGAAAAAAAATGTACTAGAAGAATTAGGTACTTCTGAAAAACAGTGATAAAAAGTCTTTGCATGTCTGAAAACGACAGAGACACACTAGAGAGAGGGGACTTCTGGGAATGTCTCTCTGAGCAAAATGAGAAATTTCTCCGGGATTCCCAGGATGGCATGGGTGCAGACAAGGCATGCTGGCATGCATACAGCCAGCAGCCATGGTTGCCCCTGCAGTAATGTTTGTCCCAGTTCCTCTAACAACAGGTCATTCCTGTCATTTTATGGTACAAGTGAAGAAAAACTTACAAAAATCAGAGTCATGTATTGAGAGATCAACTGCAAAAATCTCATAAGCTTAAAACTTGTAGGAGATTAAGGACATAGATACACCAGGCAAACACAGGACATCTGGGAGTCACTGACGTGATATGGACCAAGAAAAAGATAGTAGGCAAAATATTTCTGAGCCTTAAGGAGATGCTGAAGGTGCTCATTCTCAGGGGAATCGGCTCACTTAAAAGACAGATCTGATCATCTGTGTTCAAAACCAGGTATACCAAGCCTGCAGTTTTAATAGAATTTGTTAATTTGTTTAAAACAAAACCATTTTTGGGTTTTGGCTGTCATTGCTGAGGAGATTTTGTCCATTTAAATTATATGAAAAGAAATCTAAATTAATTTTCTTTCTAGGTTTCTTTCTTTCTTTCAAGACAGAAGACAAGAGCAAAGAAAACATTCCTTTTTTTGTGATTAAAAATATGCTGGGTGAAGACATTGGAGTCCAATTTTGTATAAGAAATATCCCTCAAATCAATCGGCCAATAGGAGCCTCCCTAAACTAAAGAGGTATAATATACAATTTCAAATTAATGTCTTTCTGGGTAACATACAGGCATTTTCTAGTCTTTCTAGGTAAAACGTAAGCGTGTTTTTTACTCGTGCCTCTAGGTGGTGCTAACGTTATTCCAGTGGTTAAAATCACAGTTTCAGGAAACATTTCAAGCACCAGCGAAAAACTTCTGCTCACAGCTTTTGAGTAGAGGGAGGCGCATCTGTGCAACAGACCAGATATTGATGATTTGCAACTTAGAAGAATTCACGCAAGTTCTGATAAATTAATCAAATAACATTTAAAGGTCTTGTTTGAACCCACAGAAGCTTATTGTTTCAGAAATGGAGCTAAAAGCCCATCTCTAAGCAGATGTCAAATCAAAGAATTGTGGCATGCTAGATATGGGTTTGCTTGCTCTTTGGAGAACCATCTTACACAAGCACTAACCTAATGACTGAGCTCGTGTTTATACCACATCACAGCTTGCAATTTTGATTTTTCTTATAAGTAGCATAGAGTAATTCTCATGGTGTAGGGTCTGTGGCACTAGTCATAGCTCTGTCTACCAACATTTCTAAGGCCTTTGGGAAAGCAAGCCCTTGTAAGTCTATAAGTATTTTGGTGAAAAATCAAATCTTTCTGCTGCAAGAGATTTGTGCACAGTATGCAGAAAATGGAAAAGCTGACATTATTTTATGCCTATGGTAAAACAGACTCTGTTCTTTCATATTAAATAAGACATGATTATTCATCCAACCATGTTTCCTTTGGAGTGTAGTGTAAAATTTCTACATAGTTCAGGATACTTTTTCATCCTCCTGCCTCATTCACACATACTTCCCTTGGCAGCCTAGCTTACTTGGCATTCTGATGCTTACTTAATGGCTTTTGGATACCAAGAAGTGGGAACTCACTTCTGACTCACTGTTGCTGACTGATAATTTTCCTTTTTAGCATTACAGTTTCCAGTTGAGGCAAAGTTCAGAGACAGGTTGTCCCGTAACTCACCTCGCTGCTTTATTAAATTAAAAGGAAATCCATACAAAGCAGTGTCTCATTTGTGAGATGGTAGGTGGGCTGCACAGCCTGGAGAGAGGAGATGGCTGGTAGGGATGTGCCTTAAACTCACCCTGATCTAGTGGCACCCCAGGAGCTGCTTTGTACTTGGTGCTGGGCCTGGTTGAGTGCAGCATGGACAGGCTGTGAACCCCTCCCTTCCTGGCACACATCTCAGTGCAGGGCTGTGCTACATCTGTTTCAGGTCAGGTCACAAAATGACCTTATGGATTCACCTTGGAACTTGGCACTGCAGTGTTGTCAGGGGAAATTTTGGTTTCACTGCGATCAGTATAGTAAAACTCCACAAATGTCTCCAAATTTAATCAGAGAGGTCTATATAATAAGGGGTAACCAACTCTGTAAACCTACAAATTGCATGTGGAAGTGTTTGTATGACTGAAAACCACAGAAATGAACTAAAGAAAGCTGAGAGAAACTCTGGAAATATGTCTCTGGGCAAAATGAGAAAATTCTGATTTTCCTGGAGTCCTGGGATGGGGTGGGTGCAGGCGAGGCATGTTGACATGCTTATGGTCAGCAGCCGAGGCCACTCCAGCAGTAATGTTTGTCCCGCCTCTTACAACAGATGATTCCTCTGATTTCATGAATACTGAATAGACAATAAAGGAAAATTATTATAACCAGAACAACAAATATTTTGTTTTGATGTGGTGGCACTCATTTACTTAAATTTGTCTCTCCTTTGCTTTTCTTGACACTATTATTTTCAAAAGTACGTTGTCCTAGGGCATCCCATTCAATCCAGCACACACTTGTCATCCCTTAGGAATCTCTTTTGAATTCTGTGTTGCACACTGTTGGAACAACAATACGACTCAAGGACAGACAGTGCCTTGAAGGGCTGATCCTTTAATTTGTAGTGCAACACAGGCATGTGCAATCAACCTGGGTCTGAGTGTGGTGAGCTAACCACATAGGTAATACAAATTACTCACTGCTTATGGGTAATTAACCTGCTAATTATTCACAAAACATTTTGTTCTGTGGCAGTTTTGTAAGTTGACAGGAATCACCCAAGCTGAAAGAAACCTTTAAAGAATCTTTTTACCGTTGCCTCACTTCATGTCAAATCACATCACCTCTCAGGAGAACATTTTTGTACATACAATGAGGTAATAGTGAAAAAAGAAACTCCTTCCTTCCACATGACTGCCAGCTGTCATTTCAACTAACCAGAGATACCCATCTATATGAGGAATAAAGGGGTACAAAGAGTGTGCCTTTGAAGACCCTGTACCTGTTCCTATTTCAAATTTTAGTATTTGGATAAATTTTAGATAAGGTCTGTTTTAGATTACAACAGAAACTTGAATTATGACTCTACCCTTTTATGCCTCAGCATTTTTTCTTGTTAAATGAGAGAGTTTCTTAATGTTTGTGCTTACTCTAGCCATTTTTTTCTCATAATATTCTACAAAGGGTAACCTGTATGCCTTCAATCAGTGCGTTCTTGGTACATATGTGTACAAAAAATGCTGGTCAATACCTGAATCTTCTACAGTAATGAACAAGATAAGAATAGAGCTGCACCAAATATTGTGAGCTATACCATGTTCCTGGGTGTGGGATCTTTGAGGCTGCTTGGACATTCAAGACTTGTTTTCTTAGGACTTCAGACTATGGTGGAGACAGCTGCTTACAGTGATACTGGGCTTTCTGAGTCTTCATTTTTCTCCTCCACCTCAAGAGGAGAGAGACTTCTCTCCATCATGACCACCTCCCTTCTCCTCTCTGCTGGGTTACAAAAACTGACAACAAGGCTCCCTGGTAGCTTTTTTTGTCATAAAGAACACCCTAAGCCACCAGACCTTTTCTCTTAGTTTTCCAGAATTGCCTTGTTTTCTCCCTCCACTGCTCCAATATGTAGAACTTTGTCTAGTCCTGTTCTAGCATTTCAGTAGAAAGGAGAAGGAGCACTGACACTGTGAGCTGTTTTGAAACCCCCACCTTTAGGTTTATGAAGTAGATGGCATTATTATCTCAAATATGTAACTGCTTGAGATATAGCTGTACTTTGAAAAACTCCATTCTTTCTCTTAAATGACAGGACAGGATGTGAATTTCTTTGAAGATTTCTAGACATTGAAATGGTGCATGCACTGTAACTAAGCAATAAGGATAAGACAAAAGCTCCTTTCCAAAAGGGTGAGTGGAGGACAGGGCAAAAGCCTTTTAAGATTTGTTAGTTCATGCTAGGCCGTTTGTCCATCATCCTTTTGTTGCCTTTGAAAATGGCTATTGTTCTGATGAGCAGGAGTAGCAACACTCATATCATAATGCCCTTGAGCAATTGTGAGTTGCAGTGAATTGCCAGCCACAGGGAGAAAAAACATCTTTCAAGACTGTGTTCATTCAGTTTCTTGTGACAGTGTAAAAAGTACTAAAATTAGACAAAGTATCCTGAATTCGTTGGATGTGTGTGCATGCCTTGTGCTGTTTTGGTATATCAGGCAAGTAATGGGGATCATATTAAATATGGGTTTGTTACAGTCATGCTGCTTGAGTAACAATTGCCTTTTATAAAAACATGCTGATCAATATCACTGGTATTTTACTGTTTAAACTACTTTTCCTTTATCCTAGTTTTTGAAAGGCTCTTCAATTAGTGATTGTTTTGTAAATGTCAAAATTATCACCTCTATGCTTTCTTCTTATTGTTGAAAGAATTTCCATATATGAAATGGAACTCAATTTTAACTCTCATTTTGATCCTGTCCTTCAGGTTTTTTGCATATTTGTTTTTAAGCTGTACTTTGTTCTTTGTGTTATGCATTCAGGTAAGGAAAGGATTTTGGCCTACTGTTTCAGGAATAAATAGGGAAGGGAATAATAATATTACTTATGTTTACCATTTCATACTGGGTTTCAGCATTAAGAATGTAGAGATTCACAATAGAAATGTTAAGACTGACATGAATGAGAGTGTCTATTTATGAAAGTACCAGTAAAATTAATTTTAAAAAAAAGCAAAAACCAAGAAGAAGGAATAAGAGAATGGCACATGTTGATGGCATCCAGATTAGCAGCTGGTAAGTGCAAAGCATGTTTACTTCCACCTTCTCGAGACATCCCAAGAAGGAAATTGAAGGACAGGCTCCATGTGGAAATGGAACCCAAAGACTAATGAGAAAATCATCAGTGTTACCTAATGACTTACAGAAGTGTTACTTGGTGGAAAAGACAAAATGCCACCATTCCTGTCAAGAACTAACAGGTACAAAAGGCAAATCAGGAAACCAGCATGTGGTTGCCAGTCTAAGACAGGTTGATATGATGAATAGCCAGTGTCCCTTGTCTTGTCATTGAAGTGTCCCTGACCAGACTATTTGAACATGAGAATGTGGGTGTGAGTGAAATCAGTTTTATTTCAGTTACCATTGCTTATTATACAGTTTCATGCTGTGCTTTGTGCAACCAGAGTATTACAAAAAACCACCTGGTTTGTAGCTGTGCTCAGATCCATAGATATCCAAGAGATAAATGAAGAAGAGAAAGTAGTATGCACAGTTATTTGTTTGTGAATTTTCCCAACATACGACGTGAGCTTTCTAAACACTGGTGTAAACATTGCAGCTGCTTTCTGTGTTAGACACAAGTTATCCCAGAATATCACACTGCCTATAGGATGGTGCTGAAGAAAAATTCAGTTTGGGATCTGAAAGTCTAAAAGATCCTGAGTCTTTTAACTTCGTATTTGGTAAGGGTTTGCAAGCCTAATCCATTCAGTTTCACTTAATTTCTTTGATTGTATCCTTTGCTTGTATTCATGCTACAAGGGTAATAAAAATGCCATTTAACATGCCAGAAACTGAAGGTGAAGCTCAACAGCAGTTTATTTCCTTTATAAATGAGTCTATCCAAGACCTCACAAGGAATCAAAGAGCCAAGCCAGGTGGTAGCTTACAGACATATACACAGGACAAGTCTGTAGTGCAGTCCATCCTAGAGATGCTTTTCACTGTGCTACTAAAGGAGTGCAAAACTTTCTGGAAAATATTGCCACAGTCCTGCTTAAGTAAATCAGAGTCACAGAAAATTTGCTTATTATATAGACTACTTTGAGAACTTTTTTGAAGAAGTTGTTGCCAGTAGCAATTTGCAATTGCCAGGTGTACTGGGTTCTATTTTTTTGAATTGCCAGAAGATGAGAAAAAAGACACAGCAATGGTCTCACCATTCTTTCATTTATGCACTATTTGACACAGAGTAAATAGGCAGGATGGGAAATCTGAAAACAAATTTCTGCAGCGAAGCAATGGTTTGTTTTCTTTTTGATATTCTCTTTCCACCTTCAAAACACAGATGAAACTAAAAGATACCAATTTGGAATACTTTGGATTATTTCTTGCTAGGTGGATGGCCAATTACTGTGAATGAGTTTGTCCATTTTCAGAGATGGAAAACACTTTGTCTTTTACTGAGGGCAAAATATGGTTTTCATTTGATATTCTTAACAGCATTTGACAATGAAGCTTAAAACACAATATAGAGATAAAATGCCAAGCACAACCATATTACAGTGCACTGACTTCTCTGTTGAATGAATAAAAGCTAAAATTTCCTTTTCTTTTGTTTTGAGAAATGATATTACCTTCAGAGCAGGCATGCTGTTTTTGTGATTTATGACTTGTGTAGTGTGTAATGGCGATTCTTGTCAGAGTTCAGGAAGTTTAGTGGAACACTGTACAGAAGAGTAGAGGTTTCTCTTACAGAGTAGGTTAAAAGAATAATCAAAGGATTTATGATCTGACCTTTTTAGCATAGGTCGTAGTGCTTCAGTCTGTATTTCTTGCATCAAAATAATTACTTGTGATGGAGTGAAAATATTGGATGACCTAGGAGTTAATATTTGTACAATGGAGAAAATTAATCTCATATAACTGCAGATATTTACAGTACACCTGCCTTAGTCACTCTCCCCTTGTGGAGAATGGTGCCAAGTAAATACTTCTAGAGTGCAAGTCACCTGATGTATTTCAGACATAAGACTTTTGGAGGTGAATGGAGTATAGGAAAAGGCACACTGCTCAGTATTTACTTAGCTTTGAGATCTGTTGCCCACAGCATAATCCATATGCGAGTCATCTTCTCTCGCATAGGAGAGATTGTTGTCAAAGGTGCCCAGTGACATTTTAAATGCTTTATGGCATCTCTGAAGACTTGGCCCATGTGGAAGAAGTCCTGCAGGATGCTGTTCTGGACAGGCAACTGAGGCCAAGTGGGAAATATGAGGACATCTAAAATGTCATAAGAGAATAAACTAATCCTTTTATCTTTATTTCAGTTTATTCTGCTTTTGAAAGATTACCATGTCTGCCCTCAGTTTCTCTTCTAATTTTGTCTGTCTTCCCTAGCCAAGGGTGTTTTCTAGCTCTCATTGTTCTTACTGCTCTACTCTACACTTGTCTGGTTGTTCTGCATCTTCCTTGACTTATGGTCAAGAGATATATTTTATACCAAGCTCTTGTTGATGTTGGATGGAGCGGAAGGATCCTTTTGTAAGCCTTGCAATCTGTAATCCTAATTAGAAGTCTAATGCATTGTTTGCCTTTTAAAAAATTTATTATAGCAGCAGCATGATGTTATCAACTCATGTTTAACTTGTTATGCTTTATAACTTTCCAATTAGTTTCAGCAGAACTGCAACTTTTTTAGCAGCATATAATTCTCTGTTTCAAATAAATTATTTCTTTTCGTTTTTCATTCCTGAACAACATTTTACTTTTCCTGAACAAGATATTTTTTTTAGTTGTTATTTTGTCCTCTAACATGGTTTCAATTCCTTCCAGTTTAGTGTTGCCAGTGTTTGTATTAAGTGCATCCTGTATTGTATCACTGAAGTGGTTAATTGCTGCTTTGCACCTTTCTTCGGGTCAGGAACGGAGTGGGGGGAACAAGGTCCAGGTGCAAGGCAACCTTCCAAGAAGCATCCCTCATGGAGCTGCTCTTGGGGGGTTTGCAAACCCCTGCTCTAGCACCGAGCACTCCCTGCAGGGTGGGTGCAGGCACGCAGTCACACTCACAATCCAAGCAACCAACAGAGATAAAGAGGCAGGAGGGATTCTCTGTAAGGGGTTCTGAGACATTTAATGGAGTTCCATGCACTAAAGAGTCCAGGGATAGAGAACCTTGAGATAGGGTCTTACAACATGTTTTATACAGGGGTAAAAAGGGGAGGAGAGGGCATCAGGGTCCAATGGGGTGAGGGTCCAGGGGCGGTACATAAGTGGGGTGACATGGGGAGAACCAATTGACGAGGGAGAGGGGAGGAGAAAGGGAGCCAGAGCCAGTGGGACCTGGAGGGAGAAGGGATTTTCCAAGGGACTTTCCAGAACAGGGGCAGGGCCAGTAACATAACAGACAAGGGAGATTAACATAAAGGGTTGTACACCAACTGGGAGATAAACCATTACATTAACTTAGGGGGAGAACTAAGGCAAAACCATCAGACACACCGAAGCGGGGGAGAACCTTGCAGCAGTGGCAGTTTCAACCGCCGCAACAGCTGATGTGCATACTGAACATACTGAATGCAGGGAAGGCCCCTACAGAGCTTTAGTCACTACGTCTTTCCAGTCTCCCAGTACCACACGAGAAAATACTCCATAGGTGTGGTTATCTACCAATGTTTTTCCATCCTATCGACATTCAATCTAGAATATGATTTGGTAGGAAAAAGTAGGAAATAGATGCTCTGCTAAAGTCAGTTATTACATTGCCCTAGAAGGAAACTAGAATGGTTTAAAACAATGCATTCTTGACAAATTCGCACTTGCTTCTTTTTTTTCTACGTAGTTAATTTTTAATATTTATCAATTTTTTTTTTTTTAATCTGAAACAGAAGTGAAGTTACACCAGCTCAAACTTTAGCTCCTTTTAAAGATAAGCACTGTTTTTTTTTATTTCTTAGGCCTCTGATGTCTTTCATTTCCTTCAGGAGTTCTCAGGAATAACTGCTGATATGATGCAGCAGCCTTCTTTGCTGGCATCTTAGAAGCAACTCTATAAGGCCAATCAGAATTAAAAATATCTAATTTACGTGAACATAATTAAAAGGCTATCCTCCCCATCCCCTTTTCACCCCCTCTTTCTAGTACTGGGAATTGCAAGCTTTGTCATTTCTCATCTTACCTACCAGATGTGTTGATCTGTGGTGTCTTTGATGTGATGGACACTTTATTGGGAGCAATTCTGAAGTAGTTTTACTAAACTTGACATTTTCTGCTTACAATTTGGAATAAGCAATACTACCTTTACATTCTTATGTTTTCAGACCTTTTCTTTCCTTCTGTTACCTGGGTAAAGAGACTTCCTTGCTAGGTGTGCCCAAAGCAGAGACTTCGATGAATCCTGGTTGCTGGGCATCCTCTCCTTTTACTTCTGAAGAAACTGCAGAACTGCAGAAACTATTCTTCAGGCTCCTTACAGACAGATGCAAATAAGAAGAGAAACCTGAAATGTTTAAGTTTTCAACTGGAGTTTCTGAAAGATGATCAGAGAAATTTGTTTTACCTCTGAAGTGCATCCTGTTTATATGTGTAGGGTTGGCCTCAGCACGGGGCCAAGGACCCACACAGCCATTCACTGCTGGCAGCAGGACATAGGGAGAAATAGAGTGAGAACATTGGTGGTCAAAATATAAGCAGTGAAATAATTTAATCCAAGTATTTGAATGCTGATTGGGGTATTGGGAAACACAGATGAAAAAGAAACACCCTTTAACAGGATAACACCCAGGCTAACAGACCCCTTGGAGATCACAACATCCATTTCACATCATCATACCTCTGGGGGTTGTTCTGAAAATCTCTACATGGAGTTTTTGGAAGACCAAAGACTTGTGTTTCTTCTCAGTTCTGAAGTGTTGTAATTCTCTTCTTTCTCTTCAGGGGTGACAGCTGTGACTTGCACTGGTATAACCAGGGGTAGAAGTAACTCAATATGCAAAAAAGTGCTGATCGATCACTCAGGAAGAAAAAGGGTGACAGGGGAGGTTTATAAAGACAACAGACTGTTAAATATTAAGAAGGGGAAAAACTGTGTAAGATGAGTGCTAAAGTCTGTGGAGAAACACAAATAGACTCATCCTGGACAGGAGAATCCAACATCCCACCATCAGAGCCTGGATGCTCTGGAATAACCTGCTAGGACAAGTAACACAGACCAAAATCCAAGCACTTCAGATTGAACTTCTGAAAAGAATGACATGGCAGGGTGTGATTGCTGATATTTGGTTCCCAGACTTCCTTTCCCATCTTTGTCTTTTACTGGCTTAAAAAAATGAGGAGCTAAAGGAGCATCCCACAGCTCTTTTTGCACAAAATGGAGTTTTCACGTCATTAAATATAAATGACTGTCTAGATAACTCCTTTCCAATGCAAGTTTCTTTTGTTCTGGATTTTCAGTCCTGTCATCACAATCTTTCAGGTTTTCATAATGAGCAACTGTTGCCATTTGGTCTAGAACTTGTTTCTGTGCAGAAAGTTTCTTCAACTTTAATGACTCTATGATGATTCTATGATCATGCAACCTGCTGACCTCTGCTTGGCACTGGTAGTGAATCCCTGAGTGGCATTTCATGTAGAAAAGATTTATTGAAAATAACGTTTGGTTTCTTGGTAAACTGGCCATCACACTTCAAAAGTGATTGATGTATCTATAGCCAGTCCTTTAAGGTACACTGGACTAAACCTAGACATTGTAAATAATAGGGACTGCTTTTCTATTGATGCTGAGAGGATAATTTTCAGTGCAGATTAGAAGCAAGAACAAAATGAACATAGATATGTCTTTGAATAGCTATAGGTCACATATGAAGAAATTATATTTTGGCTGCTGTTATCAGAGCTGAAAACGGGGAAAGAACCTAAAGTTCCTGCAGATTCATCCATTAGTGTCTCAGACCGTGAAAGCTAAATTACGCTATCCATTTACCAGACACTGGGTATAGCTACGCTGAGGAAATGGCTAGCATGCTGATAAATTAATTATATTAATTTCTTGCACTACCAGTAGCTCAAGTTGTAGAATTTCATTTCAATTTGTCCCAAGTTCAACTTGCATGTGGTTAGGGCAAGAGCAATGAGAGCTTAAAGGCTGATAAATTAGGTTTCATATATCCCAGAACCATATAGACTAACAGCTTCTAGTTTCCCAAGTGAATTTCTATTATAAAGTTTTGTTTCAGTGCAGACCCTCAAAATAGAAACAGTGTATGGATATTGAAAGCATTCTGGTCACACCTTTATGGTGCATAGTTTTGCTTTTAAGCGCTGTCCATACTTTGGTTCATTTTATGTTGCATGGCCTTTTCATATCCCATTTGTTTAGTTGCCTGCCTTCTTCCAGGCCAAAGGGACTGCATTTCAGTGGGGAATTTTTTCCCGTTTGAAAAAGAAAAAAAAACAGAAGAAACCAAACCTAAAACATTTTGGGATCATTCATGCTGAGAAACATTGTAAATATGAAAGTGATTTCATGACAGCTAGTTGGCTATGACAAGAAGCTAAACAAAAACATTTGAATACAAAATATTCTCAGTGACATAATTTCCTCTCAGTATTTTTTGGAAAGATTTTATGAGGACAAAACTAATTTTTGTGGTAAATTATATGCTTTTATTTTAAGCCTAAGTGGATACAGATTTACGCAACAGAAATCCTTCTGTCTGATTTGTCCCAGACCTTGGCAGGAATAACCTTACTGCTTACAAATTTTCAGTGGGACAAAAAACCCAGTGAAGTGAAAACAAAATAATGCACCTACCTACTAAGTATAATGGATTACCAATAAATAAAATAAAGTAAAACTCTTTCTTGGGAAAATTATGGAAAACATGCTCTGAGTGTGATTGACATTTCTTTGCTCCTGTCTGCTCACTGATTTCAATGGACATCAGCAGAGCAGAATGTGCAGTAGTTTGACTTATGATGTGTCACACTTTCATAAATGAAAATGTAATATATGGATTTCCTCCAATGATGCCTACAATTGCCCCTTGCTTCTTTTCCTGACTGCTCTCATTATCCAGTACATAACGATTTTCATCCTTCCCAAGGTAGCAGTAACCCATAATAAATTACATCCCTCAGAATAATGTGGATTCACAATTTTTTTTCAGTTGTCCTGGACCTTCCTCAGAGCTGTGTTGTAAACCTTTCTCCCAGAGTAACCTCCAAATAGCATTCAATTTATAATTGAGAAAAATCAGCACAGCTGCTTCTCCCTCTGATCTTGATATTTTGGTCTTTCCAGCATCCTCCCGTTGAACTTCCTTCCCTTCTTTCCAAAGGTTTTCCAGCCATCTGGTTCTGGTCTCTGTATTCCTCTGCATGACGATCACTGTCACCCTGGTTTATGGTTACCACTGTCGACAAAGACAATCTCTAGCCCCTAAGTTTCACCCCTCAGAGCAAAGCGATTGCTCTATTTTACATCCCTCAGCCATGGGCGCCTGTGTGCAGTGGGATGAACAGAGCTCTGAGGATAGCGCTTGGTTCAGTTTGGTTCTACCTCATACAGGGTTCAAAAGATGAAGGGAAGAAGCAGAATGGAGAATCAACCTACTCCTGTCCTTCCCACACCACGTCAAAATCTGCCCAGACAGATCTGTCCCATGGGTGATAGATGCAGTTCTGAATAAGGCAGGCACACCACGACTTTGGATCTTTTCCTGAGTCCTGCTCATTAGATCATGGCCAATTTGAGTGTCATATGGAACAAGAATCTTATTTGGGACCATGCTGTGAAGTCTTTTTTCAAGATGACTTATTTTTGGGTGTAAAGGTATTAAGTATAATGATGATAATAATGCTAATCTTAATGAATTATTAGTTTCTTTTTCAGAGAAACAAAATTACGGTCCCAAACAGTCCTAGCGCATTGCTGGATCCTTATTGCCAATTCAACAACCCAACTCAAATGCTACACCCAGTAGAACTGGTCACTAGAGAGGAGAGTTTCACTGGGAGAGGGACAGCATCTTCTTGCCTTCACTTTCCTCCACTGAGCTGCTGGGATGGCTTTCACTGTTTTTGAAGGACCAGGTTTAGGACACAGACCATAAGTAGCCACAGAAAGAAAATGTTTATGCTTGATCAAACTAAGAATTTTTTACTGGTATTTTGGTTTTATTTATAAAACTAAAATTGAAAACCCAGACTCTCAGGACACTGAGCTGCTACACAGCAGCAGCAGGAGCAGCCACGTTCCAAAGGACATTAGGGAAAGCTGTTAGGCAGAGATCTCTTCCTATAGGCAGTCTTGTTCCCTGTCACCCTCTGTTTCTTCTTATATAAGGATTGTCTAATCTTCATTTTGAAGTGTTCGTGCTTTTATTAAGGTTTTATGCTGACAGATCTCAAGAGTTATTGGATAACTCAGCAAGACATATGTACAGTTAATTAGAAATGAATGTGATATTACATCAAAGGGCTTCAACTGTTAAGTTTTAAATGGTTATAATTAACTTGCTCTTTGATTCTGAGCTGGATTGACTAAAGAGACAATGAAGGTCAATTTCCGTTCACTTGAAAAAATAAAAAAGTAGAATAGTCACTAAGTTGAAAAAAACCCCCAGCCTTTCAATTGTGAAGCTGTTCATTTATGCTGTACTTCTTGATGTGAAGGCAAGGCAATGAAAATCCTTTTAATAAGCACTCCTGTTATCCTTTATTATTAAAATACAGAGTCCAGTTCACTTGATATGGGAAAGAAAGAGGAGAGTCTGGTCAATGTTACTTGGTCAGCTTTGTGCATATTTAGATTTGAATTTAAAACTCCCAAGCTAAGGACTGTTGATTTTTAAGTAGTGGTTTTTCAGGTTAAGATCCATAATAAACGCTCAGAATTTGCAAATATATCTAGTGAAAATGGATTCATTTTATTAAAATTACAGATGTTCAGTACATCAAAACATGTCTATTTTATTATCTAAATAAATATGTAAACTAGTTTTTAAGTATTTATGTAAGACTGGAACCCCTCCACCCTCAAAAGCCTTCTTCACCAGACCCTACATGCATAAAATTCAGTTATTTTCACTGGATGAAGCAGTATGCTTGGCCTTTTGAATTTTTCTCCCCATCTCTTTTGGATGTATTTATTCCCAGAGAAGTAGCTGCCTTGGTTTGAGGATTGCTTACTGCTTTGTTTAGTCCTGAGGGGATGCTATTAGTTCCTTTGACATCACACGGAAAGGGCAAATGCAGTGCCTAATCACATCATTAGGACAAATACAAACACAATTATCCTTCAGTAGTGCAGCAGAAGGAAAATACAATGTAAACACTAAAGTCCTGACTGAATGCTTATCAAAGTGAGTGGTTGGCTTTGGTTCTGGCAGAAGCAGCTTGGCTGTGCCGCTTTCTTATTTATTCTTCCTCTCCCAGTAATGCGACAGCAGAGCACCTCTGTGGGTGGCAGTCCCACTGAAGTCAGCAACACAGGCTGACTGCCCGTGCCACAAATATTTTTAAGACTGTGTCCTTTAAAACAGCACTGATAAAAGTTTGTTTGCTCTGCAATGGAAAATGTCTGCAGTCATGCTGTTACTATCCAGAGTAAAAAGTTAAGAAAATGAAGCCTGTAACTCCTGGCCTATCCTGAACCCTACATCCCATGGTACTGATTATCCTGTATGTAGTGCTTGTTGTCATGAGGTACGTGGAGTATTCCAGTTCCAACCTTATGCTGGATTTTCATGAGCAGGTTTCCCAGGGCTTGAGCGAGGGACTTTTGGGAGAACTGCAGCCCCAAACCCAAGAGAGGAAATGTTCTAGGCTGGAATGTTTTTTGTCATAGGCTTTGGTGTTACGGAAAAGTGACTTTGGATACAGAAGTTAATAAAAAATGATGTTGGTATAGCATTAAGATCTATAAACATTTTTGGCAGTAGTCTGTGTATTATTAAAGTGAAGATACTGCTAAAAAACATTAAAGGACATGGAGTGATATCGTAAAGTATCACAGGATAGGAAATAGTACTGCTGTGAAGGAAACAAAGTTGTGGGAAAACACAATACAGCAGATTTCCAAAGTTGAATCTTACCAAGGCGCTAGACTTGACATCTTTGCAGTGGGATATTTTTATGGCCAGTAAGAAAAATTGGTTTAGTGCAATACTTTACCCATTAGGTGACACCAGGCCCTAGCTTGAAAAGCATGTGTTTGGTTTGTCTAGAATGTGAGGAAAGAGTGTTTCTGGTGATTTCAGTCATGTTTCCCTTGACAATCCCATTCCAGTTTTGACATCTGACAATAAAGGAATATGAACTAATACAAACAATCACGGATTTTTATTACTTCTTTAGATATAATTCTCTCAATTTTAAAACTGAGATCGTTGCACCTGCATTACAATTAAGATGCATTTTTTTGGCTGTTTTGTAGGTACAACCTGAGATTTATAGCTAGATCCTTATTTAGATATCCACTTTGTATCTCAGAAATCAGCACTGGGAAGACTTGACTCTTCAGTGCTATTAGTGCTGAACTTGTGGGATTTCTGCATTCAGATCCAAGTCTGAGTGGGAACTCAGCAACCTCAGCCAAGTCTGACAACACAGAGCTGAAGCTGGCAAAACCTGTTAAATATCAGACCATTTGCTTTGTTCTCACCGGAGTGTGCTTTATAAGGCCAGGTGAGACTGAGCAGTGGACCTAGAGTAAAGTTTTGATTTTCAGCTGTTTGCCACCAGTTTCACTTCATTTGTTACTGAGACAGGTGCCACAAACCCAGAAATCTCTCTGACTGGGTGGGCAGCAAACTTGGAATAACTCCTGATAGAATATCTTGAGGAATAGGGAGCATTAATAGGCATTAATAGATTTCCTCTGGGAATAAATGGGGTTTTTTTCCATTTTATTTGCTCCAGAGAAGTTTCTCTCTAAGAAGGTGCTTCACAGTACTTGGCAGGTGAGAATGGCCCTTAGGCAACCTACCATCTGACTGTGCTAGCCACATATTTGAATTTATGTTTTTCGAGGAGAACCGGGGCTGGAAAGGGAAGGATTTAAGGGGCATATTTGCATACTTAACGGAGGAATCAGTCAGAATATTTGCAAGAGTTTCTAAATCAGCCTCATCCTGTTATACTTTTTTCTACTTAGTCTCTTCTCACCTGGAAGCTGAAGTTTTCAAAGAGTTGACAAATAAAATATGTGAGGCCAGTATATTGTGTATCAAGCAAAAGAAATTAAGAAGCTGGGAATTAGCTAAGTTAACATCTTAATTTTAAAAAACTTAATTAGCTGAAAATTTTAATTTTGCACAGCATTTCTCCCCCTTTTTGTATGTAGATAGAAGTTTGTAGAGCATCCTTTTGAATTTTTCTGTCATGCTTTTTGTGTATATGATGTGTATGTGTGTGTGTTTATTAATTTCAAAATGTAAATAGCTGTGAACATTGAAAGTGGTAAAGAACGGTTCATATTTTATATTAATTTAAACTCTTTCACCTATTTTCTTGTTAGTTGAGTACATTTTAAATGGTTTTATTTCAAAATTTATTGTTTCAATACACTTTAAAAATCTGAGGTAGCTGAAAATGATGCAGTGGAATATATAATGCATAGTATACAGTCATCTGGTGCCCTTAGACATTTACAAATTTCAGAAGAAAAAATTAAAGAAATTGTTTGTAGGTCATACCCCTGTGACAAAAAATAATTTGAGTTGTAAACTGTGCTATAATTTTAAAATCAAATTAATTCCTTAGGATCTGTGCTTCTTGTACTTCTTTTTACATTCCTCACTGCATTTACCAGACAGTAATTGTAAAATTCATGCTTTTAATCTGTCTTTATTCTTGAATATATAGGACACTGTATAGACTTTTAAAATCTATTTTGTAGAATTAGGACTTTGGCTATAAAGCTCATTACCCAGAACTCACCGTCTAAAACAAAGTGGAGAACAAGGTAAGAGCTAAGCTCTTTTTAGCTTAAGATCAAACTCTCTTGAGGTTTAAGCTTGTTTCTAAAGGAAATAAAACAAAGAGATAAG
This sequence comes from Atrichornis clamosus, assembly GCA_013400975.1. Classification (NCBI taxonomy): domain Eukaryota; kingdom Metazoa; phylum Chordata; class Aves; order Passeriformes; family Menuridae; genus Atrichornis; species Atrichornis clamosus. The sequence continues at coordinate 100,962 of WBMZ01007487.1, forward strand.
ACTTGTGTAAGCTGAAATGAGCTTTTGCATAACTTTTTGTATCAATTTAAATTAAATACAAACCTTAAATAAAAGCATATAACTTTCCATCTAGACAACTCTTGGCTGAGTATTTTGTTGGTCTAATATGCTAGCAGATATTTACTGCTTTTGTCATTGTTATCCTTAATTTGTAGCATATTGTGTAAATGCAATTTATACTTACATGTCATATAAATAGCTTTTGTGGTCTAGCATGGCATATACAAAGCAATATGCTAAAATAGATTATCCATGTGCAGCTAATTGCAAGAGAGTGAAACAGATATACTGTTGTGTGTTCCTGTAATTAAAGATAGGAATGCAATGGAAAAGTATGAAAGAGTAAAGACATATTCAACACTGATTTTATATTATGTATTCTCTGTTGTGTACACTTAATATTCTCTAGTTACTGGAATCTGTTAAAGATAACTCATTTAGACAAGTTGTTATTCCTATAAAATGCTGTGGGAACAATTTTTACAGGTCTTCTTTGCAAGCGAAGGCTTACATTGAGAGAGATGATGTGGGTGGGTCTGAAGCTGAAAGCATTCTTGTGATACTGCAATTATGTATCTCTGCACCACACCAGAACCCTATAGTTTCAGGTCAGAAATGGTAATTCAGTGTTTCTGTGATTATTTCTATAAATAAATAAATTTTACTTGCTCAGTTTTATTATGTAAAATTCATTTTCTTTATGTAGGACTTTACTTTTTCACTGTGTTTTTAACTTGTGTCCCCAGCCAAGGACAGAAACCTTCAAAACATAACCATGATAAAAAAGGCTCTTTACTGTAGAGATTATTAAATACAGCACTATTTTTTCCTACAGACTAGATTAATCCTCTTAATACATACAGTATTGCAGACAGAATTATGACATTAATTGGTACCAATTATCACACTAGCATTACAGCAGAAAGATTAAATGGCAAGTGAACAGAATGTCCTGGCTGCCCTTATTATGTTTCTCTTAACAATTTCATATTATCTAGTAACCTGGAGTAAGAGGCAAAAAAAACGGAAGAAGAAAATCCTCCATCTTATTGTGAAATATCTGTTATGATAGTTTCACTTGCTGCAAAGCTTTTTAGCTGTGCATAGCTCATGATCTTTAGCAAATCGGAACAGTAACATAATGTAAAGATTAATAATTGATTTTGTTTTCGTTAGATTAAAAACGTGGTGACAGATATCAGTACTGCAGAGTTGGTCACTTTCATTAAACATCCCACTCTCCCCTTCAAAAAATAAAGGAGAAAAAAATCTCAACTTTTTTTTTCCTTAGCTGAAAAATGTTTGGACGGCAAACTCTCTCTACGGTGGAGAGAAAATTCTCTGTGGGAGTTTTGGCAGTCTGTGTTATGTGTCACTCCTCTCAGCAGAGCCAAGTTTAGATGCTCTCTGATCTGAAAAGTCCATTCTGGGGTTATAGAGCATCTTTCTGTTCTGGAAAGGTCCCTAGAACAGGAAAAGGGATGACATGCATTCACCCAGACCCAGTCCTACACCTCCTTGCATATCACTGCTTCCTCCCCATGGCCCCATTCATCCCTTTGCATGCACAGGGAGGACCTGAAGAGAAAGCAGGAGAGCATGGCCCCTTTTAGAGTTGCAACTGGTGGAGAAAATACAAATATTTGCAACACTAAACTTAAATAACTCATGATGAGGAAGGCCCAATGCACGTACAGCCTGCAGAACAATGCAGAAAAGGTTCTCCTTTGTTGCTATCATTTTACCTTTGACTAAACTGATGATTTTTCAATATTTAATTAGGTTTGCAGAGCTGTTAGTGTCCTCTTCAATGTAATTTTGGGTTGCACAGATTGCACATCTTTTGCAAAAGTTAAACAAAAGAAAAATTTTAAGTTAATTTTACTATAGATGCAACCTCTGAAGTTGTCAATTGCCCATCAGTTAAAACTTCACCACTAGGAAAATTTTGCTAGACTGAATGTCAGTGACAGACTGGTGTTGTGTGTGCATGTGTAAAAAATACCATTGACATATTTAATCTACTATTGAGAATATGGTTGGATAAAATGCATTCAATTAAGTAAAAAGTCTTTTCTTACCTTCTCTTCACATTACACAGCACTCTAAAATGCCTACATTTATGTGATCACTGTCTCTTCCCTGTTGGGGCAGTGAGCAGGTCTCACGGGGCAACAGCCTGGGCTTGAGAGGCTGAACCCAGATTTGCAGAAGGTCTTCTTTCCTGGTGTGTACCTGTTGCGCTTGGAGCCCTGCTGCTGCCACCATCCCAGCAAAGATCGAGAGGCCTCACGTCTGCAAGGAAAGGGTGAAGAGGAGCTGCTGATGCAACTGGATGCAACTGGATGACCAGAAGCTGGGACGGGCTCAGTGCCACATGGTGTGGATTCTGAGGGAAAGTGATGTCAAGTTCTTCAAGGTACATGTGATTTCCCAATACATTGACAGAGCTGTGGCTGTTAGCAGTCAGTACCAGAAGGAGAACTTGGGAAATTTTACAAAGGCAAGGAGCACAAGCCTCAGGAGCAGTGGGCCAAGGTGGCACATATTTGGTGACACAAGCTAAACAAGCACAAAGATAGCCTGGGAAAAAAAAATCAATAAAAGAAACAAAAAGCTATACCCTACCCAGAAATTCACTGTTAGGGTATAAAACTGCTGTGTATTAATGTTCTTAAATATTTTGCACAAGTATTTTCTCTTTAGCAGAAATTTGTCTTGGGGGAGAAAAGGATTTTCCCAGTGAGTTCATACGTTAAGGGGTGGAAAGTTATAGTTGTGAAGGCCCACTGAGGAAATCTGCAGAAGGACATTACCTGATTTACATGCAAAATGGGAAAAAAAATCTTGTGTAAGCAATACACAAGAAAGAGATAAAACTAATGAGATTAGGCAAAAGCCTGATTAACAAGAAGTGGAGTGCAAAACTGACTGGGACAGACTGAGAATTGAGGAGAAAGGGCAAGTAAGATCACAGTTGAGGTATATTTTGGAAAACGTTGATGGGTTTGGAAGCTTGAGGAAAGATGTCTGCAGCTGGAATTCTGAAGTCTGTCAGATGACGTCGAGACCAGAGAAGATTTAGCAAAGGAGAGGCATTGGGAAAAGGCACATTCTTTGGAAGAAGGTGACTGAGCCAGAGAGGCTGAGGCTCCCTGGTTGGAGAGACAGGGGTCAGGAGACATGAGCAAACTGGAACAGCAAGAACAAGGATGCTCCAGATTATTCCTTGAGAAGCTGGTTAGTGTTGGATGTCTGTGCGGAAGAGCAAGAGGTTCCAACCCTGAAAAAGGCACATGTGGGTCTGATTATGGAGCTGCTCGCTGGAATTTGAGCTGGTTTCTTTTCGATTTTTGTTTGTGGTGTGATGTTTTTCTTTTCTTTTAATCTGATGCATTGCATAAAAAATAAACTGTCAGAAAACATTATGGAAGTTGCAGTTTCTGCTAGCTCAGGGGTCTCTGGAGCGCGAGTCTCTGTAACATGAGTCTCAGTGGCACAGTCTGTAGGAGCTTAAGGTGTCCCCATGCCAAGAGACTCCTAGGCACTCCCAAGGCAGCAGTTTATAATATTACTTGCTACTAAAAAGGTACCTGGAACCAAAGAAAATCATGGCTATCACTTTTGCAGGAATTGTGCATATGTATATAGAGAAATACCTGGATGTGCATATGTATGCTTGTGTATACAGATATATGAAGAAAGGGGAAATATGTCATGATATAGCTAATATAGTTTTTTCATGTGCATCATATAGAATGGCATAAAGGTGTTTTCCCTTGTTCAGATTAAGGACCTGTCTTTTGTATCAAAGAGCATCTGCTCTTTGGCAGTGTCTGTAGCAGATGGCTATGGAAGAATAATCAACTATACAGCCATGTTATTTTGTCTCCCTCCTTCACAGTTTGCAGGTCCTAGTGATCTATGGCTCAGAGATTTCCTGTGCTGGAGGTGATATCTTAGTGTTTAATAGCACCTGATGGATTTTTCTTCCCACCCACAATATCCTCTGGCAATGAATTTCACAGTTTTATACTGTGTGTGAGAAAAGATCTGCCTTTACTTGTTTGTACCAGCTGCATGATGTTTATTAGTTCCTGTCATATGAGGCACACTAAAAATTGTTCCCTGTTCACTGTCTTGCTGCCATACTTCAGGATTATTCAGATGCTTGTCATTTCTCTACCTCCATCATCTCTTTTACAGACTGACAAGACCAAGTCAATGACCTGCCTGGTACACTTTGATTGTACTAGTCCCACTTTTCTGTGAGATATTATAATTTTACTCAGAAAGAAAAAAAAAATTACATTTTAATTAGATCAGGTAGCCTCAACCCCCTAATAAATTCTCTAGGTTCTGCTACAAAATCCTTTTTTGAGTATATACCATGCAGATAGCAAAACATGATTGCACGATGATTCAAAACAATTTGGAAACTTTTAATAAAAGTGATTCACCTATGTCTTTGTTAGTATGATTCTATATATAAAATTTTGAAGGTGACTATATGTTCTCCTCCTTCTTCCCTTTGTATAACTCAGAATAATTCAGTAACATTTGAAAATGTAACAGCTTACAGGTCTGATATAAGAAACTTTGCTGGTCTACATGCAAGAAATACATGAATGTTTTTTTACAAGTGGCACAAACCTTGCTTACAAAGCAAAAAGCTAACATTTTAAGTTATGGCCATTTTGTATACAGAAAAAATACTCTCATTGTTACAGAAAAAATCTAGTATTTTTAGACTTACATGAATTTGGGGGCACAGGTTTCACAATGGAAAGAAAAGAGTAAGTATTCCTAATGCCAGTTTGATTACATTCATTTATTCATTGATGTATTCATTTTGATGTTCACACTGTCTTCTCTAAACTGTGTATTTGATTTTTCCAGTCATGATTTCACTTAATTGGACAGCATTGGCAGGGAGTAGTTTCATAAACACTTGGAAAGTTGGAAAACTCTGTAGCTATGAGGAATTTTTGAGACAAAGTCATCATAAAAAGAAGGGAAAACTACTATGATTATATCCCAAGAAAATAGTACTATACAGTTCCTGCAAATAGTATGTATCTATGGCTTTTTTATATGTTTTAGCACAGGTAATGCTGCTAGGATGAAAAAAAAAAAAGTGTTATCACTAACTTAGAATCATAGCACCTTCCTTTAACATGCTGCCCAAATACTTTCCTCCCTTTGCTTTGAGGAAATCCACTATTCTCTAGAGAAGGGCAAATCAGAGCCATTGCTTGTAATTTGAGTCTTACCCCTAGGATCTTGCTTTTATTAAAATATAATTGCAGTAATTTCAAAAAGAAATAATAATGGTAAAAAATCAGTGCATTAACTCTTGCAAACAGTTGTCATTTTTCTGTGTGTGTCAATTACGGTCTGTGGTAATTTTATTTTAAAATAGAAAGAAGGCAAGGGGTCCTATGAAGCTATTAGGTCACTGGTCTCCCTCTTTATTTTCCTGTCAATAAAAAAGGGGAAAGGAAACTTTGTGGGAGCAGTTTGTCAGCAGCAATGTGTCTTCCACAGCTTGGTTCAGAGGACGTTCTAGGAAGGGCTGAGCAGGCAGCAATCTGAGACATGCTGGGATGAGAGAGAAGGTACTTAACACACTGAGCAGCTAAGCCTGAAAACCATGTGAAGGTTTGTGTATCGCTCCTCCAGCAGGTGTGCTGATAAACCCTACATATGCCTCTACAGTGCATGCAATCCAGCCCACTTTTAAAAGCATTAAAAGTTACCACTGCTGGAAATTCTTAAACTTTAGACCAATCATAGCAGAAACATTAAAAATGTTTGAGAATTAACTGATAAGAAAAAAATCAAAGTATGTTTTCCTTTATGTGGCCTGCCTACTGAGATGCTATTGTGAGCAGTTGTGTGGTACTGAAAGCAGCTCTAGAAATATTTCTATACTACTTGAGAATTAGATTTCTTTATTTATTTATTTTAGAAATTACTGCTTCATGACTCTTTCTAAATGTAGGTGCATTTTCCAGCTGAATGATTTTCAGGTATTCTTGGTGATAGCACTTGCAGGATTAGAATGCTTTATGGAAATTTCCTCTAGGTCAGTTCCAATTTGCCTAGGCTCATGCACATGAAACTAAAATGTACCTGTGTGCACACACCATTTGTGTATATTGGTTTGTATATGAATTAACATCACACAGGATTTTTCTATGTCACAGGTAACAACTGCCAGCAAAAAGTGTTTTACTGGAAGGTACAGATTGCTTTATGTTCTTTCTGCACTAGTGGCACAGGCAGGCAGAACTGAACTATCATCCCACAGCAAAAAGGGGCACACTTCCCTGGGCTAAGCTTTACTGCAGCATAAGAAAACAACCCTTCTTTCGGTTGCTAATTCTTATTGAAGCCTGGCATGCCATTACGAGGGTAATTTATAAGGTTTTGGGGAGATGCATAAGCCAGGATGCCAATATATAATTAGATGGATTTTATTCTCTGTCATCATTAGCTTTTCTTGTTAGAAATACTTGATTTCAAGAGAGATAAGAAACTTCTGACTAAGCAGGGTAGAGCACCACCTAATCCCACTTCCTGTCCTTGGTGTACACTAGCTAATTTTCAGTGAGATGTGGACAAAGAGGAGGCAGCTCAGAAGCTGATCTGTTACAAGGCTGAATGTGTGGCCTTACTGATTTGGCTTAACGTGACTGTATTATCTCCTTGGGAAGTTTATTTGAAAACACTGTGCTATTTGGTTCACCTTGAACAATGCAGAGTTAGCATCTGGTAAGGTTGGAGTTGCCTAGAATGTGCTGATATGAAAGACCCAAAATTTTGTTTGTCTGAATGAATCAGACCACTGTGTTTGTGTAACTCCAGTTTTGGAGCTAAATGAGATTGAAGGGGAAAGAGGATCAAGCATGGAAAGGGAGGAAATTTTATAGGACAGGTCTAGGATCCTTGAAGTTTTGGGAAAAAGTTTGTTTTAGTGCTTAACTTAATAGAGAGGATGAATCACAGGAAGAAGTATGTTTGGAGGATGTTCAGCTTTTTTTTTTTTTTAATTTGTAGCAGGATGAGAATGCCACTAATTCTATTGTGCTCTTTGCTCTGTGTTAAGTAGAAGAAACTATCCGCAACTGATTTTGTTTGTGTATGTTCAACTTGTGTGTGAGTTCCTGGGCAGGGTTAATTGGGAATAATTAGGCCACCTATTGTTCTGACTTCCCATACAATTTAATTAGGTTTTCTTTCTCTCTTGTATGTCAGAAGCCTTTTATGATCTGAGATCTTTGATGCAAGAAAAAAATCTCAGATTGCTAAAACATTCTTTGGAATTTCCTAGTATGTTCATTTCAGCAGTGCAATTTTATCACATTTACTAACAAAGGGTCCTTAGCCTGGGTTTGAGTAGCTGTGCAGCACAGTGGTATATTTGTATGTAGCCATCACTGTTTTTGAGTCTTTTAGTGTTATATGTCGATAAATGGATTTCAATCCTGTTACCATTCACATCTCTGAGCCCAACAGACCAGAAATTTGGAGAAAAGCCTTTGCTTTAACTACAGGTTCAGAGTCACCGGGTGTGTACCCAGACTTTATCCTGGTTACTTTTGTGACATCTCAGAGGTGCAGAGGTTGAGGTCTGTGCAGACATCAGTGAAGTTGTTTGTAGGTTACTCAGAGGAGCTCCAGGTATCGAGCATTATCAGGACTGCACAGCTACAGCTTCTCCATGAGGGCAGACTGCATGGCAAATGGGGCAAGTACACATCTCTTAAACACACAGCTGTACTAGCAAGATGGAGTCTGCAATGTTTGTTCCAGTGAAGAGCAGTTCCTACTCCGTTTGGGAACAGATGATCAGGGAGGAAGTTCTTCATCATAAGGGGCATACTGAGAAGATTCTTGACAATGCTGTAGCTGATTTTCAGGGTGGTTGTTAGAGGCCCAAGTTAGCCTAATGCTATTCTTCTGAAGTTTATAGAAAGCATACTCAGTGACTGGGCCAACATGATATATTGATTTTGTTCATGTGTTTCTGTTTATCGTGACTGACGCTGGGATTGTGATGATATAGTGCCAAAGATCATTAATCTTCTAGTATCTTTTTTGTTTTTTCCCTCTTGTTCAAGTTATAGATCCTAGCTGTAGATATAGCTGGAAAATGGCTGTCGGAATGGAATATGATAGGGAGTTGCTGGAAAGGAGCCATTGCTGTGCCTTGTTACAGATTCAGAGCAAAAGCGTTCAAAGAGCATTCATCCGGCATTCCTACAACCGCAGTGTGTGGCACTCCTAATAGTGTTTGGAAGAAGGCATCTGGCCCACCTACTTCACTTGTCAAAGTGACTATAAGAAAAGAAACCAATGGAGGTTACTTTTTAGTTTTGCTGGGTGGGAACAAAATCAAAAAGTTCTTTTGCTTAGTAAGAGCAATTAAAACACAGTAAGTCAAACAAAGCACAATGGAGAGTAAAAAGAGCTGTTGTCAGTGATTTAATTAATTAGTTGTAAGAAACTGAAATAAAATTGAGAATCCACTTAGAAAGTCAAGGCATTTAATTGTTCAAAAAAATCAACGTTAATCATGAAATGCACACGTCCTGTGAAGGACTCTAATTGTGATTGCTGTATGTATAGCTGCAGCTGTGAGAGTGTGAGATAAATTGAAGTGAAAGCAGTGCTTCTGAGTGGAGTGTTTTGATCCAGGTGCAAAAAGGAATCCAGAGTTATTATCTGTATCTGTTTCCTTGCTGATGCCTCTCACAGGGATGAGATTTCTCTCTCAGACTGCTGTATGACTGCAGCCTCAGGTAAATAGCAATTTAGTTACTCAGTTTTTGGATCGTTGATCAATGTCATTGATCTAGAACATGCTTTCAGTTACTATGTATTTCTATTTGTTTGGAAGACATATGCTCATGGGCTGAACTCTGTTCTGTTCAGCTGAGATAACAGCACAATATCAATCTGTAATTAATACACTGACTTAGATAAAAAAATAATAATTATTCTCTCTGTAATTTCAAGAGTAATTTTGTAAATCCAATGTTAAAATATGCTCTCAGAAAGCAAGGAAAAATTGAAGATGTTTCTAAATTATGTTCTTTAGCTCAAACTAGAGTTTAAAAGTTTTATGAAATGATTGGGTAGTGATGAAGGACTTAAATTATGTAATGTTTTACATAGCAGTTTGGTTATTTCTGTTGTTCAGTTGTTTCATGACAAATGCAGCAGAACCCAGCTACAGTCTCCTTCCAAAGCAATATGTTTGCAACTTTGGAAAGCTCCTGGGAGTTGTGATTTCAGTATGCTTGAGTATGTGAATGGATACAGCTGGTTGTGTGGCTGAAGGACTGTTTTATTCACACTGCATTTAACTATACCTCTATTATCTACTCAAATTCTCAGTGTCACCTCTGCTCATGGTGGCCGTGGAGGCACTATTACTGACAGGAGACTGGAATATGCTTGCATTGTAACTACTGCACACAGAAACTGCTTTGTGTTTTTCACTGGCAAGAACTTCATAAGAAGTGGCCTGGAGAAAGGTGCTGTAATTGACAGCTTCTCTCTTAATATTTGGAATATTTCTGCAGGCAAAATAGAAAATGATATCTCCAAGCTGAGTGAAGATACTTCTCCTGTGTTTGATATGGCACATGCTGTTTCTAATGTCTGCATTGTGACAGGAGAGCCAGCTTGGAGTGAGTGTTTCTGAAACTTGTTTAAGAATCAATAAATATTCTCTAGTTCAAATTAATGGACTGGATCTTTTTCTTGCTCTAAAACTGCTTTAATCCCCAAAAAGAGGATTTGCCAATAAATAGGTTTGGTGTATGGCACCAAAGTATGGTATGACACTATGGTGGTAAAATGTGGCAGAATATATGCCCACAAACACAGAATCTGCAAACTGATGGGGTTTTATTATTGCTTGCTGTAGAAAACTTCCTGTAAAAAAACAGGCAATGTTTTGTTTTGTTTTTCTTTTACTATAAGAATGGATAAGGGGCAGAGGGCACAGCTTGGCTTTCAGGGAATTTAGCTCTTTGTCTACCTCCTATGTGTGTGAGAGGCAAGGCCAGTTCTGGGTAGAGGCACATAAGTCCATCACCTACAACAGCAGGCTCTTGACAAAATGGCTCTGGATCCCTAACCCAGCATCTGTGTTAGAGACAGAGAGGATCAAGTTTGCTGGTGTCAGACAGCGGTGTCAGAGTGTGTGAGAAGGCAGCTACTTGGAGAAACATTTGTTATTCTCCAGCCAGGAGCAATAGAATCACAAGCCCAGTTTCCTGGAGTTCCCTGACAAACCTGTCTCAACTCTTACATACCAAGGCTGAATGTACTATTCCAGGAAACTCAGTTGCAGATGATAAGCTTCAATTTCTGATAAGAAGCTCTGAGAAGATAAGCCTAGCCTGGGATGAAGTTTGGCTTTTCAAGCTGGGTGTGATACGAGCATGAGCATACATCACATGGGAGTAGAAAAAAATAAAAGGTTCTGTTCATAAATAATTCTCATACATCTGCTTTATAAATTAAGGCAAAAGAAGTTCACTGGCTGTGGGCAACATGAACCACTAACCTTCTGTTAAAGCACCTTTCACAAGGCATTTTGTACAACCGATGCATCTGTGTTCCACCCGTAGTCATCACAATGCATTTGTTTCAAAAATCTATACATTTAAAGACATAAAAATTGCCTTGTCTGAAAGCTGACTATAGAGTGACTAGAATCCGTGCTTTTGTCTGTTAATATATGCCCATTAAAATATTTTTTCCAGAAGAATTCTGACGAAAAATAACTTTTCTAAATGGAAATTGAGTCTGTATTTCAAAAATTGTTCTTTTCTTTTTTTTTTTTGTTAAAAAAATTCTCTCTAAGTTGTTTGTAGTTAAAATTCTAAAAGAATTTTCTAAGCACTGAAAAAGTTGCCTCTAAACCCCAGTCTTTCCCTTATTTTAAAATAGAGATTGTTCACCTGCATGATTTTGAACTGCAGCAGATTTCATACATAGTTCAGATGCACCTCCAAGGCATCTGCATTGTCGCTGAGGGGAAGAAATGAGTCATCAGGAGCTATTCAGCAAAGACTGTGTGGGCACTATGAGCAGGTAGTGGCATTCTCAGCCTCCCAGCCTAGTCTGGCAGTGGTACGCTGTGAACTATTCCAGGAGTTCCTTCTATTCACCACTTTGAAGGGTGTGGGATATGTCTTGTGGCTCTCTTGTAGCCGAAGATTTTGTTAAATGGCTCACAGAGCAAGGATATTTGTCGGCCTTCTTTAAAATATTTTAGAGGCAAATATAACAACTGAGCTGCATTGTTGAGTGGCCTTGGAATACAGGAGTTTTTTGTACATGGATTGTTCTGAACCTCATTTTATATGTGAAATAAGCTTGGTTGAATCTGCATGCACACATTTTGTTGAAACAGCTCAAGATATTAGCAGAAATGCTGAGCTGAGCAACTCAAGACACATTTTTTGCTTTGTTTTTCGTCAGGCAGGGATAGGAGAAAAGGCTGCAGAAGCCATCCTGCTTTCTTCAGCTGACAGCAAAGTGCCGATTTGTTGATTGTGTGCAAGGAATGGATATTGCTATCCTCTACAAACACTTTTATCTTCATTTGGCATGGTATTGATACTCACACAGATTTCTTCTTGTTATGCAATTATGGAAATGAGCCCAAAGGATGCTTAGTAAATGACTAAACAGCAAGGCTGAAATCGTGGTACTAAGAGCATCATATCCTTATTAAGTTCACACTGTTAGAACAAAGAAATAATATTCATTAATTATAAACAGGTGCTCTAAAGCATGACATCATTGCACATTTTTGCACCAGGAGAAAGCAATCCTTTCATATAAAAAATCAAAGATACAACAGAAGGAGCTGTTCTTAGACTTCAAGCCTGGCATTACATGGCTTCATTTTTTGAAAGTCATTGCAATAACATGTTATTTATTTGTTGTGACAATAAGGATTTCATTTATTTACTTATTGTAGTTTTAGCAATATTTTCACAAAGAATATGTTACCCACCCTTGTAGCCTACCTTGTCTGCAGATTTCCAGTCCATATTTATGGAATTTAAAGTCTGCATCTGCTTACACATTTGAATAAAAGATTTTCTACATCATTTTATTTTAGGGCACTTCTTTTACTCCCGTTCCAATGCACTTACAATCTGTGATTACATGAGATATTACTGAAGGAACAAACTCTTGAGGACAGAAGTCAAGTTTGTTGCTTATCATGTCCCAGTTTCTACACGCAGCTGTGGGCAGTAGTTCTGAACTCACTCCTCTGACAGGAAGATGGTATAATATAAAATTGATGTTTCGATCTGAAAAATCAGTATATTTTGCTTCAGAAAGAACAGAGTTCCTCTGAAGTGTGATGCTGTATGAGCTTCTGTGTCTCAGAAACACAATATAAATAGCATCAGTCCTTGATGTAAACCAAGAAGAGAAGAACTGGAGTCAGTTTTCATCCTACCTATGAGTTCACAGCGGTGCTGTCAAATAACTTCTAACTTTGTGTGAACTCTGAGGGTGACAGAAACCACTATACCTAGCTTAAACACAGGCAAAATTACTTCTTGCAATACACAGTCTTATCTTGGAACTCAGAGTATTGTGAATGCCAAAAATACAAATCCAGAAAGTAACAGGATGAATTCAGGAAAGACAGTTCCCCTGGAGCTATTAAATGCAAAGGCATGGATGCAACTTCTGGATTATGATGTCCTAAAGTACATGCTTCCACAAGCTGCAAGTGTAAGCATCTCTCAGTACATTTCCCTTGTAGCCCTTAGCTAGTTTTCACCAGCGATCAGTCAGAGGAGGAACATGGAGCTACACCAGGCTGGACAGGGTCCAGAAAGACCAAAATAGCCACACTGTGCCTGTTCCAAACCCTTCAAATTACTGTCTATATGATGGACCCTGTTTATCTGTATCATGGTAATGATAGTAGTTAACTCGAGAAAAATAAATTTTTCTTATTATTCCTCTTATGTGCTGTGCTGGCCCTTTCCTCTGGGATGCTCAGAGATGCTCACCTCTCACTTTCCCCCTAAGGAAGAAGGATGAGGAGGGCCACCAGTGGGCTCCCCAGTGCGCAGGGCAGGGACCAGTGCCCAGTGTGCAGGGACCTGGAGACCAGCCACGGTGCAGCATCCCTGGGGCAGGCACTGACAGCCCCAGGGCCTGGCATGGGGTCACAGGCTGTGGGGGTGGTGGGAGACCCCAGGGATCTGGGCAGGGGCAGGCTGGGCTGGGAATTCCCTCGGGACCCGTACAATCCCTTCACAACTTTTCCACAGAGTGGATTAGCTCTGAACTCCACATGAAATGCTTTCTCACCAGAAAGGGAAAACAGTGAGTTTAAACTGTTTTAATAGGTGCTGACTGACTAGCAGAAATAAAAGCACTAATAAAAACAGTTTTCATGAAAGAAAAAGCAGGAGAAAATTCTTGTTTCTTGTATCCTTTTCCAGAATGCAGAAGGAAAAGGTAGAATGAAAAAAACAAAAATCTCAAGATGTTGAGAGAAAGGTATTTTAATTATAAAGAGCTAAAAATGCTGTAGCCCATTTACCTGAAGTGCTGAAAAAACATATAATCCTAGTATCAGAGGTGACCTCATGCAGAAGATCATGTTTGCTAGTGTGATCCACCAAACTTGCTGGACAACTGGAGCTGGAATAGGCCACCAGGACGTCCAGTTGCTGGGCAGATTTCTGGTACCCATATAGGTGTGCTGGTGCTAGACTGAACTTTTTGGCTCAGGGAAGACGTGAAAGTTGGGAGATTTGTTCCTGAGAGAAAATCATATGAACAAGAACAGGATGAATCAGAACAGACATCTACTCCTACCTCAAGATAAAGACAGGGGTCACGCTGAGATATTTCAAATGCTTTCAGGAAGAGTGAATTAATGTAGGAGACTGATGTGAAAATGCAGTAATATTGTATTTCCTTATTTGTGGAAGAGCCCCCTGGTTATCACATGGCTGATAGTACTATGGAATAGAGTAATGGACTGCTTAAAATTCCCTTAAAAAAAATTAAAAATATTAAGATGACTCACAGAACATTTAAAGCAAATTTTAAAGAACTTAGGGAATAGGTTGATCCGGAAGGATTTTATATGAGGCAATAATTCAAAAAATTAAGTTCTTATAAGGATGTAACTGATCTTAAAGAGATCTAGGTTCTATCAGGGCTTCAGATATTTAAGCTTTATGCCCATATTAATTAAATTCTGTAATAGACCAAAAACTAACGTACAAGTAGGTTGTGAGATGATCCGGTAAATATTTAGATGTAATCCCCATGTTTTGGTTTTTTTACCTAAGGTAAATAAATCATGTTATCCATCCAGAGGTTGTAACAAGCAAAACCCAGCAATTTTAGTGTTACTGTGAGGTCCATGACACGTAATTGTCATCAGCAGGCTTACCCACAGTAAGAGGGAAGTGCCCAGTTTTGACTGCTGTTTTGCTCTTGGATAGACCTCTAGTTATGCAGAAAAGGGAAATCACCCACTCTTTCAATAGTGAAAACGTGTTTAGAAAATAAACCTATGAGCGGCCATAGCTAACTCTAGGTACCTAAACAGTAGGGACTTGCTTCTGTTGCTTAAGTGTGAGCATCCATGCAATTTGTGTTGGTGTCCAACGTGGCTGCTGGATACTATGCCAGCATGGAGTGGGCTTCTTACGCATCCGCTGTCATATCTCCCAAAGCCACAGGATGTGTTAAATACCCTGTGGCAACTCAAGTCTCTCATCACTAGATGCTGATGTTTAAGCAACTTAATTCAGCTCCAGAGAACTAGTCTAAGCAACTCATCTGCGGTCTCTGTATAGGCTGGGGAATTCTGTCCTTACTTTAGAAAACAGTAATGAAAATGATACAAAAGTAAACCTAGCTTCTTTAATCTTGCTTCAAAACCCTTCTGTGTTGTGGAATGTACTCTTTAATGGGCAGGTCTCCCTGCTCTGAGAGAGGGTCTGAGGTAGATGTATCATTCCCTCTTTGGAGATGTTGATCTTTCTCTTTTTACATGGTAGAAGATACAACTATCTTAGCTAGCAGGTGTCTGTGTGCGATAAATCTAGTTTTAGATACAGTCTCAGGATGAAACAAAATAGCATGGACAGTGTGATGAAGTGTGGAGACGGAGAGGACTAACTCTCTGGATAGAGTGAGTAGGTCTGGTGGACTCAAGGCAGACTGTGAGGAGTGGTGTCCCGTCTGTGGCAAACCAAACCATTTCCTTTAGAATCAGCACTGCATTCACTGCGAGGATGAAACCTGTGGTGGGACTGCAGCTCATGTAGCTCCATCTGAGCCAGCTTCCAGCTAGCAAGTAGTGGGTGCTGCTCTCAGTGTAGGTGCCAGTAAGCTGGGCCTTGACATAGATCAGCTGCCCAAAGTGACCCTGGTTCTGTGGAGGGGAATCTGTACTGAGCCTGCTCTGCTGCAGTGACTCTGCCAGCAGTATTGCAGCTAGCAAGCTTAAAAATAGCCTCTGTACGTATACGTGAACAGGATTTATTCTTCAGTAGAAATCTCCCCATGGACTGAATATGTTAGGTATATCTAGAAATAACATTCACACCACTGTCCCAGGAAGTGAGTAGTAGGTTTAGATGATGGAGTTTGCTTCCTAGATTCTGTTACACGAGAATAATGTGATTATGTCTTACTAGGAATTTTGAGTGCCCTGGGAATTATTTTAAATCAGATTTTGCATGTTGAGGTTACTGAATGGAAAGCTATTTTTTGCTATCTAGAGCAGAACGGTGATCCCTCTTAAGTTTGTGTTCAATCATTTTGCTAAGTGCAATTATGTGCTGGTGAGCTATGACCGTTTTAAATGAAATGCCTTGATACTTTTATAGAATTTCCCGGATTATCAAAAGTTAATGGTAAATGAGCAACCTGGGCATTTGCAATTGTTCACTGTTAAACTGACATCTGTCCTAGATACAGAAACTAAAATTACTCATATTTACTCAGGCTTAACACCCTATATTATGCTTGCAGCAAATGATAAGGTACAGGGGAATTATTCAAGATGGGGGGTAATCTTTCAGCAAAAATACAGGGGCAGGTTTGGTTTTTTTTTTGAAACCCTAGTTCAAAGACTATGCAGGCATATAATTTGGGGATGCAATGCAATTACCAGAAATAATTTAAAATGGGTTACTTCACTTGAATATGACTCTTTGAAGAAAAAATAGTAATTGTTTTAAGTGCATAATTACTTTAATATTGGCTCCTTTCAGCAAGTTGCAGGCTTCTAGATTAAGCTCTAAGTCCTGTGCATCTGTCCACTCAAATTCTGTTTATCCTTCAGCCTGTCATAGTTCCATTATTAAACCCCTTGAAGCCCTTTGATGTGTTCCTGCACATAAAAAGACTGGTGCAGACTTCTGTGGAGCCTGATCTTTGCTATGCTAACTTTTTTCAGGATAACTGAAGTCTGAGAACAAGTTAAAATCATTATTAAGAAGCCCTGCTAGCAAGAAATACTGCATTTTATGAGTGTATTTGTGTCCACATAAAAAGGGTTTTGTTGCAAAGCCTTGCTTGTGAGGCTGAAGATACATTTCTGATTTTCAGAAGGGATCCCAGTATTGGAACTTGGCTGTGTTTCTTTGGAAGGCACAGACTGTGCCGAACGAGGGAAGAGCGCGCTTTGATCTTACAGCTAAGTGCCATGCTCTGACCCTGCTGGGAAACAGTGCTTGGGATTTAGGTAGCAGGTCCTTGTTGGGTAGTGCTGTGAGTACCATCTTGTGGACTCTCAGATCCTGACCACCTGTGGCATTCAGCTGAGCTCAGCTGATCTATACCAGTGATTGCTTAATTTTTGCCTGATTTGCACAGGTGAGCAGCCATCCTTTCTGCTGTCCTGAATCACAAAAGAGACTTTTCTGGGATGTTGCATATAGAGTGTATACAGAAATCCCACCTCTGTTCAAATGCTTGACAAAGTGAATACAGCCAGAGGCTTCCTTAAGTCTGCTGTATGCCCTCTTCACTTTACAGAATTTCATCTTAAAGACGGCTCTGTGAGCTTTTGGCTGGTGAGCTGTTGAGATCCTGACTCCAATGGAGTCACTTTGCCAAGAAGCTGGCAGAGAAGGACAGTCAAATCTCAAAGCTGAGGGAAAAGGCTTTCTCATGAGTAGTTCCAAGTTTCTGCCAGATCCCTAAAAACGATACAAATACTTTATCTGATATGAGGGTGAAAAGTAAAAACAGCCTGTCCCATGGTTTATTTGGGAAAAAATTCCCTTCATGTTTTTCTTCTCCTTGATCATGTTCATGGAACTTACAGCTACTAAGAAATCCATGCTGTCTTCCTAATGAACAATAAAACACGTTGAGCTCCCTGTGTTAGCCCAAATCTGATCTGAACAACTAATTTCTATTTTCCTGCAATTTTCTTGCTCTTTTCTATTTTCTTTCACTGCAACAGAAAGTGGCAATACACAGAACCTACATGTGCTTTTTCTAAAGCATTTCCTAAGCTTTTATGTATAAGAAAAGGGCATTTTACAGGAGGGTAAATACTAGTAGGTATTAAGTCCCCAAGGAAACATGGTCATCATTTATTCTCCTCTTTTCCTTACAATTCAAAGGTGAATGTTGAATCAGAAAACCCTGTAAATAACTATTACTGGCACGTCATTGAGATGTTTATTGCTTTGCCTTTTCCTCTGCCTGCCCATTTTCCAGAGCGTGCGTTACCTTGGTGGAAGTTCTGCTAACCCTCTCTCTGGTCTGAAGGTGGCAGCATCTTACTTCCATAGAAAGTTTCAGTCCTGTTTGGCTGTGCAGTGGCTTGATCCTGGCATTGTGTAGGTTGTCTACATTAGACACACTTTTAGCTAAGCAAATGAAGATGTATTCTGTGCTTGCTTGCTGAAGAAAAGAGCTTTCAGTGTGAGATATAATGTCCCCAGAAAGACTACTGCTTGTTGTCTACAGAGAACTTGCAATGTATGGTAGCAAAAGCAGTGTAACTGAACACTTTTCTATTTGCATTTTAATGCAGTGGCAATACTGCCACAGGAGCCCGCTGACTGCAGCTGTCGCTTGTCCCTGGCACACTGTTGTGGCATGCCTGCTGTGACAACTCCTGTGGGTGGGATGCTCATTTGGGGTCCACTTTCAGCTGTGCCATACCCTCCAAGTTTCTTTGGATTTTGGCCGCTCATCATGTCAAGCAATACCCTGGACAAAGTTATTACCTAGGCCAGTTATACTTGGGTAGAGAGTAAGCAATTTTATAAACTTCTTTTAGAAGATGGTGCTGTGGTCAAAGTGCCTGGAGACTGAGATGCCTTCGGCTCCCACCCCCTGTCATAAACCTTCCTTGTGAGTTCAGACCACTTCTTTCAGGTTTGGGTGCCCCACTTGCCCAGTTTAGAGGAGAGATGACAGCAGGGTAACACACACACACACACACACACACACACACACACACACTTTTTTTCTTCCCTGCCAGCTTAGACTGTAGACTTTGGGGACAGGAAGCATCTTTCTGTCATTTGGCCAGAGGCTAACACTGGGACAGGAGGAAGTGTCTCCATCCAGATAGAGAAGGGCTGTCATTATCACTGTAGCATAAATAATGATTCAACATCCACTTAGCACCAGTACAGCCCTGACTGCATCTTTCCACTAAGTGGGAGGCAGGGAGGAGGGATTGGAAGTTTGCACAGCTGTGAGGTGCAGGCTGTGTGCAGGGGCAGGCTAGGAAGCTAATGGTTTCTCAGGCTCTCTGGTAAATCTGTGTCTGTAACAGCACAGGGGTAGATGAAACAGCTTCTCTAGCTGTAATACATCTCCCTGCTTTTAATTTTCTGTTCTTCAAAATGAAAATATTCTTCCTACCCCTCTCCCTGCCAAAATGGCACTGTTGAAGACCTTCATAATGGTTGAATAAACCTAAATAGTAACTACACAAACCATGCAGATTGACAAGGCTGAAGCATACACAACTTATGCTTCAAGCTCTGAGTTCAGAAGGAGAGAAAGTGGAAAATGTTTTGTGCCTCTGACCTCTCAAGTGTCATCTTCTTAGCAGCTCAGATCACTCTTCAAAATTATTCTATTACTCATCTGGTTCCCTGACATCTGCTTCATCGTTTCCTGACCAGGCAGTAATCCAAGTAACCAAAATAAATATTTTTTTGAAGCAGAACACCTTGTCTGTAAGCTTGCAGGGATGACAAGCCACAGTAAATATTCCTGATTGTGTGAAGTTTCATCTTTGCAACTCAAAAATCCAGCTGAGAGAAGGGAGCGTTTATAAGAAGTGGTTCTTTGCTGAGCTAAGAGCATGTGGCATACCACATGTATTCCTACCAGTGACATCAATGGCGATGCCACTGATAGGAATATGCCACTGATTCCCACTCACCAGTCCAAATAAGGGTTGCACCCTTAGAAGCAATAAAGTCAAGTATGAGTGGATCAGTAGTTTGTCTTGATCATCTAAATTACTTGAATGGTAAAGAATAGTCAGCACACTGTCATTGTATCTCAAGCAACAGTCAGTCAGAACATAAGCTAAACTTACAATTTTTGCTGTGATATGGCAATAACACCAGCTGGGGATCTGCTCTCTTAAGTGGGCCTATTGCTGATCTCATTTGCTGGGACAAGTATAAATTCATTACTTCACTGGAGTTACTTGGAATATCAGTGAGCTCAGAATTTGGCTGACTATCCATTGCTGATTTCTGAAGCATAATTTTACAGCATTATCTGCTTATTCTAAAAATTTAGGACCGTAGCTAAGATATCCACCCCCACTTTCCATTATCTTTTAGTAACAGGATCCACAGATTCCCTGTTGAAGCTACTAGTACAGATTATACTTTTTCAGAAGTGTGGGCAAGTCACAGGGATGCTTTGAGTGACAGAACTCATCCCTTGCAATCACAGGTGACCATGCAATGGTGGCCTTTTGCTTGTGCAGAGCAGTTCTGGAGGCACACAGCCTTTTCTCCCGTAGACCTTCCAACACTTTATGAAGGCAGTTAAGTATTATAACTACACGTACAAGACCTTTTTAAATAGCAATGGGCCACAGTGAATTGAGAGTATGAAGTATATGAACACATATTACCACTGGCTGAATGCAAGACTGCTCATGATACACCTGGTAGATCTGCCAGTAAGTCTCACTACAATTTGACATTTATGGCTGTAAAAGCATACAACAAATTATATTCAGCCATAGTCCTGGGTGTGGAAATGGCAGTCCATATTATCTGTCATGATTGTGGCATATCTTCTAATGGGGATCCGGCAGGCATTGGGTGTTCAAATTAAACACGACGCATTAGTCTTGATGATCATTAACCTTTTTTTCTCTTTTTTTAAGTTCAGATACATGTTAGCACATGAAACAGGTCTTTGATATACTGCAAGAATTTTCTGGAGAGTGCCCTGGCAGCATACAGAGAGCAACTGACAGTCCCTTGTGCTCGCTGTTTCATGTGAACAGTTCAAGAGGGGAAGGCCACTTAGGTTTTTTATTGAAAAGATGAAAACTGATTCTCTTTGTTCCCTGTGCTTTTACAGTATGTGGTGTCGGCTTACCCCCAAATAAAGGGGTTAACTTTTCAAATGAATAACTTTTTACAAAGTAATCATGGCACATGTGAAAACGATGACAGACAAACCACAGGCAATTCGGGGACTGATCTGGCTCACTTATGAAAAAGTTTTGATGATTCTGTGAACCTCCAAGATATATGGCACATTTTGAGGTTTTTATTCCTGACTCTTACCACCACCTCTCTTCCTGCTTGCTACAGCAATCCAGTGTTCTCAGTGTGTGAATGCAGCTTCTCTTGCTCACAGGCTCATGGGATAACTCTGTGGTCCAGTGCTCCCAGCCAGCAGTAGTCAGCAGAAATGGTTAATGTGGTTGCATTGCTCAGCACTACATCTGAACAGAGCTTGTTTGTTGTGTTAAGTGTGGCTGCGATGGTGCTCGTGTTACATGGCATCACCAGTAGCCTTGGCTTGTATGATTTTAACTTCTTCTTGCTTTTTTATATTCAGCTCAAGACAATAAAGGTGATCATTAGTGGGAGAGTGCCCAGTGAGACATGCTTAGTGGAGACAGACGGTAATTTAACTAATGTTGAACTTAAAACTAGGTCTATATCTATCTAAATATGTATCTATGTGTATATATATTGAAGTCAGTTTTGCAACAGGAACAAAAAGTTGGGCTTTTTTTGTGATACCTATGATTTTGGTAGATTCTACTTTGCTTGGTCATACTGATTGCATGTCTAAAGGATCCATAGTGTATAAATGTCCAGTTGACATTGAAGCAAGAATATTTTTACAGGGAATTTTAGTCAATCTAAGAAAATGGTGAGACAGACAAATATGATTTAAAAACCCCAACAGATTGTACTGCTTTGCTCTATTAAGTTCCTGATCTTCTGCCAGCATATCCATGAGAAGCAGAAAAACTTTTATATGAAGTATAGTAGTGAGATGAAGGTGCTGGAATGGAAACTTCATGCTTTATTTTGCACATGTCACCGTTTCAGTGCCTGACCTTTGATAAGTCCCATAAGTGCTGTACAACTCAATTTTCTGTCCAGTGGCCTTGCGTTGCAGCTTCACTATTAACACTTCAGACTCTTAGTCTGGAAGGTTTTAAGAAACATGGACCATTGTAGTATGGAATAATAATGACAGTGAGTATCTAGTTAATTCTTTTATATTTGTTTTTGAATTCTTGGTTTGTTTCTGAATCTAAACCAAACCACTTTCATATTTTTCCCTCATCTCTTCTCCTTTCTCCTCAAACTGTGTCTCACTGCCTATCAGCCACAATGCCTCTAGCTCTATTGCTCTTACAGGTAAAGCATGCATTCTACTTTTATTCTACAATTTCTCATATAGTCCTATATGGAATTTACCTGGTAGATAGATGCATTTGCTAATCAGTGTGCAGTATTATGGTTTGCCACAACAAAGTTAGCATCCATGTGGGGGTAATCAATGTGTTTCTGTAAATTTCTTTGCCAATGTCGTTTCTGTAAGTTTCTTTGCTTATATCCAAGTACTCTTTTATGTCTATCATAGCTTTGTAATTGTTTGAAGCAGAATATGGTAGTGGAAGTACCCTTGGAATTCAGCTAGAGCACAAAAAGTTATTTCCTTGTTGAGTCCTGCGAATGAATAAAAATTCCCTCTTTCAGTGCTCTACTCATATAAAACTGGAATTGGAAAGAACTGCTCTGTGTTCCCTACTGCAAAGCTGATGTTTCCTGATATTACTCTTTCTGTGGCTGTAGTTCTGGCATCCAGGGTAGCAGAAACCCAGGGAGGAATCTGATAAAATCAGAGTTTCTGTTCTCAGTGAGTTTTCAAAAAAGTTTTTCTCTTAGTAATTCACTGCCTAATTATTTAAAGTTTTTTTTAACAACTTTTAAAAAGTTTACTTGCGAATGGAAAAATCTATAAATTCCAGGGAACACTTGTAAAGTGGTTTTGCTCGTAACTGAACAAAGGACTGGACTGTGTTAAACTCTTCAGGTGAAATTAATGTTATTTCTTCCCTTTTTGAAAAAGAAAGACCTAATATTTAAAAAAAATCTACTTTGTATATTTGTTTATAAATAGTGCTAGAGACTGTATGTCTCTTCTGTGTAATACAAAGGTCTGTAATACAAACAATATACAGATACTATCCATCCATATGAAAACCATCTTGGAACTCATTATACTGATCTAAGACATGAAGTGGGTTATTCAAAAGTATCAATAAAGTGCTCTCTGAAATCAAATTGAACCATAATTACGTTTTTCCAGATGCTTGTCTATAAAACCTTTGCCTGCACACACAAGAAAGAGCTTAACTATGCAAACATGAGAGTCACCTTGCTGACAATGTAAAGTGCATATTGTACTTCTGGAGAATTTTATACATGTCTGTTTGGGTGTGTGTCTATAAGTGTGAAAAATGCTGCAAGTGGCTCAGAGATTCCACTTGCTTTCTCCGATGGTAAGGAGCAGGCCATTATGTAAAAGATTAATTATTTATTCTTACAAAAATCCAGATGAATACATTATTTTTGCATATATGTCTATCAGAATATGACAGGATACTTGTCCTTTTATCACCACTGAAGTGGTGCATTCACAATGCTTTTTCCTTTAGTGAAACAGAATTTAAATGTAAAAGGGGCTTGTCTCTTCACTCTCTTTTTCATGCTGTACATCTGCCATAGGAAATTTTGCATTGATTATTGCTGTTACATCACTATTACTTTTGTAAATGCTGAGTGTGGGCTGTTGGCTTGCCTATTTGTAAGGTGAATTATGACTGAATTCTGCATATAATCAAGAAATTCTGCATATAATCAAATAAATGAAGAGGCCACAAACAAGCAGAAACACATTTCATCATTTTCTGAATTTTTTTTTAACAAGAAGTAGCAGAAGAAAAGTTTTTGGTAGTGTAGGAAGAGAAAACTCTGAGAAAAAAAAACAAAAAGTGAATGAAGTGTAAAATATGACTCCAATGAAAAATTGCTTTCTTTAGATGTACATTTGCTTTGAAATCCATGCTGGGTCTCCTAGTACCTGCTGAGCTTAGCTTTAAGCCCTGAAGCTGTGATTTAAAATAATATATATTTGCTCTTTCATCTCTGTGCTCTATTATATCAATTTCCATGAAAACACCTGGAAGGATTCTTAGAGCTCGTCATGAACTCTGACTCTAGAGATTTTCATCTTTAGGTCCTGCTGTGAACTGATACTACACATGCCACAATCTGTCTGTGGTTTCTTTCTAATCTTTGGAAAAAAAAAGGAAACATATATCACAGGAACCAGTACAAACACATTCACCTGGCTAGCAGCCTTCTAGAAATTTGTTTCTTTTTGAGATTGCAATCTGAGCTCATTCTTACTTAGAAAACTGATATAAAATGCTGATCTCCAAAGACCCGGAATTTCTAAATCCTGAAACTTTAGGCATGTTAATCCATCCAAAGTTGAGTACCTAATTTCCAGAAGTATTTAAGGCTTTAAAGTATCTTTCACCTTTTCTTCCTGCTTTTCCTTACTTTTGTAATGGTTATCACAGGGGCCTTTTCTGTCGATGTTAGTAACAAGGGCCTGAGGCCCCTCTCTTTATCAGATGCTTACATTTTTCTGTTGCAAGGTCTTCACTGGCTGAAAACCCACGAAACCCTCAGAGACAGTTTTGTAAGTGAACAAATATTGATTTCACTCAAATTAGATTAGTCACTAATCTCCTACTGTTATTTAAGGGGCAAAGATAAAAGCATCCTCATGGTAGTGCTGTGGGTTACAGTATGATGATTGTGTCAAGGGTCCTTAGTTATAATAGCCTGGTTATCATCCTCAGATGGTATGCAATGATATTAGCAGGTAAAAATTGCAATATAATCCTGAATTTTAGAAAGGTACTTAAATGTAATTTCTTTTCCAGAAGTCCTGAGAAACAGAAAAATTATGCAACTTTTCCAATTAATAAATTGGGTCATTATCCAACAAAGAACAAAGACTCTTTAAGACTTGAGTGAGGAAGATTATTTCCATAATTATTATTAATTTTTGTCATGTAACTTCCAATTTTTCTCCTGTTCTTCAGAAATTTTTAAAAGGACTTAAACAAAAAAAATCCTATTCAAACTGATCTGTACATTGACATTATTGGGGCAGTGATACTATCAGCCATATGAGTCAGTCAGCTACCAGTAAATTCAAGTTGCTAATTTTGCACAGTGAGAATTGTCTTTTGAAAACAAAAAGTGCCCTGGCTTTGTGAAGTTCAGGCTCTTGACTGCAGTCTTTTGTAAGACGTTTTGATCAGACACATACTGAAATGTGCAGGAAGAATCTGGAGGACATTTGAACAATGATGTGCACATCAGTTTTTCTCTGTGTGTGAAGATAAGGCCCCTTGGCATTTCCTCTCTTATCCTGCATTGGGAGGAGTGTAACCAACAGGTCAAGGGAGGTGATTCTTCCCCTCTGCTCAGTGCTGCTGAGACACATCTGGAGTGCTGAGTCCAATTCTGGGCTCCCCATTTGAGGAGAAAAAGGGCCATACTGGAGAGACTCCAGAAAAGGCCTAAGGAGATGGTGAAGGGACTGATGCACCTGAAATCTGAAGAGGGGCTGAGAGAACTGGGATTGATCAGCTGGAGAAGAGAGGCCTCAGTGGGATCTCATCAGTGCAGATTAATTAATATCTGAAGGGAGGATGTAAAAAGGATGGGGCCAGGCTCTTTTCAGGGGTGCCCAGTGACAGGAACAGAGGCAATTGGTACACATGAAAACACAGGAGAGGTTTCCTCTAAATATCAAGAAACATTTTCTGACCAAGAGAGTGACCACGCACTGACACAGATTGCCCAGAGAGCTTGTGGAATCTTCATCCTTGGAAGCCATCTGAACATGATTTTGGGCAAGTGGCTGTAGGTGGTAGTGCTTTGGACTGGACGACTCTCGAAGGTCCTTTTCAACGTCAGCCATTCTGTGATTCTATGATCCAACTCGAAAATTTGGACTAGGAATGGCACTGGGAATTGAGAAGGAAGGACTGTGTCAGAAAGTCAGTAAGGCCTTTGGAATCTGCTCTGCAAGACAGGGGCTTAGGTGGCCTTGCTTCCTTCCCAGGCAGCAGCTGCCACCTCTCACTGCTACAAATCCAGCAATCTTCCACGGTCCCCCATTTTCTACCCCAACAAGCCTCACCCAAGCCATGCTGCTCCCCAAAGCTCCTCAGCTTTCAAATATATAAAAGGGGCCTTAGCACAATTTAATGTCATCTGTTCCTTCATAATCGTCTTCAAAAAGACACTAGGATTAGCCATCTTCCAGGAAACAGATCCTCTCATTCCCAACTACAGCTATTTCCATGGCTGAATGGCAGGGGGAGAGCAGGAAAAGATCCTAAGAGCTTTCTTCATTCCTAGATCTATCAAATAACTATTGAATCTGATGCTGTAGGAGATCTATATCTTCTCACACTGCTCTGTTAGCAGTACAAACATGAGCACACACACTTGCATTGCAATGATTTGTGAAATACCAGTGTCATCTGAGCTGGTTTTTGGTGGCAATTTTTTCTCTAGACCTTTTTAAAGGTTAACAAGGTAGACATGGAAAATTTGAGGTTGAATTTCTTTCATAGGACTTTAAATGGATGTGGTCCCTACAAAAGGCCATGTGAGTTAGTTACTTAGGACCTTTTTTCAGAATTTTTGCTTTAATCCTTAGCCTATCTTTTATATTGCCTCCTACACAACCTGTAATCAAAACGTAGTGGCATTATGACTATTGCCAGAATTTGAGGAGTGGGCTTGGCCAAGTGAGTTTTGGGGTACTGCAAAGGATATTGTGATATTGCTTTACACAATAACTAAGTGCAAACTGAAGGAAAGAAACCTCTCGCTGTTCAGTGAGTGATCAGATCAGTTGTGAAGGGTGGCAGTCTCCAATCTTTCCATCACATATTCTTTGTTAGCGATCCAGCTTCCCTACAATGGAGTTTATGAAATTTAAAGAGTTTTGTCAAACAAGTAAACACTTCAGAGTCTCCATTCTGATGCAAAAAAAAAGATATCCCAGCCTCTTCAAATGACTTGCAGGGCACTGGAAATGCGCTGGCAATTGAATAATCTCAGTATCTTCAGCTGCACTTTTTGACATCTGGAGACAGAGTGCCTGAAAAAAGGAAAAAGCACAAAAATCTATTGTCATTGGGACCAACTGAGTGTCTTCAGATAGATAGTGGGCTAAATAGAACTGTAAATTCTCGTTTTTAATAACAGTTGAGTCAAGCAACATAACTATATGATCTGTACACATAGATTTAAATGTTGGGGATCTATCAGGCTATTCTTGCAAATGGCTGTTAGCAGCTGTAGAAAACTACTTAATTCTGGGAACTACAATTTACTGTTTAGTGTCCTGATGGGCAAGCAGCTGCAGAGAGTTACTTTGCTTGGAAGAGAGATATTTCTTCAGGCAATGTAGTAGAATGGGGATTTTTGCTGTTGCAGTTCTGGAAGCTTCCAGGTGCTGTCCTGAGAAGACATCTTGAGTCTCACCTCCAGCAGAACATCACTTGCTAAGAGTAAAAGCCATTTGTCAAGTTTTCTAAATGTTACTGGCTTGAATGACTATTAATGGCAGATGCAACAGTCATCTGTGATGTGACACATTTTCCGGATATGTCTTTGCTCTGTGTACTGATGTACTTGGAAAGCCTTTTTTTTTTTTTTTTTTTAAATTATTTAAAACATGAAGTTAACCGCTGGGGAAATTGTGAATTTATTTCAAAACCTTTGGATCTGTTTATCATTTGGGAAAATATGCTTTGACTGGAACACAGGGAATGCTTTAATCACACATACAAGTTACTGGCCTCAAAGAATGGTTGAAATTTGCTGGTGAAAGGGCAGGCGGGATGACCCGCTGGTTCATCCTGGTTTCCTGTTCTGTTAATTTGCTAATCACATCTGTGGGATTACAAGAGTCTTCAGAGATTTATGATGCCCAGACTATTTGTTGTGCTAGTTCAGTAATGTCCTAGGCTGGAGAAAAAAGAAATCCAGCTCACTTGATGTCCTCCAAGTACGGTAATTGCCTGATGTCTTTTGGATTAGTTCAGCCCATGTAGTGATTAAAAGAACTTGTGTGAAGCTCAAAGTTGTTTTTCCTTCAGTCTAGCAACCAGAAATCACACTAGTGGTCCTAATTCTCTGCTCTGTTATGTTGTAACCCTGCTGGTTTCAATAGAGTCATGCTGGTGTCGAAATGATTTAAAGGACCAGTGAGTGAAACATAGCAGCAGAAGCATATCAACTATTTAAAAACCTTAACAAATCTGGAAAGTTGATTGGCAGCTTCATTTTTTTTTCTTTTATTATTTTTTTAATGCCAAATCATGGATGCTCATATTTTGGGAGTTGCCATAAAATTTACAGAAGCCCAGATCTGGACTTTTTGTTTTTCCTTGGGCATCTATTTACCTTCCCTTTGGTTCATGATTGTTCCTTCTTCTGGGGATATTCTTTGGTGCTTTGTTCAGCACAAGGAGGCTCCTGACATTTCCTTTGGGTGACATGAACTTCTCTGGATGCTGCAAATGAGTAAAGAGAACAATTTCCCTACTTTTATATTGCTTTGTATTGACTTTGCTGATTTGAATGTTTTTCCACATATTGTTTTTCGCCGTCTCACACCCTAGCAAGATATCATATATGATAGTACAGTCTGTTATGAAATACTTAGGGCTTGCCAGCAATTTTTATTTGACACTTTAATAACGTCTTTAGGAGAGAAGTGGGAATTGCAAAGAACAAAGAATCTCCAGATGTCCTAAAAATGTGTGACGTAGGATTTCCAAAATATTTCTCTACTTGAGAGATAGCTAATTTTTGTTTGAAACAACACAGTTCTGCATTACTTTTTCCTGAATTAATATGAAGACAATTTCATTTACAGATTGTCTCTTAGATTAACCCTGTATCCTGGATGTGTCAGGCTTATTACTGAAAGTGCACTCCTTGCTACTTCAATTCTCTGTGGGTTTGCCAACCTACTTTAATATAAATGCAACATATAAATACAATTTTTCTTGCAGTTCACCTTGTCTTCAGACAAGGAAGAGAATGTCAAGAAAGTAACTATGAGGTTTTGTCATATGTCTTCTGAATGACAAGCTACCTCTCAGCTTCAATGTTTTGTGCTGTTTGAATTGTGCTGTACAGAGTCAAATGCTTTAAACTAATTGCTCCCATGCAAGACTTGTAGGAAACAGAAAAGTGAAGTTCCTGTGGTGATTTTTTTTAATTATTTTTTTTCTGGGGGTTGAGCTGAGCCTGAAATAGAAAAATTCCTTCTCTTCTCTGGTTTTCATCTTTAGCTTCATGTCATTTTTTTCTCTTCTTTTTAAACCACACCAGTAAGATGTGTATGAATCTAGTGGGTTCCTCATAAGAAGGACCGTACTTGCCCAGATACGGTAACGAACATAGGAATAGCAATAAACAGACTATTTCAAGGAAACAATTTATAATTCCAACATTTTGTAAAAGCACCTTCATGTAAGCATGTCTTCTCACATGTTACCCATGCTTTGGAGGGGTGATGGCTGTTCTTCTGGATGATTCTGACAGTGGAGTTCCACTACTGGATTTATAGGATAATAGGAAAAAATGAAGAGAAGTACCAGCTTAAAACTTTGCCTTCATCTCTTCTTAACAGCTTTTCAAGAGAGGTTTATCTTAGTTTCCTTTGCTGAACTCCTGCAACTTCTTTTCCTCACTTACATTTGGATTTTTGGTAAAGCTTTTACTTGCAGTTAGTTCACATCTCTATTTGTTTTAATGTGAATTACATTTTTTCTTTTACTGGGGAAAACCAATCCTGTAGCTCCTCAAGATAGGTTCCTTAACAGTGGAAAGGATTTCTAAGGTGTATTTTACTTAGTTTCTTAAAGATGTACATGTATTTGACCCTTCTAATATTATTTCTGAATATATTATTCTGTTTCTGAACTATGTTCTATATGGGTGTGCTTTATAAATAGTTTATTTCATAATTTTAATCTTAATTATGCAGCTATTAGGCTGTGATTTGGCAGTGAGGCACAAGGCTTTGACTGCTGCCATCACAGATTATGACAGTCACACAGTTTAAATTTCTGCTGTTGTAATTAATGATATAATTAGTTAACTCGTAAGCTTCTGGTCATTCATCTCAACTATTGCTTTTAAGTGTTTTAAATAACAAGAGTGCAGTCAGAAACTCGGTGTTTTAAACTAGTATGCAGTTAGGAAGAGTAATTTTTAAACTGCTTGCTGGAAGCTGCCCATCCCCAATGCTGTTTCCAGTGCTCCTGTAACCCGGTGCTCAGCTCTGGTGAGCTGGATAGGCCTTGGCACAGGCAAATAGCTCAGGTGTATACTGTCAAGAGCTTAGTGTTATCAACCTATAACCAACCTCCTTGCCTTCCCAGAAAAGGGAAAAAAGGGGAAATTTCAGAACAAAGCCATTTCCTCAGCTGAAATGAATATGAGTCAGGGTGACTTCTTCCTTGAAAAACTGCTCTTGTTCTTGAAAAACTCAGGATGTAGTCTTCTTTTTGCTGAAAATGCCAATACAACCGATGTTTACAAGAGAAAGCAGTTGTTTTTTAACTTACAAGAGCTTACTGAGTTTAATAGAATTTGTTTGTTTTGCATCTAAATCTCTCTGCTCATAGTTGGCTATATACACAAAATTTTTCTTCGTGTTGTGTGTGTTACATTTATAGAAATGTTTTTCAGCCTGAAGGATCCCAGTGTGCTTATGAATGCTTGCATTCATTGCTGGAATGAATTGTCTTCTCAGAATAAAGCAGGAGGTAAGTCCAACCAAAGTCAAAGTGATAAAATTTAGAATTGTCATAGACAAGAAAATGGTTTTTTCCTGTCCTCATAGAAATGCGATTTCACTATTATATTCATTAAAATACACTTTGATGTGCTGTTCTTCGTGGGACTTGATATGAATCGATTTTATTCATGGCTCTGTGCTGATTAGAATGAAAGTCTCTGTGGGAGAGGGAAACTGCAGTTATGAAAGGCAGCCACAAGCCTTCTAGAAGCTGCACTCTTACTTAACTAGTAATTAGCGGGTAATTTCATGAGTTAGTGAGTGAGGCCGGTAAGGTGTGGGTTATGCGGGTGGTATAATGATATCTTCTGGGCTTGTAAGGCATAACTTCTGTCTGCTCTTTTACTTTTTATGGAGGATATGACTCTATTGAAGATAATCCTGTATGAGTGTTTTAATATCCAGATGGAGACCATGACCAAGAAATGCTATGTAAGTTTAAAGTAGGAATATCTGTAAAGAGCCATCAGAAAAGAGAGCACAAGCTTGTTAAAATCTTGGTGGCTTGAGAGGTCCCACACCCTGGAGACCTGGAAATCTGAAGGTGAAGGTGGTGAAGGGTATTGCGGGAGGCTGAAGAAACCCCAGGAAAGATGGGGAAATATAGGGCTGTTTAGGCTGCAACATATTTCAGAGGTAAAAGAGATGCAGAAGAGTTCATTTCAGCATCTAACAACTTCTGAAGGAAGCCTCATGCTGCAAGGAGACCAGGATTCCTCTTCAATTCCTCTAACTCAGAAGAGAAGAGGTATGGACAGTGTCACTGCTTTAGGAAGGAAGAAGGTTAAAGATACTGAAGGAGGACACTAGAGCAAATATTATTTTCTCCTAGAACAAATCTTTCTGTCTCAGGTGTGGAGTCTCCTATGTTTTCTGAGTCTTGATCAGGCTGTTCCCAGCATGCTGGGAAAATACTGCTGTGTGGTAGCATAGCCTCTGTGCTGTAGGGCTTTGGTACCCTAAACCTTAGTTTAGGGAACTAAGTCGGTAACATCCTTAGCTGAGATGGCCAAGATCCTCACAAAGATGATATTCTGTCCATCTGTCCATCCATTTATGATGTTAGTGCAGGGAGTCTTGTAAAATGCCAAGTACAAATCAGAGATAATTCCAGGAAAAAAAGGCTTTGAATCCAGCAGTAGTGGAAACTGCTGAAAACATTAGTTTGAAAAACACTGTTCTACCTCTTCAAAAGCATTTAGAAACAATTTAAATGATTAATAGCTTCTAAAAAGCATTCCCTATGGTTTTCAGATATTTCTTCTCCCTTGGCCCTTATTTATTACTGTTGTGTGAACATAGTCTTTATTCCTTTGGATATGTATATAGAACTTTACTGCCCTACTTGCAGCCTTTAGGATATTACGGATATTGTAAAGGAAATAGTTTACTATTTCTCAAAAAGCAAATACTGCCTCCAGGGTACTTAGTACAACCCTATTAATCATTAGATGCACAGAAGGTAGGAATATTGGTGCTGCTTGAAACAGCTGTTCTAATAGGAGCCAATGCTATCTGGCTTGATGCAAGCAGGCCAGAAATATCCTCTGTAATTCTTGGTTTGTGACTTTCATAATGAACTTTTCTGGGAAGATCCTTTTCTTCTGAAATGAGAAAGGAAACCATTTCAAAATGGTACAGCTATGGCAGCAGTGCCTTGGCTATTCTACTCCTGCTAGGCCTATTCCTGATGGATACTGTCCCCCAGCACCCTTAGTTACTAGCAGAGATGGTCCTGAACAAAAATTTGACTCACAGTTTCTCAGTTTCAAGGAAACTCTATTGTAGCAGACTTTTAAAGTTTAGGCCTTCTGATAGTTGTTAAATTTCCTCATTATCTGCATGCGGTAGTCTGGGTAGAAGTAACTAAAGGTCTAATTTAGCAATTAAATAAAATGTTTGTATGGCCATGCTAATGACTGTCTGTCTCTGCCACTCACTGATAATTGGTGTGCTTTTCCTTGGGGTAATGAGTGTTTAAGTGATTGTGATCTGAGAGGGTGTCCTTCACAGTATCTCCATTTGTAGTGAGCATTTCAAAATCAAGAGAAGAAAATTTTGTGTGTAAGTGTGCCTGACACAACAAAACTTTTTTCACGTCTTAAGAAATCCCAGAAAATGCTCTCTGCAGTAGAATTGCGCAGATATTCTGAGGTCTTCTGAGGGGGACAAGGCTTTGTCTCTCTGCTGCCTGGGACAGCAGCACACATGCTCAAATCTGCAAACCAGCCTGCATGTTGGGCCAGTGGAGCCCAAAGACTGCTTTTGCCAAACGTTAGGCCTTTTTTAAAGGATGTTTTACTTTGTAGTTATTAACGTTATACAAAGAGATTTCAGTGTCTCACAACAATCAGTGGAGCTCTACGAATGATGACAGTGAAATTCTGTTTGTACAAAAACTGGGGACAGAAAAATATATGTTCTTTTGCAGAACTCTAATGCACTCAGTTTGCATAACATAACCTGTTTTATGTAACTAGATATAAGAAGAAAATTGAGATGGGGGGCACTTCAGTTTTGTGAGTAAGGATCTTGAGTTAATTTCTTGCAATATCTTCAGTGACAAAAAGAAAACAATAGAGAAAACCAAAAAGAGAATTCAAAATTTTTGTTATCCATGAAAACCTTGAAGATTAAAAGCAAAACTCCAAAACTTTTCATGAAAAAGTTCAGGACTTAGAAGTGAGCTTTTTATCACAGGAGAAGAAATCATATTTTTGCATGAAGCATTGCATCTGGCTTAAAATCATGATGAATGATGAGGACAAACCACTTGATTCATTAGGTGCATAATTCACTTAGAAAACTGTCTTGTTCCTGTGTTGCTGACATCCATGAAAACATTGTCTTTCATGTCAGCAGACCTGGACTGAACTGTAAACCACAGAAATTATTTATTTATTATAGGAAATGCTAAATCTTCAAAACACTGAAAAGTTAAGTGATATACTGGGTACCCTTGTTTCCCACTGGCTTAGGGTTAGCCCTAGCATTAGGAAAAACTGACTTTTATGTGTCTCCTCCATTAAGGAATCATTGTTATTATTCTTTGTTGCTTATCAGTGGAATTTTTTTTCCTCAAATGCTCTTGTGCTTTCTTGCATCAACCCTCAAGCACTGGAGGATTTCTGCACAAAATGGAGACCACAAGACTAGAAGGGATGTGCAGAGACATTGCTTTGGAGCTCCTGAGAGCAAAATTTACATGTGGAACACAAAAAGCTTTTGGGAGACCTCCTATTGTCCTGTTCTCTAGATCAGGGCTGCAATTCCATCTGCTGTTTAAAATGACCCTCATAAACTTGCCCAGCGTCCTCCTGGCAGTACTCTGGGTTTGGCCCTGCCAACGTGGTTGCAGAATCTGCCTGCTGTACTTGGGGAGTCCCTGCTGACCTCCAGCCTGCTGCTTGTCCTGTTTGCCTCTGTACATTCGCTTATAATCCATTGCTGTCTGGTTGAATAGCTCTCCTCTCCTTTAAGTCTGTCCTCATAAGAGTGTACATTTCAGGCAGCACGCATAGTCTCCCTCAACTTTTCCTCTGCTCACCTAAACAAGCTAAAATAATTTAGTTCTTTTCTTGTAAACAGAACTGTATCAGTGCTCTAGATAAAGCTTCACCACTGTTATGGCATAACAGCCTGAATGCTTCCATATCTTATCTAAAAGTATCTGTTTAGAATAATTTTAAGGGCCACGTTAGCATTTTTACGAGCACATTGCTTCAGTGATACTGTTCTCCTTAAAAGGGAACTGCTGCCTTCATTGTAGCCAGGGATGATGCAGCTTGAACAGAAGCGAGGTTTCATCTGCTGCCTTTACATTAGTTTTCATGGTACTGTCATCTTACAACTTCTGTTACATATTTTGACATTACTTAATAGACTTCTGCCACAATTACTTATATGCCCTTTAATTCAGGAACCATCTTTTTGCTGAGGCCTTTCAGGACTACTGTAGCACTACTCAAACCCCCAGATAATTCAGGAAGTAAAGGCAGATAACTGAATAACACAGCTCTTTGTTGCCGTTGTTTTTGCAACAGTGTCAGAAACAGAGGACTGGTCTTCACTAGAATTCAGAAAGCAAAAGAAAAAACTCCACAATTTTTACATCCTGAAATCTAAATACCACCTGAACTTGCTTTAAAACACATAAAAATACTGGTCAGAGAGGGTGAGATGTCAATTTTCAGAATAAGGAAAAAATGTCAGAGACCACAGCTAAGTAAATACATGGAAAGAAAGACTAGACACTAAAGGAATGGACATAAAAATGTGGAGGTACCTCAAAGGAAACCATAATCAATGAACACAAAGAGAGACATTGCTGGAAAAACTTTGCAGTTCCACGAAATCCTAATAAGCCAAGCCACAAGTCTATAGTTGTAGGAGCTGCTAATTTCACAGCCACAAAAACATGGCACTTGAACTTATGCCAATAAAGTACAAAAGTCGAGCATGTATCTACTTTAATAATTTTTTTTTTTTTTAAAGAGTCATGCTTTGCTCACTGTGAAATGGTACAAGGAAGAAATTACCTATTTAGGCTCTGGGCCTTCTGAGCACAGTGGCAGTAAACTCTGCTTTGTAACTCCTGCTGCATAGTGTTATTTTACTAATGAAATGAATCATGATGACACTTTTTGATTGATTGCTTCAACTAATTTAGGATGCATAATGATTAAAGAAACTTTAATTCAAAGAGGCTACAGGCCAGCAAAGAACCATACCTACCTGCTGTGTGCTTATTCAGGACACTGTTTCAGTAGGTCCTACAGTGACACAGGAGAACAGGTTTCTCATTTGTGTTTTCTAATCAGCTGGGGACACACAGAATTTTAATTAGTTTTTCACATTTTTTGATTAGAGAACAGCTTCAATGGATAGATGACACTTTGTGTATGTCCATAGTAGCAACTGAGACCAGCCTTGAGGTCAGCTTCTAACCCACCATTGTTGTACACTTTGCACTCTTGCACTGAAAGCTTTAAACACTTAAAGGTGCACTAATAACAATTCCACCATGACTCTTTCCTGACTTCTGGTCCTTCTGCACTCTGTGTTTGCTGCCTATTATCCATAAAAGAGTTAGGAAGTTGAAGACTGATTCTTAAAAGAGCTTATGGAGCTAATACAAATAGCTTCTGGAAGTTGATGGAGGCTTCCTGCTAAGATGCTTGCAGTGAAAGTGTCTCTGACCAGTTGATGGGGACTGGTCAGGGTCAAGCCTCAGTGTCTGTGGACACTTGCCTTGGATTTCTTAGTCGAAAGTCTGTGCCTTGCAGTAGTACTTTGCAGCTATTGTAGCATTTTTTTGGATGCACGGTAATGTTATATTATAGATTCAGTCTATGTTCATTCATTTCTATGCCAAGGTGAAATAAAAATCATCAGTTTCCAGGAGGTAATCACTTTAACCCTTAAAGTGATCACTGTAATTTGAAAAGCAGAGTCTGAAAATTGTGAAAATATAAGCTGCAGTACGAATGACTTCAAGTATATCAAAGCCAGGTCTGCTGTTGAACAAGAGCAACATGCACAGGCTCTTTCATCATCTGATTTCTTTAAAAGCCGTGCTCCGTGGCTGAAAACTAGGAACATATTGAAACTCTTGAAGCTGATGATATGAGGTAACTAATTACCTCTGGAAACAATACCCAACCATTTTCAGTTAATGTTATCTGCTACTGTACTTCAATGACTGAACACCAAACTGACTCAGAATATATAGCAAGGCCATCTTTGTAGAATCTCATATTTCTTTTGGAGGAAACACAATGGACTTAAGACAGACACAGTCTCTGTCTGAACTGCTTGCCATCAGATACTGTTATTTGACAATTTTACGGGGATGTTGGTTGTCTGATTGAGGCCTTTTTTATGAGTAAGGGACATTGCTTTGAGGGTTGCCATTCTCCCGTGCTGCACTGCGCTTTGAGAAAACAATGTGGCTCCAGGAGAGCCCCTTTGACATCTCCCTGGAGCAGCTGGTGACAGTAACATCACCTCTGCAGGGGGCTTGCACTAAGCTTGCAGAAGGATTTCTGACCATTGCTGCACCAGTGGCAACCACAGTGACAGCAGCAACTCCAAAAGCTTTGGTGGTCTGCAAGGCTAGTATGAGCTTTTGCACCTGGGGACAGATATTGTATGGGTTTGGAGGATATATATGTAGATGTGTCCAGAGGGGTAGAGTGGAATCACAGCAGCTACAGAAATCTGCTCTGACCTATTTCAGCTGAACTCATGAAGCTTTGAGTCAATCATTCTGGTTTTGATCAAGGGAGGCTTAACTAGTTTCTTTATAGAGCACATATGGACCTGTCACTGGACTATTTAACTGACACATTTACAGTAATCACTTATCTGGCATGAAGCCATTAGCATATAAAACACTAGGTCTGCAAAGTTTAATAATGATATATTAAAAATGTTCTGCAGACTTCCCCACCTTTTTCCAGAAAAACAGTCTGTGGGGTATCAGATTTGCTCATAATTAGGCACAACAAATGAACAGCAGCCGTCTAAAGACACTCTGTAACCTGCTGGAGAGGAATGTTGTTCTCTTTATTGATGGGGCACCTATTTTATATTGATGGGGCTCTTGTTTTTTCATGGAGTGGTGAATTGGACTGGCCAAGCTTCACACCCATATTAGTTTAATTTCTGTGTATGCCACATGTGACTGGTCATAACTAAAACACAATCACATTCCTTGTTCCAAGGCTCCTGCTGGCATAAAGCTTTTGCAGTTTTGCGTAGGTTTGACATAAAGATATGGTGTTTCCCTTCCAGATGCATTACCTGAATACTTTTGCAGTATTTGGCAACCTCCAGAGGTACAATGCTGCATTTTTCCTGTTGTGTTTAATAGCTGCTGGAGAGGTCTCCTCCCGTCGTTGTTCACATTGCCATACAGACTCCCTACGTTTCAGCAGAACTGTCATTATTTAACACAGCAGAGGGATGCTCAATATTTCCATTATTTTCGTATACACTCCAGTAATCACAAGCTCTGTGTGGAGCAATAAGAATACAAAGTACGGTACTTGCAGTTGAATTGCGTGTTGAATGCAGCTGAATTGTACATCATCAAATATTTTGATTTTAAAAGTTTTCAGTAGTACCAATTTTTGCTTAAGGTTCAATAATGTAGGTAATTTTAAAAAACTTTTACAAGCACTTATTTTGGCAAGACTCTATGTGCAGAAACTAATAATAAAATTTCAGTGGCCTTAATCAATCTGATATATGATGTAATGGTGAAAAATATCATGGGAAAAATGTTCATACAGAAATGAATTATCAGGCAGATTTTCTTCAAATAAAACTGATGTCAGAGAAATGCCAAATCTTTCTTTATAAATGTGCTGAACAAACTCAGTTCAAAGTGCAATCTTGTGCTCATTTCTAGATTCTCAAAAGTTTGCATAACTGAAGAAAGATTAGGCATAAAAGAAAAACTTACTAGTCAATGTTTTTAGTTTTGAATCTTTATTTAGAAAAAAATGTTGTATCACTTTTGCAATACTACTTGGCAACCACTTAATTAGTGTGCGATTGAAGACCTACTACAAGGGGTAATCATTCAAATGCAGCAAGTAGCTATTTTTGTCTTGACTGTTTCTGCATTTCTTCTCTGCTTTGATGAACAGTGGAACTGTTGACATTTATAGTGTACGTGTTGCCATCAGGTTTAGTATATATAGAAATAAAATTCTTTCTCACGTGGACTTGTTATTTCATGTTCCCTACAAATTCAGACAGACAGAAGATTACATTTTTGAGGCTTTATTTGAAAACATAGCAGCTATACACTGACTTGTTGAAAACCAGCACCCTTCTTTCCCTAGTGTAAAACAAAATGCAGTTAGCTGAAACTCTGGGGAACATTTAAGATGTCTGAGAGTTAAGTAAAAAGTAAAAGATGCAAGTAAAAAGTGTACCGACAAAAGTTTGTTTATTTCTGATAGTGATTGTTTCCAATGCCAGGATATTTTTACATTTTAAAGATAGCCATAAATCACGCTACAGAAGAATCTATACTGATGTGGACTACCATCGTGTAACATTGAAAGATGTAGGTAATATGAAAAAGGTACATAAAAAAAGCCTGACTAAATTAAGTTTGACAGGTCTATTTTGTAATTAAGCTGTGTGGGGACAAAATAGGACAAATGGTTAGATGCTGCCCTAAAGAAGCACTACTGTTTTTCAGTAAATAACCCCTGACAAAATTAGAATTTGCCAAAAAACTTCCCCAACCTAAATATATGTCTATGAAGAATATTATTCCTCTGGCAGTATTAAATTTCAGACTTCATACGAACGTGGTAAAGATTGTTAGATGCGTGTGAGTTCTTTTGATCGTTTAATAGAAAGTCAGTGAAGCTAAGGGCAGCTCTAGATTATGTTTGTGTCTGATGACAAATCCTGTTCAGCCTCAGGTAGGGTGCAGCCAAGTGAGGTGCCATAGCTACTGTTCAGATGAAACCTAACGGGCAAAAAAACATGGAGGCGGTGAGGACAGATGGCTTGGACTGTGTTTTGCCATCTGTATTC
This sequence comes from Atrichornis clamosus, assembly GCA_013400975.1. NCBI lineage: Eukaryota > Metazoa > Chordata > Aves > Passeriformes > Menuridae > Atrichornis > Atrichornis clamosus. Next base: position 140,037 of record WBMZ01007487.1, read on the forward strand.
CCAGTTTAAGGGAGAAATTGCTGTAGGCACACTTACTGTTTGGCAAGGTGAGCTGAAAAATGTATTTAGAAGGAAACACGATGTGGGAACAAAAATCTGGGAAGGACAAGAGATATTTCCTGTTGAGTTAGTGAACAATAACACTGACAAAGTGGTTAAGCATTGTCAGAAATATTGAAAATACAGGCCAAGTTGATGCAAACCCTTCATACTAACCTATAAAAAACCACTGTTCACTTGGAGCAAGTGTGCATATCTTTGTTGTATCAGCTGAAAAAATGCATGTGGCAGTTCTGAGCTATTTTGTTTCATTATTCTAAGCTAACCTTGTCACGTTGGATTGTTCACATCAAATGATTTTTGTGAATTTTAGTGTGCTTGAGATGGCAGACACTGAAAATAGGATATAGATTCCTGGTCATATTTGCAGACAAGTGTGAATAAAGCAGCTAATCTCAGGAAAAAAATGTAAAAATGAAACATCAATTTGATATCCATTAAATCAGTATCTGACTGTTTCCCCATCTTATAAAATCTCAAAATGTGGTCCATCACCTATTATTGACAGCCAGTTTGAGTGAAAGCAATCAGACACTGAAGCTGTGAAACTCTGTGCAACTTAGCACAGAACAGGGCTAGCAGCACTGCCCGAACATGGCTGTATTATTTCTGAAAGATGTTGCTTAGTTTGTATGGGTATCTCTGCATGACATGGTCTTTGGCCAAAAAAATAACCTTTACTTAGAAATTACAGTAACTCTGGTTTGAGCAAGACAGGCAAAAAAGTAATATAGTTCATGAAATAAATGCTTATTTTTTCAAAGAATACAAGGTTTTCCTTCAACTTCTCCTTCTGCATGCCAAGAAGCTTCTTTCAAAGAGAGCGAGGAGAAAAGTACAGAAAATACACAAAGTGTGTGAACACAGCAGGTCCCTCCAGCATTTTGTGCAGTGCTCAAAGTACAAAGAAAACACAAAGCAATGAAGAAATAGGTTCTGACTGTCCAGCTTGTCATTCCTGAATTTAAAAAAACAGCCTGGGGCAAAAGATGAGCAAAGAAGGTCAGCTGGAGGATTGAAGGGAGCAGAAGGACCGGTGGTTTTGGAGGCATCTCATTTTCCCAAAACCAGCTGAACAAATTCCTGCGTGCCTCTGCCTGAGCAGCAGGGGCTCGAGTGCAGTCTCCGAGTGCTGCTGAAGCGGTGCTGGCTTTGCGAGCCAACGAAACGCTCATTAGCTGGTTCACATTCGTGAGAGGGGAGCTGAGCTGCCGTGGCCACTGCTGGAGAGGAAGAGAGAGCAGAATGGGCCAGGGGGAGGGACGCTGGGGTCTTCTGTGAGGGGGTGTCCATGGGAAGGGCCAAAGGTGCTGAGTCAGCATTATTGCATCAGTCTCCCATTCCATAAAGGAGATACATATTCCAGACAAGCTGGAATTTGCCTAACACATCCTTGCTTACAGATATTATTCAAGTAAAAACTGAACTTGAAAATTTCTATTACACCTTTTTTTTTTTTTTTTTTTTTCAACTGTGGCAAGATGAGAGGAGCAATTTTTCAGACACTGAGGAGAAATTTATTTGGCTGAGTACTCTGTGGACGGTATGCCTATTCTTAGAAATTATTATCCTAATAATCATTGCTAAGTACTCTAAAACAATGTATTATGTGCTAAATACAGGCAGTGGGCTGAGTGGTGCCCAGAAAGGGAGGAATATACAGGTTGTATCCTGGAGTTTACAGTCTAAAACATTATCGTTGCAAGACGCAAAGCAACTGGAAAGATGAAAGGATTGCAGGCTTCACTTCACAATATCAAATTGCTGCAACTCAGAGCAGGACTGCAGTCCACTGAAGCCAGTAAGAGTCCTTCTGCTCTGTCTCTTTTCCTGGGGGACCCAGGGAATGGCCGAAGGGATGGAAACTTTTGGGGCTGCTGCTCACCTGGGTGGCCACCTGCCTCTTCATTTGGCTCCTTGCTTCTCCAGCTCTGCAACAGTGCCACAGAGAATCAGACCAGCTCTTCCTGGTGCTGGTGAGGGTTTGGGAATTTCGCTGTCTAGGGGAAGAATGTTGTTGTGTCTAATGTTTAATGCAGTGTTTGCACCAGGAGGCTGCAGGCAGATTTGTTTGCTTGACAGGCTCTGCTAGCTTGACTTTCTAGGGGTAAAAACCTACATTCCTGTGTGGAAAGACTTCCACAGGAACAGATCAACTGGGTGCATTGTTCTGAGATGACACAGAGCCAACAGGGCCACTCAGGTGTACCTGACTGGGTTCTCTGCTCTGCCTTAAGAACAGCACAGCACAGTCTAACACAAGAGCCAGTTCTGACCTGTTCCTGCAAGAACCTCCCAAGGGCACATTTTTCTGCACTGAGGCTGGTTTCTGACTTTCAGAATTCCTTTGCTGAGGTTTGAGCCTTCATGGAATCAAAAAACAGTAGCCTTCATGCTTATCTTTGATGTTATTTTTATATTACATGAATGCAAGTTCTTGTTTCTTCTAGTGGAGTGATATGGTTAAATTATATCTTAAAGTGAAGAAATACTTGCAGAGATTGTTGATGACTCAGATGGTTTCTAAGACAAACCATTGTTTTAAGAGCAGCATGTGCTTGTTCAGTAGACACCCTCAATGCCATCAAACATAGCTAACAACATTGACCAAAAAAGGTATTTGTCTTGAATTTGAGAAAGCATAAATATTTAAATCAAAGCAAAAACATAGCTGCTGCCTCAAAAGGCCAGTGGAAAAATAGCAAGAACCATCATATCTGGAATTGAGACATTTAAAAACATCTTTAATACAATAAATATCCTTCCTAGTTGTTGAAATGAACTATATGTGTTATGTCTGTACTAAGGCCAGCAAGGAGAGCTGTTATTAATGGTTATTTCCATATAATAAAACTGTGCAACGCTGTACATTTTTAGATATGTGAAAATATTTTGCAGATAAACACATACGCAAAGATTAACACATACAGACAAAATCCTGTGAAAAATATAATGTTCTATATAGTAAGTGTTTGCTCTACCCTAAATACTTTCTATTGTTTTTGTGCTTCCTGTCTTAAATGAAAATAATGGTATCAAACAATTTTAATGGTTGGTCTCAGATTCTTCTCCTTAGGTTTTCTGAAACATTGTAAATTGCAACTGGAATCTCATGCTTCCTATGCTAAATTTATTTTGCAGCACAAGCTAATGTAAATAAAGTGAATTTAAGCCAAATGTTGTGAAGATGTTGTCATATCTAGACAATATAAAGGGGTTGAAACCTTATGAATTTAGTCTGAGACAGCATATAAGCTATTTGTTCCTATCATGTGATTGTCACCCCTCTCATTAAGATAAAATAATTTTATTAGTTTGTTTAAGAATTTCAAGCTGCTAAATCTTTCAAAATGTAACCTGCTACTAACAACTTGTCCTCGAAAATCAACAAAGTAAAACAATCTTTGTAGATTTTCATATCTGATACTACTGAAGAGTAGGCATCTAATGTGATTCATTTCACAAAATACTGTGGATGGTGAAGTCCCAAACCCTGAAAAAAATAATTAAAACTTTGGTATGCCTCTGGAAGGTGTAGAACTCCCATCTCTCATTTGACTTTTCTTCCTTCCTTTCAAGAATAAAACTAGCAATTTTGCTGCTTGTCATCTTTAATTGACCTGACTCAAAAGTGCTGCTGTTGTCTGCTTTTTCACAGGAAACAATCTCTAAGCTTTTCCTCTCCCTTCTATTAATTATCTACCAGATTTATTTTGAAGTTTTATCTGTCCTGTGTTTTTGTGGCATTGCCTATTAGGTGAGTTTTGCTGTGGGGGAACCAGCTGTGCAGAAGCTCAAGAGACAGATGAAGGAGTGACTGGGTTCATAACATCCTCTCAGGCATGGAGAATCTCAAAAAGTGAATGGTTCAATTTGTTTTTTAATTGCCTAGAGCTGGCTTAAGAGTTTTAGTATTTTACTTAGATTGAAATCAGAGATTTCTTATCTCTAAGTGGTCCAAGGTGCATATTCAATTCAAAAGCAAAAATCTTTTGTTGTCAAGGAGTCCTGAATTACCTTTAATAATGCATATACTGAGAATTTGGTGGGTTTTTTTTTTTTCCCAAAAGATATGAAAAGGTACACCAAGATAAAAAAGATTGTACTCAATAAGATGTGATATCAAAAGCACCTATTTTTGGTATGGTTAAGTCCCATTGAATTTGATCCTCAAGTAAATCCAGAGCAAAATTAAAACCATTTTTTGATGGATATACAGAAGAACACAATGTTGAAACTATTGAGAAATTTAGACAGGACAATTGAATTATATCAGGTTGGAATTTGGACGTTTGTTTAGACTAACATTTTTGCTTATCAGGGATACCACTCAATTCCTAATTCCTTTACTTCATGATTAACTTCTTGGATTGAGCTTTTGACCTAGAAATCATAATTCCATTGCTTTTCATGGTCTGCATCTCAACACTTGAAAGTTCAAGGTACATAACTCACAGTACTGATAAGCAGATAGTAAAAACATTGTTTGAATACTATTGGTTATCTCAAGGCACATTTCCATTGAGAGCCACACAATGCTGTTGTCCATTCCATTTCATTTGTGGACCAGTTCAAACACACAAAATGGAATGCAGACTCATGCATGGGCTTAACATTAAGAAGTCAGCAGTTGTGAAATAGGTATAAAAATTCAAAAGATAAGGTCCCAGCTGAAGGTAAATTTTTTCTTTAAAAAGCATGTATTTTCTGTTATGTTTTATGGCTGACATCAGGCTCCAATGTCCAAATAAGTAGCAGGAATGGAGACTGAGTCCATGCCAGGAAGTGATGCTAGGAAGGTTGGTGTGCCTGCTTACAAAGCCATGGATGCCTTGAGGTAATAAGGAAGGACTGGAAATTGTACAGTTAGAGCAATTCATTTATTTTCCTTAGTGTTTGTTATAAAAATGTTCAAGTTCAAGCTGGAGACTTGGCACGCTCCATGTTAACAATATAACAACTTCCACTATGGTTTTACAACAACAAATACTTCTGATAGTAAAAAGACATATTTTACCAAGAGATTCCATGCAGTATGACCCCATGCACTGCAATATTTCCTGAGAGGAGCGTCACACAACATCCTGGCAGTTGCTGCAGCAGTGGTTCATCTCCATGAAAAACATGCAGGTCAGGTGAGTGAAAGTGAGAAATCTCCTGTTTATTTAGAAGAGCTCTACCATATGGTTCATTTTGATTTAAGGAACGAATCTAGAAACCATGGTTTCTTGTTTCATTAACAATCTGATTCCTGACACTATAATAAAAGTTAGTGATGTCATTCTAGGTCAGTAAAGTTGATTTCCTTCTTCTGGACCTGTCCTAGCTTTGGACTTGCCGTCCCAGTTTTATGAAAGAAGACATAATCCAATGTCTTCAGCAGAGAATGCAGTAAGAGTGGGCAGAAAGGAGAGAAGAGGTGGAAAAGAGAAAGAGATGGTAAACGAACACTACTAAATGCTTTTCAAAAGGTTCTGTGATGCAGATGTGGGTGAAATTGTAACTGGTCTTCATTTTAACTTGTGGTTGGGGATGAACGTGGATTTTCACACATTGTGCTGTGTTTCTCTCTGTCATCATATTAGTATTTATTGATTTTAATTTCCTTCTCCTTTCCAGAGCTAGCAGAACTTTCCAGTTTTCCCTTGCCTGGTTGCCTCTTTATGCATGGCCTGTTTCTCCCTTTTGTTTTACAATGTGCACTTAAAAAAGAATGAATAAATGCAGCTCTGCACATCTTGTCTTATCCTCCTCCTAGAAGCAATTATGTCCAAAACTTGGCAGCAGTAGTCCAGGGATAAATCACCTTGTTTACCAGGACTTTCCAGCAGTAGCTGCCTACTAATGGCCAACTAGATAGAGCCATTAACAGGCAAACCCCATGTATTACCAAGAATTCAGGAAAACTTTTTTATCAGAAATGGTGCAAATTACACCTTGCTGTAAAATATCTTTGTTTTTCATGTAACAGGAACAATATTGCAAACAACTGGTCTTCCACTTCCTAATAAAAAAAACTGTTTTGGGGATCAAAATCAAAGTTAAGTAGGTAGGTATTCATATTAACCACCTTCTCGCAGCATAACAGAGTTGCCACAAATGACATCAAACTCAGTAGAACCAGGAAACTTGTGTCAAAAAAAACCCCCCCTCCATTCTAAAATAACAGATATCACATCTTCATCATTGATGTCAAAATATTTGAACTAAGAAAATGTAAATATTAACAGATTAAACTAACCTGCCAAATTGCAGTTGGAGAGTGTTCCAAGTAGGAAGATGATGCATTTCACCAAACAGAAGGGGCTTGAATTAAGGAAATTTTGGGGTTGCTTTTTCTTTTTAAAATTTGTTTGTTTAAAATTGAAGTTTTGTGTTGTGTATAATCAATTTCCGGTCGTATTTCATTGCACTAAAGTATTAGGAAATCTTCAGTCAGAGTTAAGGTTATCCTGCAGAATTTATACACATGGAAATTTATTCTTAAATACCTGTTTTTGATTAGTTGTTTTCCGTTAGCTTCCTGTGTATTTGCTGTTGTATGAAATAAGTGTGTCTGATTTTGATTGTGGTAGCTACTACACACACTTTACATGCCTTACTCTAGAACAGATTAACTCTGTGTAGACAAAAGTGTACTTTCTAATTTATAACACTTATAAGTAAACTTGATGTCAAAATCACAAGGTTTCAAGGGAGTAGCAATATCCACCAAATCCACAAGAGATGAGGTTGGAGGAAACAGAAAATCTTTTGTGTACACATACTCTTCTTCAGATCTCAAATCTCTTAAAGTTTTTCTATATTTGCTTTCCCTACAAACTTTATATTGTTTTTTGCCTTAAAATGATAGGTACAAGACCACTGCTACGTATAAAACCAATCTTTTTCTTCTCATAATAATGAAAAAAATAACCCCACGGTAGAAGATAATGGTGTTCATTAAATGGCATTTTTCTTATTTTGCTTGTAAACTGTATTTCATTTCCTATGCAACAAGCTTATACTACTTTATAGGCTAAGGAAACCAATTGTGCTTATAAATATGCTTGTTTTTATGGTTTGAAGACTCTGATGTTCACCCTTTGAAAGTTTCTGAATGGCTTACTTACCATTGTCAGTTATTTTTTCCTTTTACTGTACCTTGCGAGAGCCATGACAAAATAATGATTCAGAGCAGGGGATACAAACCAGATTTAAATACTTAGCATTTTACTTCAGGCATCTGGCTCATCCAGTCATATTTAAATATGACTTCCAAATTCTTGAAATACTTTAAAGTTTATATTTCAGGGGAAAGACAAAATAAAAATTCCTGTGAAAACAAAACCAAAGCAACATTGCCTGTATCTGGACATTTTGTCTCCTTCCTGCTTCATCTTGTTTTTCCTGCTGCAGAAAGAAATCTATTTGGGGTCCTCTTAGAAAGGTTTCTGTAACTTCTGCATGACATTGGCCCACTGATCAGAATATCGTGTTGGGCTTTTTCTGTGTTTCTGTGGACATTAAAAAGTATTGATCTGGCAGAAAGTCTAGAACCAAATTTTGTATATCACAATATTCATAATTTAATTTTTACTTAGCAGACACATGTAACACTTCTAGGAAATAACTACTTTCTGTGCTTATTTAGATATTTTACCATTATTTTGTTCTACTGTCTTCTTTTTCTTTTTAAATTTACAGACAGATGTCAGTATTCATTAGATGTAATTCTTCCAAAAATCTTCAAAATAAAAGAGAATAGGTATTGAGGATTAATAGCACTTCAGATATCCTGTTGATAGTCACCAGTGTAATAATATGTGTTCTTGCAGCACAGTTGTTGCCATGGCTCCATGGCTATGCAGCATCCATCTGCCGTTGGGCAGAATTCCTACAGAATGTGGGGGCTTTTGGAAGAGGTAGAGAGTCATATAATATCTGACTGACTCCAGCTCCAGGTGCCAGTGCTCAAACATTGTTCCTAAGTGAATAACACTTATAAAGTGATCTGAATAAACAGTTATGTTCCCTCCAAGTGGGAGGTCAGTTTATGGACATCATGCTGCTTCTGAGAAACCACTGTGTGACCCCAGTCAACACAGAAAGTGCTGATTTTCTTGTCTCATTTGGTGGACAACTGGCCACACACCACTGTGCTTGGAGCCTCTTCCTCTGGAAGCAGCAGCAAGTATTAAATGAGCTGGGATTTAAAGAAGCTGAAAGGAAGATATTACACAGGTTGTAGAGGCTTATACTCCATCACTGCATCTTGGATCTGCATCAGTTGCCTACAGTCAGTTTCTGATTGGAAAAAAACCATTAGAACTGGAAGGTGTCTCTCTTCTGCAGAGATCAAGGTTTTGTTGCAAAACAAATATTTACTTCACTTTCATATTTGTGATTTAAAATGCCCTAGAATTAGCATTCTTAAAACTCTGTCCTGTCCTGGAAAGAAGAAACACAGAACAGGAGCCTGTTTGGAACGCTGATCTGCCAGGAGTATAAATGGATTTATGCGGCATTATTTAACAGCTACTGCCCAGAAGATTGTTAGAAGCCATAGATCATGGTTGCAACATCAAAAACTCTGGAATGAAAACAAAATTTCAGTTTTGTTTTCCTCCTGTCTCCAACTGCTTTATTCTGTCGGTGCTGTTTTTTGACAACTCTGTGTAAGCAATGCAAATATTTTGCCTGTGGAGCTCAGAAGCATCATGTTATGTTCAAACTTCAACCAGGACACAGCTTTTAGAGATAAGGAACGTCCAGCCTTCCTCCTCCCTCCCTGTCCCCATTATTGGAAGGTGGCCCTAATAGCTTTGTACCTTAATATTAGAACTGGAAAGGACTTACTCCACCCACCAAAACCTGACAAAGACAGGAAACAGCTTCAGGACATCTAGATAATTCAATTCTCTTTTAAATAGTCAAATGAAAAGGATTCTGGTATGTGTTCTGGGAGACTATTTCCCAGTTTAGCAAGAGTGTTTTATTCTGATTGTAATTCTGTGTTTTCCATATTTGGAAACAAGCAGGAATGACCATTGTAATCTTCTAATCATATTGTTGCCCTAATACTGCTCACAGAACTTTCTGAATTAATTTCTGTGTTAGCCGCACTGTTCACAAGAGAGAGAGAGAGACCCAACTGCTAACTTGGTAAAGTGTTCCAGCTCATTGTTTTTCTTTTAAACATATGTTTATCTTCGCTTTCTAGCTACATTACACCACTAGTAGCAGACTATAGTATATTTTTTTTCTGGTTTGTTTTACATTCATTTTTTCCTTATTAAAAAAATACAAGTCAGCCACTATACTTGCCATACTTGAACTGCAGATTTTTGGATGTGTAAATCTTTACAACTTATATCCACAGTGCCTGCTCTTTTGAAAATTTTAAACTATATTATTTCTGCCTTTCTACTTCCATTACTGGACTAACTCCTCTGAGCTGTAATGGTGACAGGGAGATTTAAATCTCTGATTTAATTTAAACTCACAGAGTTGCCATATCAAAGCAGACCATTGCTGGACCAGGTTCCAGGCTCACCTAGTATTTCTCTGTGTTTCTCTAGCTGTTCAGAGGAGTGCTTATTACTTCCTGTTTCATGAAATTTTTGGATGTCTAAGATGAATTAATTTTTAAACTCTTTTTAGTTTTTTATTTCATACCTTCTGGTATGGAGGAAAATGAGGATCAAGTGGCACTTTTAGACTCAAATTTAGACTGACTGACAAGTTGAGTTTAGGAATTAAATCCACATCCAGTTGCAAATAGGGAAAAATTTGCCACTTCATTCCTAGGATCTTTCTGAGCATGAGCTTTTCATAGGTTCTTCTGCTAGAAGTTTTCTTCATAGTAGCAGAAATCCGTGAAGTCTACACTGAAATTAAAACTAAATTCCTGGGGGTATGAAGAGGTTGCTGGAACATGGGGATGCATTCTCCACGGAAACTGTGGAATCTCCTCCACCTTTGTACATATTGAGAAGTTGACCAGAGATGGCACTGAGCAACCTTCTGTAACTTTGAACCTGGCCCTACTTTGAGCGTGACGTTAGACCAGATCAGCTCCAGACCTAAATTCTGATGCTCTATGCTTCTCCAATTCTACTTTTCCATTTTTGTCAGTGATTTCTAGAACCAATTGGGCTAAGTTTCTGGTTTCATTTTCTTTAGACACTGCAGTCACACAGCACTGATAACGTGGAGAACTGCTGCATATGAAGTTCTTAGGGTCTTATCAGATTTCTGCATCACATGTGGAATATTTAGTACAGTGTTGTCCTGGAAACTGTTGCTTCTCGGTAAAAGCTTCAGTAAGCCCAACCTTTAGGTTTGTTATTGGCGTACAATAGCAGGAAGACTTAACTGAGGAATGAGTGGAAGGCTATAATTTGCTACTTTATGTTATACCCGGATTGAAAAGAGAGAGTCTGGTGCTTGTCTGTGGTGACATTTTAAAAGCAGAAATATTTTCCTGATCTCCAATTACAAGAAAGTACAAAGAAATCAGAAGTTCATGGTAACATTAAAGAGATTTTGTTTAAATTTCCCAAATTTAGAAGTAAAATACAGAAGAGCTGTGGTTCATTACATGAACTGACAGGTTTTATGGGCCCGCCATTTCCATGGGTAGGTCTGAATCACTTGGGACCAATGCAGAGTGCATTAGAGGTTTACTTCAGCCATGTTCTCATAGCTCTAGGAGAAAAGAGAGTTCAGAACCATTTTGAAAATGCTCAAGTAGGCAGAAACAAACTTTGGAAAGTGACTGTTAGAGTAAATCATTGTGTTGTGTTTCACACCCCCAACACCCCCAGTTCTGAGTTTTCTATGCTTTATATTTAAATTTTGCAAAGTTGCAAAAAGTTTTCTTTTTTTTTTTTTCCCTTTGGATCTACCCAGTTCTTTATTGGGTCTGTTTACCTGCTTTGGTGGCCTCCAAGTATTTTCATGAAACTCAAAACCTTCTGCTATAGCAAGTGGAATATTCATTAGCTGCAAAACAATATAAAAACCTGGTTGGTTCATTTAGCTGAAATGAGATGTATATAGTGAAGTGTATGGAAGAAAATATCTATGCCAAAAAAAACTGTCATATGGTGGACTCTATTTTTCTTTTCAGGCGGCCATAAGAGTATTCAAGACCCTGGAAATCAAGTTTCAGAACATTAACTGGCTTAGTAGCTGTTTTGTAATAGTGGACCAATATTTGTTTAGTGTCCAGGACTGGAATTCAAGATAAGACTTCCATTTCTTAACCTGTCATGGAACATTCTAGAAACACAGAAGAAAAATATCTCTATTGCCATCACAAGAAAATAAACTTGAAGTTGTACTCGTTGCTATTAATCTTTTCAAGATAGAAATTGCTTTTAAACTTCCCTTTAGACCTTACCTAATCCTAGGAGAAAGGCAGGAGCTCCTTGCTGGTAGACATAATTGTAAAGGAAATGTATCCTTGAGAAAGGATTGTTTATTCAGCTTTAAAGTAAACTTTTGGTTTTGTTTCACTGTGGAGTGGCTGAGCAGTTCTTCCCTCCTCCCACAGGAACAAAATTAGTGATGGTTTGCAGCAAATATTCTTCATCTGTAAAGGTAGTAAAGGTAAAAGCAGGATGAAGGCCAGAGCTACTAATTGGATTTCTGTGGGAGGACTACTGTACCTTCTGAGTAGCCTTGATGAAATCAATAGGGGTTTTCACATATTTCTGCACTTCAATAGCTTGTGAGTCTCATTATCAACAACTGCATAGGGAGCATACCCCATAGGGGTATCTACAGCTTTGCAAACCTGCATATGAACATGAATTAGAACCTTATGCATTTAACTTTATGTATATAATGTAGTAATGGAAAGTATCCTCCTCTGCATGGAAACTGATGGCCACTGGGACCTAGACAGAAAAGTAAAAATTGGTATACTCCTCATCCAAGAATAATGCAAACACTGATGTTTTCAATCTGTTACTAAATTAGCAGTATAATTTAACTAAGTTACTCTTTTGTGCCTGTGTATAGTTGACAGAGGCTTGCTTTTGGGGTTAGTAGATCACCCTACATGAGGTAAATGATGTAGGATGCAGTTTGCTATGGGAAAAGCCCCTCCTGATTTTACTCACAACAGAGCCATAAAGGTCATGTCTGATGTTCCCTAAAAATCTACCTATTTTGTCTTAAAGTTTGAGCCCAGTTCTGTGACTGAGTCGCATTTGTTTCAGGCACCGATATTGGACAGACCTTGTGCACTGGATCTGACTTTTAACAGAGACTGCTGCACACCCAAATCTGCACGTGGCTGTGGTTTCCTCCCCAAGTTTTTTAACAAATACCCCCAGATGTTTTTATTCACCATCTGGCAGTTGCCTTGGCCAGGCTCCTTCCTAGCCTGGGAAGAGTCCGAGGGTGCTTCCTAGGGTCTCAGATGTCATCAAGGGCGGCCACATGTAGGACAGATGCCCTCCTGCTGGCAAACTGGACGCAGAAAGATGCTTAAGACAGAGTCCACAGGATCTTTGAGTGTTTTCTGGCTTCATTCACTTGTCACCCCACTGTCAGTTCACCCACTTTTCAGTTTGCTCTCCTCATTACCGACCCTTCAGGTTGTTACTTCGACCAATGCAGGCTACAGTTTTCTCAAGCATCATTGGGCTAAAGTTCTACAGTCAGCAGCACCTGCATTGGGTTGTAATCAATGGTGCTGAAAAAACAAAAGAAAAAGGCCTTAAAAATGAAATCGGACTCCAGATATTTCAAAACTTCCATTTGTGGCTGAATATAGCTGGTCACATGTGAGATGCAAAGGAATACAGGGGATCAAGGTCAAAATTATAACATACAGGTGAAACTTAACATGTTGTGGCAGTTCGTCATAGAACAGAGACAGGTCTGTGGAGCTTCTTTATAGCCTTTATATTATCCATAAATATAGCCTATCTTATATACATATATATCACACATCTATCCTATGTGTTTTTTTCATATAAAAAAAGAATGCTTTATATATATATATATATATAATTGCTAACCTTTAAATTAACTTCAGTATCTCTATAGCTATGAATTAGGTTGCTTATTTTGGTTTCTTCTGCTTAATCTGGGAGTATGCCCTTTAATAATATGGCTTCACCCTTAATGACTGCAGTCATCCTAAGCTCATGCCAGAAAAAACATTGTACTACAGTGCTCTATCATGTGTTACATTCATTATCTGACCAAAAGGCTGCACTCCTCCACACAATTACACTGAGGTTGAGCACAGAAATGTGTAAATGTGTGTACTTATAATAGGAATGTGCTTTGAGGGTTAGATCTCTTTAAACAAAGACAGGAATTATCTCATTTATTTTGCCAAATCTTGATCTCTTCTTAAAACAGATCAACATCTAGCAGAGAATATCCATGGCAGCTATCATAATACATTCTATCTTAACACAGTGAGGCAGTCTTCAAGGTCTGCTCTGAATCTGGATAAAAGCAGGAGACAACAATGGCCAATAATGGTAAGTATAAGACAAGCAAATTAAAACTATACCGTAAAGGAAGTCATAATATTACAAATGAACTGCAAATGTTCAGTGCATATCTTTTTTTAGTGTAGAAAATAAATTAGAAAAGCACATGTTGGCCTGTTTTTCTATCCTGAACATTTGTAGTTGATTTCTATGTGTTGAGGTTGTTTTTTATTTAGTTGAATAAGATCCGTGTCCTCCTAGGGATGTCCAACGTCTTGGCAAAGACATAAAGGTCTGTAGGGCAGGAAGGCTGAAAAACTGAGACTGAGGTTTGATGTATGCACATGTTTGTTGAAAAATGTGGTGACTGGAAACCATCTGTGCAATGGGATGCCTTCATGTTGTGCAGATGAAGCAAAGACATTTCTCTAAGCTCAACACCATGTAACTAAGCCTTTGAGGTCCAAGTGCAAAGAAAACAGCAATAATGAAGTCAGAGAGCACTTACTGAATCCAAAGGCATATTTCTCTCTCTAACTGGACTTGGTAGCTGTGTGCAAGCTGAGTGAAGGCTTCTTTTGTGTTTGCCCTGAGTATTCAATTACCAGTCTGCAGGTCTGCAAAGCAATTGCAATCAAATCTTTCAACCATCTCAATGGAAGCCAACTATGCTCATAGCTGAAACTGAATAAGCTCTGTTTGGCTAAGTTCTGTCCTGACTGATATCGCTGGTGTCAGTAAAGGTTCTTATAATGCACATTCAATGGAAGAGTTCAATCCATCTCCATAGGCTATATTTGTACTAGTAAGTTGCAGAGTACCAAGGAATATTTCTGTTTAAAATTATCTCTGCTTTTGGCATAGGAGGGTTTGTTCATATGGATTAGGGGTCTGCTCTGTTGGCCTGCATGCCAAAGAAAGGTCCAAGGAACATTTGATTCATTAGTGTCAACATAGCAATATACTCTAATTAAAAATAAAAAGAAAGAAAAATCTACCTTCCCATTGAGGACATACCTGTTCTCATTCTGGGCAAAATGCTGTCAGCAAGTTGGTGGTAGAATTTATCCTGATATAAAGCTCAGGATCTGTTTGCATGTATTTCATCATCCATAACAGTTTAGTAACTATTCCCACAGTACATTTATCAGTGAAGTATGGGGTCTTATCACAAGTCGGAAATATGTACCCAGCCTGCATGCAATCCTTTGGAGGATGGCGATTGTCTGACACCTCACAAAACCCAGCTGCAGACAGCATTTGGGGTTTCTGTCCCCAGGAATACAGATCCATGGAGGAATAGATTCCTGCTCCAATTTCACTCTTTTCACAACCCTGCAGCAAAGCGTTGTAATTTTAGTGTTGAATTGAAGTTGCGTGACTTAGATGAGAGCTGCCCAGGGTGTTGTGAATTTGTAAGAGTGTTCTTCAAGACATGTTGGCATGTTGAGCTCTTAAATGAAAAGTGTGTTTTACTGCATGCTCTCAGGGAGCTTTAGAGAAAAACAGTCAATCTTAATTAATGTGAAAAGAATCTGGCCATGCGTGTATTGAAAAAGGTTTGCTTTCTGCCATCAAAGTGCTTCCCAGCTGGATGTTGTTAATAAATAATTGCCTGGTTTCACTTACTGCCTTAAAGCTCAAAATATTCACATTTTATGGGTAGTCAAATCAAGTAGAGAGCAGAAAGATTGGAAGATCTGAGTTACCATTCCTGGATATTGCAAGTAATTTTATATAACCTGATGATGTGGGAGATAATTGCTACAGTAATTCTCATAAAGTGAAAGTTCTCCCACTGCTGCCTGCAATACAGGGGCCTTTCTTTAAAATTTTCTCCAAAGGTGATTTTGGAAGTTAACACTTGCACCTTTATCAAATACTTCTTGGTGTCGCTTTTTCTAAAATTATCTCTTGATATATCATATCAAGATAACATATAACATAATTATCTGTTAACCATTTTATTTAGGAGATCATCATATTATTGCAAATAAACTATCATATTTAACTAATGTGTATTTTATTTAGCTGCAGGCTGTATATCACAGTATACCTAAACTGTGTTTCCTTTAACCAGAATAAAATCCAATCAGGAAAAGGGAAGTAATGCAATTAGTCTTGGTCCACTTCATTACGCTTCATCACATACAAATATATATTGCATTTATTTTCTAGAACCTCTTTGTTGTGAAAATTGCTTTCATCACAGTTGTGCCTAAAGGACTTGTGTGCTCAAATCCTGTTTACTTTATTCCATTTGCTTCTGCTCACTGCAGAAGTTTTCCAGTGGAGAAAAGTCTGGGAAGTGTTTAAGAGAGATCTCACCTCAGAAATGTTATGCTCAGTTTTGTCTGCTCAAAGACTCCAAGAGTTCAGGACGTGGAATGAATTTGCATGTGTTTAGTGTTTCATGGTTTTATGCTGAAAGTCTTGAACAATTACTCCTTTCTTGGTATGCTGGGACTTTCTTTCTGAGGAGCCGGCTTTCCAGAGTGATATTTAAGATCAGTCATAAGAGTCATCCTTAATCCACATTTGCACCTCTGTGTCTAAGACAGAAATTAAAAGTCAAAGACCAGTTTTATCAGCTGAAATCAGAACTTTTAATGTCTTTCGTTTCAGCTCAAAATTCATTTAAATCAGCTCCAGCCTTGGGCATTTGGGTTATAAACACTTCTTCATTTGCAACGTGACTGATCTGAGCAGATGAAAAAGTTGTCTGAAAGACAGGCCTTGGGTTAGCTAAATGGTCAAGCAAAATGCCTACCTTTAAGGTGACCTTATCTGTACTGTTACAGCTAAGGCTTTTGTGCCAAGATGACAAAAGATTATCTTCTGTCTTCTGCACAGCTGTAGACTAGTTAGCATGCTCACCTTGCTAACTAAGATGTGCTAGGTTCCTTCCAGAAAAAGCTGAAAGGATGGTAAGAATATTGTTAAACAGCAGCAATTTCCCCCAGTCCTGCCCACCAACCCCTCCTGTCCCTTGCAAATCTCTTTGATATTTAAAAAATGTGATGTAATTTCTGATTAAATAGTATTTTTTGTTATAATTTGTTGGTGTAGGTCTTTCCACAGGGTAGGCTGGCCTAATTTAAACAATACATTTGAAGGCAGTTAGATGTAGGACCCTGGATGTCAAAGGAGAGAAAAGGCCCTGCAAAAGGGGTTCTGAGGACATGGTGAGAGCAAAAAATATGTCAAAGAATGGCAAGTATTGACATGAGGCTTAATTTATTAAAAATAAATTGTATATCTTATGATCTCACTTATCCCCGTACATAAACACAGCAGGTTGTTCCTCACCAAAAGGGATGCATTGA
Organism: Atrichornis clamosus; assembly: GCA_013400975.1. Classification (NCBI taxonomy): domain Eukaryota; kingdom Metazoa; phylum Chordata; class Aves; order Passeriformes; family Menuridae; genus Atrichornis; species Atrichornis clamosus. The sequence goes on from WBMZ01007487.1 coordinate 156,865, forward strand.
AATGAAGGATCTTCTTCAAGTTGAACTGCAGATCGGACAGAACTGCATTGCACACCCTGAATATTTCCTAACAATGAGATTCGTTACAGGCAGCAAACAGCTTCAGCTAATTAATAGGGATGTGCTCTTGGGTGTACTTAGGTGATGATTTGTAATCCTGAGTCAGATGCCAAGTGGAAGTGGGAGGGTTCATAGAGTCATAGAAGAGCCCAGCTTGTGAGGGACCTCAAATGATTATCTGGTCCCACTTTTTCTGGGAAAGGAAGCCTAGATAAGGTTATCTAGCACCTTGTCCAGCTTCATCTTAAAAACCTTCAGTGCTGGGACCTCCAGCAAGTCCTTGGAGCAGTTGTTCCCATTGACTCATCTGTTTGGAGATGGAAACTTCACTTAGATAAAGAGGGGAGACTTGATGTTGCTACCACTTTTAAGATGGTACTCCAATGGTCAGGACACTCGGTTAGGACATCAGAAATTTAGGCTAAATACTTTTCATGAAAGTATAGTAATCTTGGAACAGGAGATGTGTCTGTTCACAGCATTGTACAGAATATGCTGAGTTGAAAGGGAGATCGAGTCCAACTCCTGGCCCTGCACAGGACACCCCAAGAGTCACACCATGTGCCTGAGAGGATTGTTAAAATGCTTCTTGAACTCTGTCAGGCTTGGTGCTGTGACCACTTCCCTGAGGAGCCCGTTCCAGTGCCCAACCACCCTCTGGGAGAAGAACCATTTTTTCATATCCGACCTAAACCTCTCCTAACACAACTCCAGGCCGTTGCCTTGGGTCCTGTCACTGGTCACCACAGAGAAGAGATCAGTGCCTGCCCCTCCTCTTCCCCTCACGAGGAAGTTGTAACTGCAATGATGTCTCCCCTCAGTCCCTCTTCTCCAGACTGAACAGACCAACTGACCTCGGCTGCTCCTCATACGGCTTCACCTCAAGAAATGTTGCCATTCATTTTTAAGTATTGCATCAGTCCCTGGCAGGGAGAATTTATCCATGATATTGTAGTGTTGAAAAGCACACCCAATTAAGAAGGACCATTTTCCTCTGGGGCCAGCGTTGATGCGAAGCATCTTTACTTGTCAATTCCAAACCACACAGGGCACTGAGGAGCTCCGCTGTTTTCTCATAGCTGTGCAAACCTTGCTGGGGAAGAGAGGGTTGTTGTTTACCCACATGGACTGAGGCACCACTTTCTTGCCTACTATATATTTTAGACTCCAATGTCCCATGTTTTATCAGGCACACAGAATGTAGTAATCCACTAAAAAGAGATAGCGTGCCTAGTTTAAAATGCATAGATAATAAATAAATATCTTTGAAAGAAATGAAATATTTCCTTGGAAATATAGCTTGTATAACATATTTTAGCTGTATGTGTAAAATACACATTCACTGGATGTGGTCTGCAATCTTTTATATCCTTCTAGCAACAGAGTGTTATTGTTTGGTGAGATTACTTTGCCTGATAACCAAATAAGTGCTTTCAAAGCATTACCGAGGAATTTATCTATTATTCTGGACGAAAAGGTCTGAAAGCTCAAGGCAGTAAAATCCCTGTCTTGCAGAAAAGAACACAGTTCTGCTTCTGTCAAGAAGCAAGACCAAAATTTGTAGCTGATTTCAGCAATAGGTGCTCAGATTTTGCAAAGAGACTTTGTTTTACTAAATCTTTATCTCAGAAATATGCAGCTAAACTGCTTCTCTGCACCAAAGAGTAAAGCTTCCTGGTTTTGATTTTTTTTCCCCAAAAATTTTCCTATCACAAACATTTGGTGTGTGAAATGAGGTCTGATTTGTTTGTGTTTATTCTGACCAATTTCAATGGCTTTAACATTGCTGTTAACAAAAAAAAAATAGTAATAAATAGAGCTGTGAGCAAAATACAGGGTCATTTCTTTGTGGTTTGGTATATGAAATGAGCTGGTGGTTTCAACTCAGTTTCTTGTTAAGAAGAAGTGCTGTCTTTGAAAGCAAGTTTAAAACCTGCCATCTTTCACAAAGACCATATTCAATTTTGAAAATCAGCAAATGAAAGAAAAATGATGTTTGCATATGCTCATTTTAATCATTCTGCTATATCAGTGTCAGTTTGCAACAACCATATTCAGTAGAACATTTGACAATTTTGAAAATATTCATTACTAATTAATGCAAATTTTTGTAGTCTCTTCCAGTTTATCCACAGCCCTTTTGTAATCAAAAATGTTGCTAACAAAAAATGGGAAACAGAAGCACATGATATATGATCCTGAATTTAATAGACTACATTTTGAATGGAGGTCACTTGCTTCAGTATTTACAAATCAGGTCAAAATAGAAGGAAAAGACATTTCTAAAACATCTACAAAGCTAATAACTGATTTATTGAAGTTGTGGGTAACTTCTATATAATGCATATAGAAATTGGAAAAACAGAAATAATTTAATGTGAATAAGAGTCCTATAATAATGGTCAGTAAAACACACAGATATTTTGTGATCAGAGCTCATGTTCTGGACTTGATATTGCTTTTCCTTAAAGGTGGTTTTGTAACTTTCAATAAAAGCAATTTCATTCAAGTAATAAAGTTGGAATAATATTTTTCTTTAAGATTATGTTATCTATTAACTGGTGAACTCTGCATAGCCTCTATTAGGACTCTGCATCTCTCACACTGTGTTTTTCTCAATATAACCAAGGGAGAAGTCCTGCATCACTCTCCTTCGTGATCATGGTTGTTTAGCATTGCCTCCATAAAGTAATTTTATGAAAGGGATTGCTTGTTTTATGTTTTTTATATCTTCTGCTTTCTGTGAAATTGAATGATAGGAAAGAGGATCACTGTGTGAACTGATGATAACCCAACTGAAAGGTTTGGATCAGGTCTTAGGTGAATGGTCAGCTCTTTGCAGATAACAGCAAATGTTCCACACTTTAGCAGTTCTTTTATCATGCTTTAATGTACAGTGATTTAAAACTTGTGTTTTAAAGTTTTCTCTTGTTTCAAAGGACTTCTCAGAATTAATCTGGGTTAGAAACTAAGCAACTTACCATTTTATTGAGTTCTGTTTTATAAGGAACAGATCCTTTTTTTGTTCAGGAGCATAGGAATCATCAGTCACATAAAAGACAATATTTTTAATAGATTTGCCTATGGTGCTGATGAATATCAATCTCCTTATTTTAACTATCAATAAAGAGTTATAAACCTGGCATAAACAAACAGTAATGGAACTGAATCTATCTGGTAGAGATTCCTTAGTCACTGTTCATGGTAATACAATTGATTTTTTTACACAATAGGGAACAAAGCTCCAGTCTGATTTACAGACTGGGTCTGGTTGAACTGTGAGAGATGTTTTCTCCTCAGGATAATGCACTGAATTTATAGTAATAGTATTTCCAAACACAACTAGTCTGGCTATAGGTAATTTAGTCATAGTTATCAGATATTACTGATCTTGATCATTTTCATCTTCCTAGGACAGGTATCTAACAACATACACCTATGAAAATGTCTGTAACATCTACGCTTATTAAAGCAATATATACAATATCATCTCATATCAGTACATTTCGCCAGCCAGATTTATTTTATGGAAATGAAAGAATTGTACTGTTGCCAAATGTATGTTAGCCCAAACTGGTACCTGTTCCTGATTCAACCAGTAACCCCCCATAGATTTTGAACAAGACAATTTGCCTTTGAGAAGGGCACACTGAAAATAGTGGTAAATCCTTCAACACATTTTATGATATTGTGCATTTATTCCTTGAAAACCTGTCCTTGAAAGGCTTCTAAGTCAGTTACAGGCCAAGTGGGGTATGCTAAACAGCTGGGTTTGAGGGGTCACAGATATTAAACCTAGACAGAATAAATCCAATCTCTTTTTAGTTTATAACTACTAGCTGATGAATGCACCTGTTAATTTTTTTATCAAAGCAAGGATCTTGGTGTGTTACTTCTTTGTGTTTAAAGAAATTTGCTCAACCAGGTTTGGTGTTTTTTTGTTTTTTTTTTCTCAAAACATCCATGCTGTTTTCCTTGCGTGGAAGAGTCGTGAGGCATTTCTTGGGCTACTTCTGTGTTTCCAAGTGAGAAGCAAGGGAGCCATTGTTGGGTGGTATCTGGCTTGCAGGTATACAAGTTTGCAGTATGATTTTGATACATTTTGAATTAGAAAGCATGCTTTAAAGAGGAACAAACCATGTAGATCTGTGAAAGAATTATGTGTCAAGGGTTGTTAAAGTGTGTTTCTGCAAGTTTACCCTTCCAAAGAAGGGAATTAACCACTGCATTTGAAACAAAGTGTCACCTGTGCACTGCACCACTAAATCCTTTGCTCCTTAGTGGAATATAGCCCTGAACCCTTTCTATGTGTGTTGCCAGTGGGTCCGGACAACATCCTTACTGCTCCATAGTCTGCAAACATCACTGGGGAACCTCAGCACTGCCCAGGGCAAGATCTCATTCCTAAGCTTTGTCTCCAAGCCTAAATGGTCTCTTTTCCCTGAGATCTCCCTGAACATTGCTGGTCTCTTATGAGCTCAGAAAGAACTTCTGGTCCCTGAACCAAATTTTATCATCTAAAAGATGGAGATGAAATAGGGTAAGTTCTCACAAGAGAAACTGTGAGTCGTAAAGCATACTTGGCCTTATGTGGGAGCCTACTGCTCAATTCACAGGGAAGCACAAGTTCCAGGAGGAAAACATAAAAGTGTAAAAAGGGAGCCATGAAATAAAATCATGTTCTATTTAGAGACAGAACAAAAAAATTTGGCTTACTCTCTGAAACACAGGCATAGTTTGCTATTTCCTCTTAACCAGTACAGTTTATGTGTGCCTGTGATGGAGATAGTAATGTAGCAGTTTTCTATCTTGGCCTACTGTGGGGAGCAGAACAACTTCTTGAGAAACTGGTTGTGCCAGTGGTACTCAAGTGTTCCTCTCCTTCCCCCAAAACAACTTTTATGTGAAGACTGGGATTTTGAAAACCAGGCGGAGGTGGCCTGACTTTCCTCCTAAATGTCACAGGAAATGCTGGAATCCACTTCTTCCGTGGTTAGCCAGCGACACATACAGACTTTGGAAACTGTATAACACAGACTTCCACATGAATCAAAACCAAATGCAGTGTCCTGAGAGAAGTGTCAAAGCTTGGACCAGTCTTGTATGTGAGAGCTGAGTGTCACTTAGAGTAGGTATAAGGTGATGCAGTCCCTCTCTTCTCTCGAGGAGCACAGTAGAGCTGGCAGGCTCTTTCATGCATTGTGGATGAAATCATGACCCCATAGATGCTAATGGGAGTCATGCTTCTGGCTGAGATGTAGCCAGGATTTTACCCTCTGTGACTGTATGCCGTCCAAAATTGGAGATACACTGAAGACTTTCTCCATTTTATTGCCCAGAACCCCATGTAATGACACTGTCCTGCTGCATTCTCAAAACATCTTTCCAATCTGCTTTTTTCTATGGCTTTTAAAATTTTTCATTGCATTACTTTGTGTCTGTATTTGCATTGCCTGTATGTGTATGTATGCCTGTATGTATATTTTAGGAAATAAGCGGAAAATATCCTATTGAAGTATATTTTCATTTTTGTTCGTGGTTCATATGGAAACCACTCTTTCTGAGAAGACCATGCAACACGAATGAAAACAAAAGTCTTGAAGGGATTACTTATTCATCAGATAGAGAGTCTCAAACTTCTGCTGCAGGTGAAAGACATGTATGTGACTTGGACTGAAATGCAGGAATCAGTCAGGTTATTATTTCCCGAAGAATAACAGTTAAAAAGAGAAGAAAAAGGGTAGAGAAAAAGCTTTTTTTTTTCTCCATCATGCTATGCCTCATTGAGGAGCCAGTGAGGAATCGGGGTTTTGATTTTTCTCATTTATTTGTTGTAAATTATTATATGTCATTAGAGAGACCTCTCTGATGATTCAGGGACAAATGTCATCTATGACACATATTATCCAGAGCTGGAGAGGGACTCCTCATCAGGAACTGTAGAGGTAGAACAAAAAGTAATGGGTTCAAACTGAAAGATGGGAAATTTAGGTTAGACATACAGAAGAAATTCTTTACTGTGAGGGTGGCGAGGCACTGGAACAGGTTGTCCTGAGAAGCTATGGATGACTCCTTCCTGGCAGTGTTCAAGGCCAGGTTAGATGGGGCCCTGAGCAACCTGGTCTAGCAGAAGGAGTCCCTGTCCATGGCAGGGGGGCTGGAACTACATGAATGTATGGCACCTGGCCACATACGAAGGGATGAAGTGCAAAGACCTATCCACACTCTTGCCAGAGGCAGCATCTGAAGCACATTACACCGAAGTGTCTGAGAACATGCTGCTGCTGCACACATCTCATTGATCTCTCCTGAAGCTAGGATATGTAAGGAGACAAGGGCAGTTTATTCCTTATTGTTTATTTAATTGGACACAAGAGATGTTCAATGCCTTTCTCTTGCACAAACTTCACAGTCATAATGGCAAACAAATCAAGGAAAAGTGTTGTCTGTTGCAGGCTTCTTTCCTGAGTTGGGTGGTATGTGAAATATTTTAGGTGCAATGCTAATGTGACCGTGCAATGCTAATGTCATACCTTTAAGCCATCAAGGTTCTCTTACTTATGTTTTTAGTAGTGCTAGACCAAAGAATTTCAGGTGAAAATATAGTGACTTAATACAACCTGTTATTCAGAAGGAATCTGAATAATTTAATTAAATGTAGAAATAGTTTAGAAATGTTTGTCAATAATTTCAGAATATTACTCAAAGGTAAAATAATATTTGAAAGAAAGTAATGAATTGTGTCTCAGTGCTCTTTATATGCATATTTAGAAGGGTCCTAAGTGAAAATTAATTTTCAGAGTGAAGGGGAGAGGAAATGCTGAAATGTATTAGCTAAATATCATGAATGAAAATAATCTTCCTGAGAGGTACTGTAGGTTCCTTATTTTCTTCCTATTCATACCACTTGATGCAATGACATAAACCAGTGGTGTCAATGGGGTCCCTCAAGCACTTCCTTTCCCATTGCCCTTTTTGCGTCCTGGAATTTGAGGCATTAATAATTGTTCAAAGCACCCTGAAGAAAATTATGGTTAGCCAATAGATCGAGCCATATAGCCCTGAAATGCATCAATCAATTGCTTTTTTGCTTTAACTAAAAAGAGAGAAAGAAATCCTTTCTTGGAAAAATCTTGGTATATTTGAAAATTTTAAATTCTAAGCACTAATTTAGTGAGGGAAGTTTTAATGACTTATTCTGTTACCACTATGATAGATTACACGGATCAGCTTCCCTTTGCCTAGCAAAACCCTCCAGACTGGCCAGTTGTCTTCGTTTGCAGGGATTCTCACACCTTTTTTTTTTTGCCAGTGTTCCTAGGAGTGGCTGCTGAGGAGAAATGGCAGGTGAGTCCTGCTGTCAGCGTGCATGTAGAGGGAGGGGTACCAGGGTGCAGTACTGGTACCAGTTTTAGGTATGTTTATTCTGACTGGGAGACAAGGGAATGCAGGTGCAATAGAAGTGTGATTATGGCTTCCTCCCTTTCTCCTCCTCCTCCCCCTGCACCACCAAACCTCCCCATCTCAATATCTGCTGCTTTTTTCCCGGTTTCGCTCTCTCACGTATTTATTCTGCTCTTCTCCAGCTGGTCTCAGAGTCTTGTGCCTGCTTTTCCTGTTCTGGTTTTCTTTTACTTCATCTTGTTTATCCTGGCCCATCAAGCTACTCAGTTATGACAGAAAACCAATGCTCTGTGTAGTCTTCATGTGCCACAGAGCAAAGGAAGAGTGCTTTAATGTCCAGTTTAGTAATGAACAGGCTAAGATTTTTTTGTTTACTATATCTCCTAAAGATTTGTTAGATATGTGGGAAGACATTGATGACTCTTCTGGTTCAATGATGAAAAAATGGAACCCATTTTTGTCCTCAGGTATTTAACATAAGCTGTTCTTGCAATATATGCATGCAAAATTTTTGCACCTGTGGAGAGCCTGTGAGTTCCGCTTTAATTTCCTGTGGTGTGCTTTAGAGTGACATACTGAGGATTCCCATCATAACATTACCTAGTAAAGAAACTGTGAGTTGGACAGAACCATCAAGGATCCTAAAAAAAAAAAAATTTAGGTATGTTTAAAGAATGTCAAAAAGTCCAGTTGTGTGTAAGGAGACTATGATGAGCTCTCTTCTTCCATAGAAAGAAGTGACATCTCAGAATCCCAGAAGGCCAAGGCACAGCTGGTCCCTGGACTGTGTGCACAGCTCGGAAGTAAAGAAGTAAGTCAAACCAGTTTAGCACATCCTTGCCTTCTGTGTCACAGATGACAGTGACACTTTTAAAACTTGTGCAATTGGGTAGAAAAGGAACTAAAAGTCAACTTGTGACAGGCTGATTATATTGCTCCTTGCCAAGACTTTAAAGATGTGTGGAGAATAATTTTAGAAATGCTATATATGTATGTTGCGCTAAAATCCTTTGCAAGCCTAAAAGGATGTTTGGAGTTACAATTTAAAAACAGTGGGATTTAGTACAGCAAGTTTTGGCAAACGGATCACGGCAGTTCCTACAGCTGACAAATTTATGCGGATCCGACAGACTAACATGTACCATGTGTTTGTTTTGGCAGCAAATATGGAAAAATCATTTGGAGAAAATTTGTATTATTCAACAGATTTCTATTTTTGTTTTGTTTTGTGTTTTTTCCTTCCTTTAATTTAAATCACAAAGGTAAGGTTCAGAAAATCTTTCTGATTGGTACCATATTTATCATGTTATGAGAAACTAACAATACTATTACATGATTTTTTATGTGTTAGGCTATCTGATCATAGTCATTATCTCAACTACTAAAATGAAACAATAGCCTTCCATATCCCAGCTTGTAGGTAAATGGAGCAGGTCAGACAAGAAGATTCACTGCAATGTTTCATGGTTTAAAACTCATTTGCAATGTGAAGCTTTTGATAATCTGATTTTTGAAAATCCACACATATGTTTTCAATATAGTTTATGAAAGAATAATAGTGTTTTTCACTGAAATATTATCAAACTCTTTAACTTAGTGTTATCAAGAATAAAATATGCCAATCATAAATGATTTATTGTATGTCATGGGTTTACAACTATCATTATACTAAGCTGCACAAGTTATGACCCTGCATGACTGAAGGGACGAGAAGGACAAAAGCCATACCATACCTGAATGGAATTTGTACGTTCACTGTGTCTTTTTCAAACCTTGTAAACCCTTGTCACACACTGATTTTTATACTCAAAAAAATGCTGAAAAAGAACAGTTGTCCATTTTCAATAGTACCTCAATTATTTTTTCCATTTTTGACTCAACATCTCCTTTCCCTTCCTTCCTTCCTTCCTTCCTTCCTTCCTTCCTTCCTTCCCTCCTCCCTTCCTCCCTTCTTTTCTTCCCTTCTTTTTTTTCTCCTTCCTTCCTTCCTTCCCTCCTTCCCTCCTTCCCTCCTTCCATTCATTCACCCATTATAACAAGTGATATGTAAATGCAATATCCTTAACAACATCAGGTCTCTCTTATCTACATGTTGAGGTAGAGCAGTACTTTGTACCTCTCTGAGCTGCCTCAATTCTTTTGTGACCATGTCTACATACCACAAAAGCTACAAGGCTATTCTTGTACACATGAGTGTTTATATTAAACTGGATATGTCTCAGAAAAAAACTTAAAAATGTTCCAAACCAATTGTGAGAGTGAGCTAATTTTATGTATGGCATTCTATGAATTTGTACCAATTCTGTTAGGCAGGAAGTAGATTTCATGACATTAATGCTTTTCAGTCCTAAGATTTTTGACAGATGGTGTCTTGTTGGCTTTTCCAACCCCGCCGAGCTTTCTTTTTCTTTTTTTTTTTTTTTAATTTCTTTTAAAAGTTCTGATTACAAACAGTGAATAAATGACTAGTCTTTTCCATCTGCAGAGAATTTAAAATTAGATTTCTTTAGTGGTTGCGAAAGTATGCTGTGGAAACTTGGGGAGAAGTGAGGGGAGGAGAGTGACCTTCAGTGACCATCAGCCCTTCATTCTCTTCCTTGTGTCCTCTTTCCTCTAAGCCCATCAGCTGGCAACATCTGTATAGACTCTGTTGTGCCATCATTCATTTGGATTCCTGTATTTGTGTCCTTCTTTTCCCACCCTCAAGAATGGAGAGGATTTCTAATGTCAGAAGGGGTATAGTCCCTCCTTCTCCTGGGAATACCTAACGGAGGGAAGGGCCAGTAGTGGATGCTTAGGGAAAAATTATGAAAAATTAGCTGAGTATAAAGCAGGCTTTTGCCCCACAACTTTCACCTCACCATCGACTCTCAGGTCATGGTGTTCATCACAATCTCTGCTTGCTTTTATAATATCCTTGTTTTATTTCTTTCTTGAGTTGAGTCTCATGATGTCCAGAAGTAAGTTGTTCTCAGGTACAGAGAGTGTGTCTGTGAGACTGACTGTGAGACCATGGTTAGAATAACCACATCCATGAAGAGCAAGAAGACTCAAGTTATGGGGACATCCAATATTTTACTTGCATTGAGTTTGAAGCAGAGAGCCATGACAGAAATCAGCATACAAGAGTGCCTCTGGTTACCAGGGAAAGAATAGCCTTTCTTGAACATCATTGTGGCTGCCGTAGTGCTATCACTGTGCCAGGAGATGTCTGAAGACATTAATTTCGGAAGGCTGGTTTCAGTCAAATCTTTCACAGCCTTGTAGCAATTTTGCTTAATTTAATTTCCTTTTGTTAATATAATTTCCCCTCCCTTAATTTAATTTCCTATGTTGTGTTTTAATAGAAGATGAAAAGTAAAAATTGAAACAAAATATCAGGAACAGGAATGAAAGGAAGACATATCCAAACATATATCCACTCCCTTAAGATTTAGGCAAGCTATAACTGACATATTTGGTAAGACCATGGACAGGCAAATGCCATTTTTTGCATCTCTACTTCTGTGTCTCTGGCTATGGAGTTAGATGGCTCAATACCAAGGTTATGGGGACATGAAAGAAATACAAATGTCTTGTACTGTAAATCACTCTATCTTTACCTCTGACTAATGAATCAGTGTCATGGACACATCCTCAAGGGAAAAAATGATCTTGTGCCTAACTCCTTGTCTTGGCTGCTTCAGTGAATGCTGGGACAGTGCTGGTCACAAAAAAAATGAGAGGTTTATATGTGTCCTTTTCAGCAGTGCTCTGAGAGGGAAAAGTATACCAAAACTAGTCAAAGAATACTCTAACTTGCTAACACAGTAAGACAACAACAAAGACAAAACCAAACTAAACCACCACCAACAACAACAAAAAACAAACCCTCACTTCATTATTTCCTAGAGGTATTAGAATATGTTTAGACTTCAAATGAAAGAAAAACAAAGTAATGTATTTTGGATATTTAAACCCTCTGATTTTAGAAAGGATCCTGTATTCCTCAGGATCTAACAGATTTGCAATATTAAAAAGTGAAAAATTATTTCTGGTCACTAAATGGTTTTCAGCTGTTAATTTTCCCATCCCCTTGGTTTGTTTAGCCCATGCATTGTTACGTAATTAAAACACTCTTAGATATCAATTAAGAGCTGTCTGTAGTGAGTGCTTGAAACATTATAAGTATCAGGGGTTGTGTCTGAGACCTTATTGCCTGTGACCATAAGGCTTATGGGAATGCTTAGAGGAATTTTTGTCTTTAATTTTTATTTTGTAGCCTGGCCACAGCACTGGCCAATTAATTGAGGCTCATAAAAATTAAGACCTATTTAAGGTCTTGGTTAGAATTATTTGGGGAAATCTCATTAAAACCACTCTTCTGCTGAAATCAAACCTGCTGCACCAATTTAGATCAGCTTTTTTCTTAGGAAGTAGATAATCTAAAAAATATATTCTTACTCTCTGGATTAAGTATTTTTTAAACAGTTTTGAGAGAGGAAATATACTACTGTGAAAAAAAAAATTGGCAACAGTAAATATCTGTCCTCTTATGTTCAGGAAATTGTTCTTGTCTCTGAAAAGGAGGATGACAATTTGGAATGCAGTTGGAAGTGTATGGATGATTCAGTAACTAAAAGGACTATGATTATACCAAAAACTACTCATGGTGCCATTTGTGACAAAAATAATTGGCTGAGGAACAGTATGTCTTGGCATTAAAGAACTCTTTGCAATATATATGAAATTGTTTCTAGGAATTCAGCATAGCTGACTACACAAATAAAGGTTCAAAAGTCTGAGATGAATGGAAAATATGAGGAACAATTGAGACAGCTTTGGAGCATATGTCTGTGCATGTTCCTCCTGATAATATTTTCATGCTGTTACAGATGGAGGGGAGCATCTGCTAAGTACACAAGAAGCAAAAAAAGTCTGGTGTTGACAAGTTCACCCAAGACAATTAAGGGTAAGTTATTGCTTTAACAACATAGCTTCAAATGAGGGGCAGGACAGAATTGCATCACCTAAAGAGGAGCATCTGCAAAATTTCTCAAAACAGAACTCCTAAAGGCTTTTTTCCTTGGGTAGGAAGATTGGTACAAGAGTTTCTCTTGTGACTTGGTGGTCCAGCTTTCCTGGCATGTGTAGGTCCGGGTGAGTCGTGTCCCAAGGAAGTGAAGAAGCAGTTTTTCTGAATGGCTCTTGTGAAAATATGTGAAGTGAATGACAGGTGCTGGTTTGCCCAGGCACATCAGGTCCAGAGCTAGCAGAAGATTGTATGACAATTTGGCAGACTACTCATAACTTTTTATGTGTACAAACATTTCAGAGGGCCAGATTCTCAGCTGATATAAGTATATACATTTATATATCTTCATTCATCATCCTAGTCTTGCATTCAGTGTAGATTGTCTTAATACTTTTTTCATTTTCAAGGTTTAGTGCATAGTTTACAGTCAGATCTAATGTGTCTTTCAAGTTTTTCCTCTTTTGCTACTTTACCTTTCAGCTGATTTTTCAGGTGAAGAATATGCTGGAACAAGAAGACCTGAGTTGCAAGTGGTTTTGAGCAGCCTGGAAATGTGAATAACATCTTGACTGCAACTAAGGAGTGTTTGAGCTTGTTCATGGACATCAAGTCTTTTCTCACTCAGGCTGGTTGCCACATAATCCACACATGAGTGGCTTAAAAAAAGAAATAAGAAAAGAAAAACTAAATGGAATATTTTCTTGAAAATATTTAGGAACTGTAGTGAAGTGACATGACTGCCAAGAAATCTTTATTAAATAGCCATTAAACATTTAAAAAGAAAGTTCTTTTGAGAGTCTTGGCCTCAGTTAACTTTGTGGACTTGGCATATATTCTAGAAATTCTGGATTTCTTTTAGTTCTTTAATTTTGCTCTATAACCACTGTTTGACTTCAGAGCCAAAGGCCTATGTGCTTATTCAAGAATAAGTAGCTTCAACTTGTATCTAAAGAGTCACCAAAAAACTTTTATCTGGTTTGGCAATTTTAGGCCCTTTGGTAAATGCCATAAATGTAGTTCTTTTCTACCACATCTTCAGCATAAAATAAACCAAATCTGACTTCTTACTGGTAGCACTTAGTGCAATATTGGGGTCATCCCTCACTGTTAATGATTATTCCTCATCTTCATTAAGAATACGGTTTTAATAGTCAAATATTTCTGAGTACAACTTTCAAAGTCTATAGAGGGGCTGAAGGTTTTCTGTGCATTCTCTGCTTTATCTTTTTTTTTTTCCCCTCTTATTATGGATAAACTTAAAGCTCATATTTATCCTCACAAAGCATAATGGTAGGTATCTCAAATGAAGTCTGTTTCCATTGCTACACTTAAAACACGTAGGAAAAATATGTTTTGAAAGCCCTTCACTTGGGAAACTAACAGATCAGCTTGGGTAACCTTATTCTGGAGGTTTTTTATAGTGTTTCTGCCTCCAGCTGTCCACCTCATGCTTATGCCAGAAACTATTAAATGATGCTTCTTTTTTTGGCTGAACTGGTTGACGCCACTTCATGTTTTTCCTAACTCCTTATTTGACAGTAGGATGATAAATTCTGGTAGGGTGGTAGAGCAAACAGCTAGGGGCTTTATCATCTTAAATTGCTGCAGTGTTTAAAATTCTCCAGACTTGCAAATATTATATTTCTCTCTTCAACAAAGCCTTCCTCATCTGCTGCAGAAAGAGGGTGCTATCTTCCTAGCCAGTTAAAAGGTGTTTACTTTTCAGAAATTAATTGAATAATGAGGTTTTTTAGCTGGAAGCAAACTGCTGTGGGTTTTTTTTTGGTTTGAGTCTTAGAATAGAGAAATCAGCAAAGCACCAGACCTGCCTGAATAGCAGCAGTACTTGCTAGTGTGACACAAAAGTTCACATCAGGGTCCTGCACGTGTTGAACAGTAGAAGCAGGAAATCCTTCCTAAAACACATTCGATGGATTTCTGGTGGCTGAATGAAACCAGCTCTCAGTGTAACCTAACCTTTCCAAACTCTATGAATTGCTATGAAACTGTATTCCAAAAAATGTATTGCAATTACACATGGGCATGACTCCACAGGAAGCCCTTTTTTTTTTTCTTCATTAAGAATTCTGATCCAGAAGCAGAAACTGGCTTCATTTGACATCGAGTTTTCCCTGCCACAATTCTGTCTATTCTGTCATCCCACGATCTCAACTACCCAGGAAGAGAGGGCACAGCGCAATTTCTATAAACAAAACAGCACGGATTTAAGTTTTTTAGGCTAAAATTCATTGTAGTTCTGTAGTTTCTACATGAGAGGTGACTGAAGCAGAGGTGGGCATAGCATTACAGTCACAAAACAGTAAAAATCCTAAAATAAACTCCTTCCTGATTTACATGGGAGCACAAGTAAATTAAGGGAAAAATATTGAAACTTTAGCACCTTCATCCTGTTTTGGTGCTGCACAGGTTTTGACTGGCTCAGTGCAGAAAAGCTAACTTGCAATGGTTTTTTACACCCAGAGGAGTTACTCTTTGTTTCCACAGCAAAACAAAGACATGATTGCAGCATGAACTAGAGCATTGGCCTTCTGGGCACCAAGGGTGCCACACTTCATTTGAAGTCAGTGCTCACAACTAGCCTAACATGTCTTTACTGCTATCATTATCTCTGGGAGTTAAGTTTTGACTGGTTTTACTCTGTAGTAAAGTTGCCAAGTACAGCAAAACAGAAGCATTTTGTTGCTCAGACCTGTCCTAAGGAAATTTAATCTAGTCCTGACAGCATCATTGCGTGGGATTAATCTCACCTAATTTTAGCTATTTAATAATTAGGTAGCAAGATGACCTAGTTAACTAAGAGTCACTGAAGATGTATGGCCATGTCTAGAAAATGACTTGTACTGGCCTGTGTCTACAGTGAATCATTTTCTGTAGGCAGCCATCTTTCCCTGTTGATTGTCAAGGAGTCTAGATGACTAGCTTAGATGATGACTGTAACTTTTTGGTAGCAGAAGTTGGGTAAGATTAATCCCTCCAAATAATTTTTATCTAGGTAAGGCAAGATTCCCATCGCAGGGTATGTAGCCAATGCTTGACATGCAATGTCTACGGAAATGTCTGCAGGAGCTGTGAACACAGAGTGTGATACTCTCTTCAAGCCTTCTTCAGCCTGGCCAGAGAACAGGGCATGTCTTATATTTTCATTCTCCTTGTTTGGTATAATTAACCTTAAACTGCCTTTTCCTGATGGGTCTTTATAAAGCATACCCAAAAGGGAATGATATCACTGCTCTTCATTCATGCTTATACAGTGCTTTGCGAACCACAGAGGGCTAAATACGCATTTAGACCATCAAGAATTACAGTTCAGGGCCTTGTGCATCTTGTCATTCT
This sequence comes from Atrichornis clamosus, assembly GCA_013400975.1. NCBI lineage: Eukaryota > Metazoa > Chordata > Aves > Passeriformes > Menuridae > Atrichornis > Atrichornis clamosus. Next base: position 172,697 of record WBMZ01007487.1, read on the forward strand.
AGTTGTAAATAAGAAGAAGGTAGTTCTTGCCTCAGGGAATTAAAGCAATTTGACAATAGATGTCTAAAATATTCTGGAGGTGACCAAGCTATGAAATGGACCAGTCATATTGAGCAGATTCACACCAGGACTAAATTTAATGTTAGTTGACTAATGCCAAGTTGGTTCAATTATGGTGATTCACAATGTTTTCCTGTAACATGTAAATAAAGAACCAACCTAATGTTTGGAGAAGTTTGACCTATCGAAACTTGTTAGACATGTAGTTTATATCTCTTCTGAGAAGATTGGGGAAAAAAACCCCTAACGACACTCTGTCCCCTCCTTGCATATAATGCTTCTCTTCAGCAACATGCAATAATTTCTTCATTGCTTCAGTGATCTTTTGTCATGGTTTGTTTTTTTGGTTTTTTTTTTCCTTTCCAGCTAACTCAGATGCTGAACAGGAGGAATTTGAATTCTTTGTTGACTCTGAGTATTTTTTCATGAAAACTTTCTAATACATGAAAGGATTTACTTTGACAACATTGATTTTTTAGGCAGCTAACAAACAAAGATGTCTTTTTTCTCTACTTTTCCTTAGAATTGCTTCTTAGGAAAAAAAACACAGAGGGGGATTAATTTTGAAATAAAAGCTGCTACTTGTAATAGACCTTTACATGCTTTGGAATTAAAAAAAAATATTGAAACTTTTGTTACACTACACCCACAATACCCTTCATATGAAAATCATTGTAGATCACTGAAATGCCCTATAGTCTTTGTGTCACGATAATCTACTCTATAAAACTAAGTGGTTACAAAAGTAATCATTTAGGCAAAATGTTGCTATTTCATCTGGCAGTATAGTTGTTATAATGATAGCATATCTGAGACATGAGAGACCTTAAGAAAAGTGTAGACAAAAAGAACTTTAAAGCAGCCAGTGTCTGTTTCCACTAAGATACTAAATCACATCTTATTTCAGACCAAGGTTCATGTTTAAGTTTCCATCCAAATTCTAATCCAGTGGCTTTAAACTAAGCTAGTATCTGCTGCTGAACTGGAGCTGCTCTTGCATAAGGTCCCAGCAATGCTTTTTTCTTAATTGTGCCAAGCCACTTGGCAAACTGTGTCCATACAGATGCTGGGCACAGAAGTCCCTCTTCTGCTTCAGGTTAATATATCTTTTATCTTTCTCCTTGTGCTGGTGACACAAGATTTCTGGATTAAAAAAACTGTATTAGAGAATGCATGATCTTTGTAACACTGTAGCGTGGTATATTAGTAGAATAATAACATATTTTAAAATGATTCATATTTAAGTACACAGTTAAATACTGTGCCAGATTACACACCCAAAGTGTTGATATTTACTATACCTAACTTTGGCACTTTTTCTTGAGCATTCAGTTCAATGCTTACACTCTCTATACAGTGAAGCATGATAAACATTTCTAATTTAGGTGAAGCAAATTGATTTCTAGAGTTTTCTCCATCAACAATAAGAACAGTCTGTATTGTTGCATGCCTTAACCAGGATGAATCTAATTTAAAAAGCATTTTCAGCTCACACTTTGGAAAATTCCTCTCAAAGGAAATGGGAGGCCTGATTACCGAGGATTTGAAGAATTTTGAAGTACTCATTGACAGTTTTGCTTCAGTCTCACTGCCTGAGTCACAGAAGCAAAGACAATGGACTGGGAGAACGAAGGAGAACCCATGGTAGGAGAAAATCAGGTTCAAGGACATATAAGGAACCTGAAGGTGCACAAGTCCATGGGACCTGATGAGATGCATCTGTGGGTCCTGAAGGATCTGGCAAATGAAGTGGTTAAGACACTATCTATCATATTTGAGAAGTCATGGCAGTCCAGTGAAGTTCCACTGAAAAGGGAAAAGAACCTCAATTTTAAAAAAGAGAAATAAGGAAGAGCCAGTAAACTACAGGCTGGTCAGTCTCATCTCAGTGTCTGGTAGCATCATGGAGTAGCTTCTCCTGGAAATGTGGCCGGCTGATTGAGGAAGGTGATTCTTCCCCTCTACTCCACTCTGGTGAGACACCACCTGGAGTTCTGCATCCAGCTCTGGGGTCCCCAACACAGGAAGGATGTGGACCTGTTGGAGTGAGTCCAGAGAAGGGCCATGAAGATGAACAGAGGGATGGATCACCTCTACGATGAAGATTGAAAGAGTTGCGGTTGTTCAGTCTGGAGAAAAGAAGACTCCAGGGATTCCTTAGAGCAGTCTTCCACTGCCTAAAGAGGACCTTCAAGAGAGTTGGAGAGGGATTTTTATACAGGCATGGAATTATAGGACAAGGGCCAATGACTTCAAACTAGAAGAGAGTAGGTTTAGATTAGCTATTAGGAAGAAGTTCTTTCCTATAAGGGTGGTGAGGCATTGGAACAACTTGCCCAGAGTAGTTGTGGATGTCCCATCCCTGGAAGTTTTCAAGGCCAGGTTGGATGGGGCTTTAAGCAACCTGGTCTAGTGAAAAGTGTCTTTGCTCATGGTGTGGGGGTTGGAACTAGATGATCTTTAAGATTCCTTCCAACCCAACCATTCTATGCTTCCACGATTGCATGATTATCTGATTATCTGTATGAGAACAAAATCTTAGAGTGCAGTGCAATGACTATCTCTACAAATATAAAGAGATGACTGACACAGTAGGTCTGAAGATTTATGTGCAAACCTTATTGCTGCTGTCTGGAACATTTAGGGGTTTGGTTTTTGTCCTCTACCTTATATGAATTTTGCTGATATTCAGTACATAATATTTAATGAAGTTATTCTCCAGGGACTGACAATAATTGATATCAAAGTGTACCTTTACCATCCACCTGTAAATGATGAAGTTTCTAAATTAGTAAGGTTCTACCAAACACCTATATAGTGAAGACTTTTCATTCTTAGGTGGAAACATTGGCTTCCCCACTTGGTGGGAAGAAAAGAAAGCTTGCATAGCTTGTAGTGTCTTTGAAGTATAAAGCTAGACAAATAAGGATTTGTCTTGTTCTTTCAGGTTAGATACATGCAAACAGAAACAATGGCAGATGGATGATGATGTCATTCTATTGTATCTGTACATTATGATTATAAATAGTAAAAAACTTATATGGAAACTTTTATTAAATATGGAATCTCCCTATTGAGAAATAGATTTCCCTGATCCCTCTAACTCTATTTTGAAGCAAATAAACTTTAGCTATAAAACTTTCAGGACACAATATTTTGGTCTATATTTCTCTTTGCCTTCCTGGTGGCTCAGAGAAGATCTATATAGACAGAATAATGTACCTCTTGGGGGTTTGATCAATCCACTATAAAAGTGTTGTCAATAAATCTGGTCATTTATGTAGCTCAAAGCATTCTGCCCTGCTAAAAGAGAAAAGTTGACTTCTGAGCACCAGGATTTCTAAAATATTCCTACCCAATGGATCACAGATTTCCCCATGCCACTCATTTTATCATTTCAGTGTAGTACCATATGTTCCTGTACGGCTTTGTAATGTGCCTCATATGTTTGCTTTTCTTGATGAAAACCAAGAAGGCAGCAAATTATCTGCAGCACTGACACACAAATTGTGAATTTTTTTTAGTTCTGAGTTTAGTGTAATTATTTTATTTTTTTCATATTCTGCTGAGTAATTGCTTTCCAGTGAATGTCCATATTTCATGAAAAATTGTGTACAAATCTTTGGTGACTGAATGTTCTTGAATGTTCCTAAATAACAAGTGTTGCAATATAATCTATTTAATTTTTAAGATGGAGATGATATTTACAAAAAAAAATCTAAACCTAGTGTTCTGCAAAACATTAAGAGAAAAAATAACTTAAGATCTAATTCTTCCATGGAGAGCGGAATTATATCAGAACTGAATCTGGCCTGAACAGAAATCTGAGTCTCAGCTGTGAACATGAAAATGCATTTGAGTGTTTACTGATGAAACTCTTATCAGGTTTGAGAAGAACAGGAAAAACTGAATGCAATGAGGGATGGCTAAAAGTTACCCAAACCATGGTTCTCTCCACGTGTGTGTACGTATGTGTGTGCCTTTGTGGTTTTGTGTGAAAATAACTATGCAGCTTTAGTCTTCAGCAGGACTTTTGAAAGCCTAATGTTTTGAACTTGATATGGCCCAACTAACTATGAAATTACATATAGAGCAGTAACATAGTTGTGACATTCTTTTGAGTCAGAAAAGATGGATCAAAGATACAGATGGTCTGTTTAAGTCCTCTGCTTCTGTGTTGCAGAATGCTTTATTGACCATTCTCATTTTCACAGGGTTTTGTCATTACATATAGCATACATCTTACTGGTAAAACTTCTACTAGAATTCTTGATAATTACAAATTATGGTACAGATTCCCTATTAAGGGACATTTGGAAAAACTAACATAAGCAAGTTAAATATGTGAACTCAAACCATATCACATGACTGTGCGGACACTTGATCTGGTATTTAAAATGTCCTTTATTCAATTTAACTTAAGTCACTTCCAAACCAAATGAAAATAAATCATATTAAAGCTACCAGTTCAGCAGGAAGAGAGCCACAAAGAGACTAAAGCAGATCAGTAAGTCCTCATAGAAAGCCTATTATGCATAATTTTCTTGATGCCTGGAATTTACAGTTACAACTGCAAATATAATATGGTCTATTTCCATTTTTTTTACCCTGAAAATCAACTAAAATAAAGGTTAGCATGAAAATTCTAATTCAGCCGAAAACTTATTAATGTTTTTTAAAACATTTTTACCACACAACTTCCAAACACTGTGGTCCATTGTCTACCCCAAGCACTGCAGGTAAAGAGAAGATGGAATTAAAACTGAATTTTCAGAACATTTACAGAGTTAATGCAGAATGTAAATGCTCTTTAGCACTGTCGGTTTGGGGTTTTTGGGGGGAGGCATTTTTTTTCATGTTTGAGCAGATAATGAACCCCTCCAGGCTGAGCTCATTGTGTAGTTTAGCAGGATGTATGAACGCTGCGGTGCGGACTTCTCCTGAGGCCCATAACTTCCTGATGTCTGGTATCAGATCAGATTTATGGCATGGATAAAGAGGAATTTGGGTCCATTTAAAGTTTTCTTCTTATTGACCACTAAAACTGCTAAAGTGATTTCTAGCAGCAGAGAACATTATATTGCAGATCAGGATTTTGCAGGGCCTTTGTATCTCAGGAAGTGTTTATCGTTCTTAAGGCCTACCAGCTTTCTGGTTGTCTCTGCTGCAGAGCTAAGATCTTTTCTGGCTTTTCTAGTTGAAGCACATGTCTGAAGACACCACAAATGCATAAAAGAGTTTGCTAAGTCATGCTAACTGCAAAGTAAAAGACATTTAAAGATTCAGCTGAATTTTCTGTGCTTTAAATTCAGGAGTCCTTGGAGGCTGCTTGTCAGGCTCGATGGAGGCAAGGTAGATGAACATAGTGGAGTTAATACCAGGCCTTGTATGTTTCATAATTCCTTCAAAATTGTACAATGGCTAATTTTTCTTAGTCCAGAAGTGGGCAATCGCATTTTCTGCTGTTGTAAAGGAGGACTTTTTCCTGCTCTCGTTTGTTGGTGTTTAGCTTCAACTTCTTTCACTAATTTAGCTTCGCTAATCTTTCATAGATTTATGTTTTTAATATCTTTGTATCATTCTGATATCACATCCATGCAGATTCTGTACTGAATTCGGAGTTTAAAACAAAAATTGCAGAAATGATCTCATGTGTCTGCACTGACAGAGCCTTACATTCAGAACATCAGTATTATTAAATAAAGGCTGCGTACGTAGTATATTTTGACTAGCTTTCAATTTAGCTACTTCTTCATGGTATATATCAAAACCTTGAGTTGGGGAAGTGGTTTGGAGTCATATAAGCACCAAAACACCTAAATGTTTTGAGTTTTCAAAACTGAGCTGTTCTGCAAATCAAGATTTCCAATCTATTTCTGCTTTAGTTTGGCCTGGAAATGCTGTATCATCAGCACTGAAAAAATAGTTCCTTACTCTATCTTATCAATGACAGGACACTTCTTGCCAAAACTAGCCCTAGCCAGGTCTAGATAATTCCCCAGTACTGTGAAGGAAAATGTACTGTAAAAGTAATTTAAAAAGTGAGGGAGGCCCTCTGAACATGAAAACAGGAGTGCATTTTTAGTATCAGCAGGCAATATTTCCAAAAGCAGTCAAGCAACTTCAAAATGTAAACATTAAGATGCTTTTGAAAAACTTATTGAGTACTACAGAAGTTATAGTCCTTCTGATGTTTCTGAGTTCTGAGTATTGTGCTATTTCATTTCACTCCAGAAAGCATGAAACAACAAACAGAAAGCTAAAAATCAGTTTAAACTAAAAATTATTTTGCTCAGCTTAACGTCTAGGACAACTGTGCAGTCTACTGAAAATAAGCTGCCTACTCTTACTTAAAAATTGGCTAATATTACTGTTAGTCTTCAAAATATAGTAAAAAAATGGGTGAATGGCTGATAAATCAGCTCATTCCCATTTGAATTAGATTTCTTTCGGTATTGTATGAGATAGTGCCATGGCTAATTTTTTTCACTAAACAAGTTTGGGATGGTTGGTTTCATCAGTAAGAGATTCTAATTCTGGATGAGTATCTATTTAATGAGATCTTACATCAAGAGTTTTCTTATCAGGTATAACAGCAGAAGTCAAAATCTGTGTCCTCAAAAGATAGGTTCATGAGAACAACATAAATGGTCCCAGAGAGTTTAGTCTTCCACTAGTTTATACACATCCCTGTAAAGGCAATTCAAAACTATACTGGTTTTACTGTAGCTGTGATGATTCAGAAGTTGTTTCACAGGTATTTCCGCTGTCAAGCAACTTATGGTAGAGAGGCTGAACATATATGTATATACTCAGAGACAGAGACTTTTCTATCCATATCTAGTCTATGTTAGTGATTATACAGTAAGCTTGCTTCCTGCTATCCCCTGACATCCTGTCATCCTGATAGCTTGGCTGCAGGAAGGTATTTGGGGATTTCTTTATACTTGAGTTGAGTTGTTTGGGAAAGTTGTAATAGAATAACTATGCCAAAAACTGTCCTTAGAGGGGCCATTCCATTAGCCTGAAAGAGTCCTTTTGTTGGCATCCTCAAAGACAATTATCTACACTAGCAGAAAGATTTCTTGCTGCAATGGCAACCATAGTTTACCAGGTTTCTTGCAGACACAGTTATATCACGTAGGACTGACTTTTTCACATTTGTAGCTGCTTCATTTATACTCAATGAATATTTCACACCAGTTTATTCTGTCACCAAAATCTTTCTTCTCTCTTCATTCATCCCTTTTCTTGAACTCTGTAGTGGAAGTTTTATCCCTGTGCCAGATACCACTGTGGGAATAAAGAGCGTGAGACTTTGCAACTGCCTATAACACAAGTAAAGAGTCGTGAAGTTAATCATAGCATCTCAGTGCTTGAGGGAAGTACCACTTCATACGTAGCACAAACCCATTCTTGTCTTTTCCCTCTTTTATGGTAAGACTATATGTACTATGACACACACTGTAATTATGTAAGAATTTAGAGGTTTTTCATCTTTGTACTTCTTCTATTTGGGCATAAATCTATCCCAAAGCAGCAAGTCCTGTATGCAATCAAAAACGAACTGAGATAGAGGGTTGCTCTACCATCTTGGGAAACAAATAATAGTCTCACTGCACAGTTTTTAACCAGTTTCCTTTGAAGAATCAGAGATCCTATAATGATACAAATCTAGTTAATCTACTGACCATAAACAATGGGATAATTAATGGAATGCTTCAGCTTTGAAATTGAATTCTTATGATCTAAGAATTATGAGTTGGATGGTAATCACTCTTTGAACTATTTGAAGGATTTGGATATAATTTTCACCCCATAAATCATGGAGCATGTCATTACTGAGTTGTCACATAAGTACAGAAAGTTCTCTCAGGGACAGATGTTTTATAAAACTGAGTGAAACTAAATATTTGTTTTCATTTTATTATGTATGTTTATTGTTTGGAATTTTCTTCATCAAAGTGTTTAGGGGTTCTAAGGCAGAGTTTAAGTGCACTTGCAAAGTATATTTCTTTGCAGGTTTCATGAAAAAGCACTTAAAGCAATTGCTCCACTTCTTTCTGGACAAGGCAAAGGAAAAGCACATGATAAGGTGCAAGATCTTTTTTTTTTTGTATATGTAAATGTCTCCGCATTCTGCAATTAACTTCTCTTGCAACAACGTAAAAACAGGGAATATTTCTCATTAAAACTTTAGGGTTTTTCCACCATTCTTGAGCAGGGAAAATGCTTAAAAGAAAATGCAAATGTAGTGGTTGATGTAATTTATATTCCCTTAAAGAGCTCTGTGCACAACCAGCTTGACACAAATCATTCAGCCTTAATGAGCTTCAGATCAGGCATGTAGACAAAAATTTCAATACTTATCACTACCTAAATTGTGTATTCATTTTGATAATACACACCTCACCCCAGGGGAGTGGTAACTAAGGCCAAGTTTATTCTTGGATTGCTTTACTATAAGCTGATGGATAGGTAAAGCATTCCTCATATGGGTGCAGTAATCCTGGCATTGTTCTGCCACAGAAACACACCCTTCCCTAAAATAAAAACAGTTTGATGGTATAACTGAAGATTAGGAATTTCTGTCAGAACAGCCATGCCAACCAGGAATCAATGCAATACACACGTGTGAAAAGTCTGATGGGCTATCAAACCTTAGAAATGGTGTGATATGGTCCCTGCGTTCAGAATGATGAATAATGTTAAGTCCCTGGGAAGAGGTATGAAATGTATACATATTATTTCAGACCATTGCCTGTTCCATTTCCATATCCAATGCCTCTCCCAAATGACTCGCTCAGTGTAATAAAATAAGTGTATTATATTTTATCTGATGATTTCTCTACTGTTCTCAACCACCTCTCTATCTTGTATTCTTTCATCTGTATGATTCATCTTCTTTCCTTTAAAAAAGCAAGCATGTCAGGGCATTCAGGATATAGAGAAAGTAAGAACCTGGTGAATTTGTTTGATCTCTTTTCCAGGCATTCTGTTGGACTTAAAAAAAAAAAAAGCAATTCCTCAAGTGGAATATGAATGGACACTTTTGGAAACTTGAGAAAATTAGGTTCACAATGCCATTATTCATTTTCTAGTGAGATTCCAGATAAATTTGCTGCATTTGACTATGAAAATTTGTATTGATGCAATAAGCTACCAAAGAACCTCAGTCACAGTTTCAGAGCACACTGTGAGGCTCATAGAGGCAAACAGAAAAATATTTAGTGTCCTAAGGAGCCTACAATCTTAACAGAAAATCAGACAGCATACAGATAAAACCAGACAGAGGAGAATACCAGGTAACTAGTAATCAGGTTTGTTGCAAGGCCAAAACAGATATAGGGAAACCTGTCTTGTGAGAGAGAGGAAAATGAAAAGAGCTAGGCTTATTTTGCCTATCAAAGTCAAGGTTGAATGTAGTATTCAAGGATATATTTTGGAGATGGGTAAACATCAAGGATAGTGAAGAGCTGTTGAAATACAAGGATAGCAAAATGCACACAATTTCACCCTGAATGCAGTTAGCTAGAAGGTTTGTATCTCTTGGAAGCACGGAAATGGCCTTCCAACAGGCAAAATGAGAGGAAAGAAATGCAGTTGCTTTAGGATAGAGCATGAGGCTTTTATAGCAGGATAGGGAGGATCCTGAAGTTGGGATCTACCACTTGGCATATGAAACTGGCTCTTCAACTTGCAGATATCTGCAAGAGAGGTTGGATGAAAACTTGATTGATATTTGATGATCCTGTCTATTTGCACTCCATGCACATTGTATTTAATTAGTTCTGTTCTTCAGAGTCTCTGCCAAGTAGGCACAGGAACAAGGAAGAATGTCCTCTTTCCACGCTTCAAAGCAAAATATGGCTTCTGGGAAAGACGGGGTTGTTCTTTCATATGTCAGTGATCTGTGAGAAGTCCTTGAGGTACTTAAGATGGCCCAAGTGCCTTAATCATGTCCTCAAGGCTAAACCCAGTAATTACATTTCAGGATATGTACTGTTTTTTCTATAAAACCACTAATGGATTGGAATTTGGATTTTGAAGGGGGAATTGTCTTCCTCTATTCTATTTTCATCTAACAAACCCCTTCCTTATGACAGGGACTTCAGATACTGCATTTCCCCCTCTTTACCCTGGTCTGATCCTTCGGGACAGGTTAGTTTTTGGCACTTTCAAATGTGAATGTTTCTACTAATGTTTAAAAGATTTCAGGGTGGGGTTTGGGGATGGTGGTTGTGGTTTCTGATCTAGGGGATCATGTAAGGTAGAGTTCTCTGGACTCTGTTTTAAATGTGAAATACTTGACTGCCTTCAATTGCGAAGGATTTAGCCTTTTAGGTTCTGAAAAAAAGACAGTGAGGTAAGTCTGTGGATGCTTCTTGTCAATATAGGGGAACGGAGGACAGGAGAAGGGCATGAAAATGCTTGTCTAAAACACCGGTACATGAATGCTGCAGGTTGACTCCCCAGGGGCAAAGTTTTGGTGATTAGAGAGCCTGCTTCCTTGTCTTTCCAGGGCATTGACTTCAGTAGTCTGCAAGTACAAGGGAAACAGCTTTTGTGAGGTGGAGGTCGCTATTGAACGAGAGGGAATGACTGGGATAAAGGGTGTGGAGCACTGTATCTTCAAAGAGCATGCCATGGGGCAGGGCATAAAGCCATCCTTGGAGAGATTTGCTGTGAGAAGAAGAATAAAGCAGGCATGGGGAAGATCTGGATTTTAGCTCCAAGCGCTCAGAAGACTGAAGGCACCTGTGGCTGATCACAAGTGGAGTTCAGACCAGCAACTGCCGCTGGCACTGGCAGCAGAAAAGGATAATTTTTCAAATCCATATATGGAAGTTGCATGAACTTCCCTTGAAGTGATTTTGCTCTCTTTGGGAAGGGTGAAATGAATTTAATAAACACAGGAGAGACTGTTTAAACTTTCTGTAGAAAAATCCACATGACACCTCCACTGACTCCTTATTAATGGAAGGATTTGTCTGATGGACAGATGAATGTAGATTGAGAGGAGGTCAAGAATTCATGGGCCCAGCAAAATGAGACTAGACAGGGTGCAGCTGAAAGGCATAAAATCTCCTCTGCTCCTGGCACTTTTTTAAACTTTGCTGTTGAGTCAAAAGTTTTACCATAGTACCGACAAAAGTCAAAGGAAAAAAGAAAAACAGCAAACAAAACAAACCAAGAACAATTCCAAGCATATGATTCCAAATTCCACTAGAACTTTAAGTTTTGGAAAAACAGTGCTTTGTTTTGGAGATGCATATATTTTAAAATTTTAAAATTTTCAAATATAGCTGCTTTTGATGACTTTTACTTGAGGTAGACCAGATGCAGGGTGCTGACCTGCCACTAACACAGATAAGCCGTTGTCAAGATCTGGCATCTGCATAGGGGTTCCCCAGACCCACCTCAGGGATTTAACAGCTGTTTTTCTATAGAAGTTCTTCCAAAAAAAGCTACCTGGCTGGATACACCGTCACTTTTGGATAAGGTATTACCTCATCTAATCATTCCTGTCTAGATCTTACTTCAGCAATGGATCTGATGAGCAGGCTGGTGTTTCATGCAGACTTAATCAAATTCCCAAAAGCAGTTAGGAAATAACCTGCTGAAAGTTTCCTCTAAAGGAGGGTATGAAATATAGGTCTCTTTGTGAAATCACTGCCTTTGATTTAAATTTTAAATTACTGTAGTGTTATCTAACTGCTGAAGTTCTCATTTCTCAAATAAAAGTCCATCTCTTATGAGAATTCTGCTAAATTCTTTGCCTAAGATAAACTTCATGATACTAAGTAAAAGATATTAGCTTAGTGAATAAAAGAAATTACATGCAACTGTTGCCTTTTGTCAGCCTTAAATGAGTGCCTTTCAAGTCCTTTCCTCTTCTGGTAAGGGAAATTGAAAATATGTTGACTTTGTATTTGCTATTCAAGGCTTGATATTACTTCCTAGATTTCAAATAAAATTGTTGCTATACATAACATTAGATCCTGATATCTGGATATGAATCCATTATTTGTGTGAGAAAGATGGCATTTATTTTATATTTTTTGAAAAACATGTTTAAAAATATGTCTTACAGGTATTGAAAGGAAGATACAGGAAACTAAGGTATAGTCACAGCATAAATCTGTCCTGAAGCAATGCTTTTCCTGTAAGTTCTCATGACAAATACAAGACTTCTGTGTGTGAAGAGCATTCAGAACTGGAAACTGCAAGTTCCAGAATGAATAGTAAGTAATCATGGGAATTGTGACAGCCATTAGAAATCACTTACTCATGAGGATAAAACTGCTGATTCCTTTAATTAAAAAGCCTGAAAACAGGGATCTGGTTAGTGTAGTTTCTATTCAAAGAGTAAGATTAAACTTCTGTAATGGAAACAAAGATTTCAATTTTTTTTCAGTGACTCTACGTGATCACCATGGCATAATAATATTGAATCATGCCATTACTAAGCACTTCTCAAAACCCCACTCTTTACTCTTGAACTTTTGTTCATTTGTATTTGACAAGTGTGATGTTTTCCTCTTTTGTGTTATAGAGGGAAAAAATTCCATCTCCCTTGAGAAGAATTTCTCATCTGTTTTTCATCAGAGACCAACAATTCTTGTATATGACCTTGGATTTTAATTGTAAATCCAAACCCACCATTTTGGAAACTTTATGAGCTTGCAAATAAACTTTGTGTAAATTTTCTGTGCTTGGAATTGGAACACTGTTTTTTAGCAGCAGCTGATGCTTGGGCCTACATATGTATAACCTTCAGCTTTTAGCTTCATGCTGAGAATATAACCAAGCAACCTGCTAGCTTTCAAGCTATCATTATTACAGCCTTGATTGCCTTCACATTGTTTGTCTAAGGAAAGGAGTCTTTTGAAACTTCTTGAAAGTTGCTCAAGGGATTTCTTCCAGCCCCTCTTCACCAAAGAGCTGAGTATTGACTTGATGATACAGTTTGATACTGTTCAGTCATGCACTGCATTGCAAAACATTTCATTTACAAGAAATTAAGCCAAATTACAGAAAAGCAAACCACATAGCATCTGTAAGCATAACCCTGAGAGAAAAGAGTCCCTCTGTCCCCAAACTATCAATACTGCTGCATGCATGTGGCTACATACAATGTTTTGGGAGAACCAAGGTCCCACCACAGACTTCCTATATAATTTGGGCAAGTCACTTTTTAATCTCTATCTCAATTGCCCATCTTTAAGGGATGGACCACAATGCTTTGATTGTCTTGCCTGTGAGGCTGTTTGTGAGGGTGTTTGTGGTACAGACTGTCTCTAGCTTGATAACACATCACTTAGTACAGTGGAGCTATGACCAAAATATTTCTCTAGGGAATTCTGCAATAAGTATGGAATGTATTTGTCTTCATCATGGCAGAGTACATTTTTTTAGCCAGACAGCCAGAGTCTGCAGCTTTAGAGATCCATAGTTATGCTACGATAGAGGTTTTCTCTCACCATCTCTGTACAGAGTAGACTGACAGCAGTTTACAAGTTTCTTTCACTCTTGTGGCTGCCCTTCTGCAGGAGTTAAAGGATCCTCTCAGTCTAAAGGCTCATTGAGCAGGGAAAGGCCAGAGGCTAATAACAGGATCTTGAGGTCCCTGCTGTGACCAGAAGAGACCTTCAGATGGAATAATTTTAATGAATTTCACGTGTTTGTAGTGTTGACATTTACTTGAGAGATAGCATCCTTGACTCCTTTTATAGTCATTTCAGACAATCACTTCCAAGATGGGATTCATTTGCCCTAGTTAAAGTTACTATTTTAGGGTGAGATAAATCATCCCCTGCAGTTTCCTATTTCTTTTCATTGACTACAAAGAGAACCCAAACAATTACCTCATGTGCAACTTTCTACCCTGTAGATCTGGACTTTGACTTGTGGTGCTCATACAACATCTATGGGGTTACCATGCCTTCTCAACAAAGTCAGTAACACTCTCTCCATTTCAACTTTTCTCAGTGGGGAAACTGAGGAGCAGTGATATGACCATGGCGTGCATGGCCACCAGGTAGCCCTATATGAACCCAATGCTTGTTACACCAGTAACAGAGCAGACTCAGAACTGCTATTTTGTAAATCTTGGGACCATTTGGTTGAGACACTCTAGGGTTGAAACTGCTGAATACTTGGATCTAAAGATCTTAGATAAAGCTGCCTCAAACTAGAAACATAAGGTAGGCTTCATAATTGATGCTTTTCATTAGTACAATGGATTGTACATTTTAAGAAAAAAACCCCAAAGCAAAAAACGCACCACAATAGCAGCTACAAATGCTACCTGAACCCTGTAATTGCCTTAGAAATGTGGAACCTGCTATTGAATGACAGCTCTTCTGGGTCATTTTCAAACCAAATAAAAAGCCTGCTGTCTCTGCAATACCTGGATATCATAGGTCTTAAAGCAGATAATTCTCATGGTTTCAACTTAGTTTGAATTGCCAGGGGATAAACAGAAAGTAGTAAAGATGGTGTCATATGGCATGTGTTAAATAAAAATGAGTGGAATAACTCTTAATAACTCATTAGCCAGCTTGACAGCAGCATGCTATCTAGCTGCTGAATAATCAACTGCTTAAAGCACAGTGTCCATTCCTTGGGACAAGTTAGAGCAGAGCAGCCTGTGGTAAAGACGTTCTTATGTGGTTTCTCTGAATTACTGGAATTGATGTGACTAGTTTCATCATTTGGTGAAATCTGTCCAGGAGATAAGAGAAAACACACATAATCTTTGCCACCTATCACACACCTGTATCAGAGCATGTTTCTAATCACCAGCAGAATATGTCCCTTTGTGGAGACTGCTAAGGACAAGTGCCAGCATCGTGCAAGGCTCAGGTGATGCAAGATCCATTTCTAGATATTTGAACTCTTGACAGATTTCTAGGGGCCAAATAATGAACCCCACTGTTGTTTCAGCAGAAGCGCTTTGGTGTGAATGCTGCTGTCCATGATCCTGCAGCTCTCTGGCGTGGCATAGTTATTTGCATCCTGAGCACAGGAGAGGAGAGGAGAGGAGAGGAGAGGAGAGGAGAGGGGAGGAGAGGAGAGGAGGAGAATTTGGGAAACGAGGCAGAGTATAAAAAGACATTCTGGATGCAAAATGTCTATTATTTAAATGAATTTCACCTTTTGTCTAACTGGATTGATGAAACATAGTATGTAAATCAGGGAAGAACATTACTTCCTACAGCTGTTTAAAAACTAATTTCTAATGATGTAATCAAATACGAGATTCCATATTAAAACCCCAGTGTTAGGATAGGGAAAGGACAGAAGTGTGGCAGAAGCTGATGCACAGGGTGCTTCATCTTAATACAAGGAAGAACTTTATTGTGCGGGTGACTGTGCATGGGAACAGGTTGCTCAGAGAGGTTGTGGAGTCTCCCTCACTGGAGACAGTCAAGAACTGTCTGCCTGGATGCAATCCTGTGCTATGTGCTCTAGGGTGAGCAGGAAGGTTGACCAGATGACCCACTGTGGTGTCTTCAACCCTGAATCAGAGGAGCTAACAATCCTCCATGAACAATAGCATGCTCAGTCTTTTGTTTTTTTCTGAGTTGATACCTTCTTTTTTCTTTAGCATGGTCAGCAGGAGGATTCATGAGAGACTTGAGCAAGGTTAGGCAGATTCTTGCGAAGACAGGAATTATATCTTCCCAGTAAGAGGGACCATGCCACTAACTAGGATTTACAAGTTACAGCTTCAAACAATGGAGGAGTTAAAGGATTACAGAATGAAGATGTCAAGAACTGTAACAAACTGTCTGTCCCCCAACAATTTAGCTTTTCGAAATTGTTGAAGTGTTGGGAAAACAAATTTATAGCAGCCTGAGGCAAGGCCAATGCTTACAACTGGTTCAACAAGGAGTCTGGGATGAGAAATGAGATGCAGATGGAAGGAACAGAGACAAAGCTTGACTTGAGAACTGGGAAAGAAATGGTAGTGGATTGCCCAGGGAATGCCTGCTGTGGAAAGGTGGGTTCTGAGCTCAGATGAAGAAATTACTGAAGTCTGACAAAATTGTGAGCAACAAAAGTGTTGGTGCCACTGTGAGATGATTGTGTCAGGGGGTTGATATTAGGCTCAGGACATCAAAGGCCTCAGGAGAACGCGTATCCTGCTGAGAATGTGCTGGAGGGCAGTGTTTTGAACACACATTTATGATGCCTGTCGGTGGATGCCGGGTGACCAAACCCTCTTTTCAAATGCATCCCACTACTTCTGTGAAAGGATCTGTGCATTTCCCTCTTGCCTGCCGACCTTGAACAACACTGAAACTACACAAAACTGATAGGACAGATATATCCTTTAGCAGGATTCCAGTAATTCCAGTAACCTCATCAATTTCTACTGGCCGTAATAAGTTTCTACTAAATGACAGTTGATATATTTTTCTTTTTATTTTTGAGTAATTGATAAATCTCTTATAAACTAAGGATTTCATTCATGTTCAAATGCTACAAGTACATGAAGGAAACAATGTGTTTTTTCTGAAGATCATATTCATAATGATCCTGGGACTGCTTTTACATCCAAGCATATAGTCATGTTTTTCGATTTTTCAGCGTACAGAGGGGTCAAGTGTAAACTTGTGTCTTTTCTTAAATCACCGTCTTTTGAATTTTAATTGCAGAATAACTGTCCATTCAGGCAGATTTTAGTGTAGGCGACTTCAGACTAAATGAGAACAGTTTCCACAAGCACAGTCGTTAGGCAAGAAAAGCCAACATGCAAACTAGCAAGACGTATAGGGAAAAGTCAGAATAAAGTCTGGGAAGGAAGCCTGATGGTGTTTGTCTTGGGTGTGGGATTTCCCTGGAGACTCTGCAACACAAATGTGTCACGCAGCCAAGGCAAAGGCGTGAGTCAAGCCGCAACAAGTTCCCAGAAGAGCCTTGCTTGGCCCTGCCATGGGGCAGCAGCAGCCCAGCACGGTGCACCAGCTGCACTCAGGGGTGAGGAGAACTGCCTGTGCCCCCCATCACCTCGGTACTTGTTCCACCATTACCAGGCACAGGAGTTCAGGCCGCCATGTGGCAAACCCTGCGAGCCCTCTGGGGCTCATCAGCAATGCTTCCCAGGTGCTGAGATGATGTCATTCACCTCAGTTGCTATTTAGCTTTTCTCACTTTCAGTGAGGAGTGCAGATGGGGTATTCAGCATCTGCAGAATCTAATAAAAGCTAAGAGATACCAGGGGATGTGCCTGCTCTGAGAAGCTGAACAGATGTGCTAAAATGGAGCTGTAACCCCAGAAGGATTTTCATGTCAATTTGTTTATTTTTTTGGACAATATCAGTCAGACTGAATTGAGCTATCTGGATTTTATGGTCCTGGGAACCAATTTCATTCACAGAGCTAATGCCAAAAAATAAAATTTATCTAAAACTAAAGGTGATTTCTAGAAACCACAAAGACCAGATGTCCATAGGTTTGCCTTCTCTTCTGAGAGTAGAAAAATAGAGCTTGAGGCTTTAGAAAAATTGGGCCCAGTTCAGAACGCATTCACTGGAAACTCGTTAACTGGCCTCGGATAATAACACAATAATTCAGAAAGATGGAAAGGCAGGCTTACTGTTGTGATAACTTGGTACAGGAGCCATGAGGTGCTCGTTTTGCAGATATCAAAGGACATAAAAAGTATCTCTGACCTTTGGGCTGATGCTCTCATTTCTTGTAGAAGTTCATTCAGCAAGAAAGCTGCCAAAAGGCAAAATTTGAACCCTGGATACATCCAATTGATGAAGACTGCAAATCAACTCTATTACACACCATAATCTGTTCAACTGCAGCCAATATTTTGAAAAGTGGGGTTAAGACCAGAAGATCTACTTATGCAGGATAAACCAGTTCTGACCCAGTTGCTTATCTTGAACAGCACCTTCAGCCTACTTTGAAGGAACGGCACTATATTTATTATGTATATTACACAGACAGTTCCCCACTCACATATCCTTTTTCTCCAGTGTAAATCTGTTGACTTTTACTAGAAAATGTACAAAGTACAAGTCTAAACTACAAACATTAATTACAAGTATGACTAATACAGACACCGTGCATGAATACAGGAAAGTAAATATTAAAACAGGGTAACCTGGTTTTTAATAGATGTCAGCTTTACAAATGAAGCAAACAAATGATGTGGAATTTTGCACCTGATCCAACTTTTTTGATTATCTTTTCTGTATACATTGTTTCAGTCCAAAGAACTAGATCAGAGCACTCCTGAAGAGTTTGAGAGCCCAAGACTCCAACAAAAATCTTCTACAGAGCCCTCACTATATGATTTCTTATATTTGTCTCTTCAAAATTGAACTGGTAGTCCTCCAAAATCGGAAGTGACTAAATTTGATTGAAGTCTAATTTGCTGCATATGCAAGCATATTTTCCAAATCCCCATATATGAGCAAATAAATAATTATCAAATATTTTGATTATATAGAATGCTTTTAGAGGGAGTGATTTTTCCCTTCCCAGCACTTCCAGCATGTGTTAGTGATGTAGTAGTTCAATAGCTAGGAATGTTCATTGCTCACCTGTACTGGTTTTGACTGGGACAGTTATTTTCTGAGTAGCAGCTGGTGTAGGACTGTGTTTTTTGATTTGTGTTGAAAACAGTGTTGATAATAGAGGGCTGTATTAGCTATCACTGAGCAGTGCTTGCACAGAGCTGCCTTTTCTGCCTCTCACCCCACCCCACCAGCAAGAAGGCTGGGGGCACACAAGGAGTTGGGAAGAGACACGGCCAAGACAGCTGGCCCTAACTGACCACAGGGATATTCCATATTGCATAGTGTCATACTCAGCATATAAAGGTGGGGAAAGAAGGAGGAGGGGGGTTGTGTGTGATGTTTTCAGTTTGTCTTCCCAAGTATCAATTACCCATGATGAAACTTTGCTTTCCTGGAAACGGCTGAACATGTTCCTGCCCATGGGAGGTAATGAATTAGTTCCTTATTTTGTTTTCACACTTAGATTTTGCTTTACCTATTAAACTGTTTTTATCTCAACCGACAAATTTTCTTGCTTTTAGCCTTCTGATCCTCTCCCCCATCCCACTTTGGAGGAGTGAGTGAACAGCTGTGTGAAGCTGAGCTGTCCACAAGGGTGAACCAACACCACCCAACATCTCTGCTGTGCAAGACAAGTTACTCTACATATTAAAGCATGATTTTCATTCATTAATTATGATGAAACTATTCTTTAATTCTTTGTTAATTCACTGTTTGGGACATGACTGTACCCTTCTATTTGGACAGCTCAACTGATTGAAACTGGTTGATGATATTGCTTCAGAACATGAGAAGTCTTCTGGTACTTGCTGGGTGAAGAACTGAACAATGGTTGGTGAAAAAAATATACAATTTGCAGCAACAGTAATAAGAAAAACATATGTTCCTTGAAACAACTCTTTGTCCAGAAAGCGTGATATTTGGAAATTAATTTTTTTTGTTTTAAATATTAAATAATTCTGAATTGTCTTTGTCCTGCCATGTACAGACACCCTGTATGCTGCATTTTTTTTTCAGGCTTCAAAGGAAGTGATATTGTTAATTATGTCTAAAAATGAATTTCCTAGACAGCTCTTATTGATCTTGGGCACAGCCAGAGACGGCAAGTTTTTGATTCCTTATAAGTCACTGACAATGCTTCTCCCACATCATCTGATGCCAGACTGCATATTATAGACCCAAGGTATTTATTGGGGTGAGCCTTGGAGTTTGTGCTCCCAATACTCCAAAACCCACACACCTAGAGTTCTTGAACTCACACTATCAATATGAATTAAAAATCAAATCCAGCAAGAAAAAATGTAAAATCAGAAATTTCAACTAAATTTCCAGGAACTGCAAATAAGTACAGTGAACTTTCTTTGTTTCCTAATACGGTTTCAGCAATGTTTTTATAAATTGACAGATATCAGACAGTCATTATAAAGAAGTCTTATACTTTAAGGAAACAGTCTAAATATAGACTATTTCTGTCTTTCAGAATTTTTCTGTCCCATTTAGCTGATCTTGGTATGTGATTTTTTGGAGTAGTAGTTTGAGATACTTGAAAGGAGTTTATATGCATGGGAAAAGATGTTCAATGTTATTTGAATAATAAGTTTCCTTTAAGGTGTGTCCAGAAAAGCAGTTTTGAAAGTTGAAATTCTTAATAGATTGCTTTAAGGAAGTTGTACATTTGCCAAAAGGAATGGCAAAATTAAGAAAATCAGTTCCCAGAACTTTCCATCTTTTCTTAAAGATGAATAAAGACCTCCTGTTCCCAGTGCTTTAAAACCTTTCTGGATTAACTGGGATGTAAATGAGTTTAAACCAGGTTTTTCCAGCTATAATAGTTATACAGCTGCCTACAAACTAACTTGAAGAATTCACTCATCTGAGAGAAACATGAGAACCTACAAAATCCTGAGGTGAACCTTACTGTAGGTGAAGGTTGAAAAACGTCTTAATGCCTAGAAAATCTACCATCAAAGGGACAGTCTCTATCAGAAATGATGATATCAGGCCTTATTCTCCTCTGATTTGAATGACCATCTTGTAAAAAACAAACATACAAACAGAAAACCGTGGGTACAGAATCAAGCTGTAGATCAGGATTAACTCCATCCACTGGAGTCACAAATTTTAAAGCAATAAAGCACGTGTGCCACGCTGCCCAGCACCAACAGTTTCTGGAGAGC
This sequence comes from Atrichornis clamosus, assembly GCA_013400975.1. NCBI lineage: Eukaryota > Metazoa > Chordata > Aves > Passeriformes > Menuridae > Atrichornis > Atrichornis clamosus. The sequence goes on from WBMZ01007487.1 coordinate 193,479, forward strand.
TTAGCACGTGTCCTGAATGTGTTCAGAATGCCCTGGCAGATATAAATTTTCTTATAAACTGATACGGTGCTGGGATGTAACAGCTGCTCTAACATCTCATGAGACCAGTTCTTCTTACACTGTGTTGAATGTTACACTTGCAGTGTACTGAACGTCCTGTCAGCACATTCCAGTAGTGTGGTGGCACAGCCAAAATCGGTAGAGAAAAGAAATCGTACAGGCAACAATATGAACTTGTTAGTTAACTTATGGCTCAGGATGTTTCTAGACAAGAATGCTGGCATCAGTTCCTTAAAAGCTAGTGTAGCTCTGCCAACACTGTGCAAGTGGTGCATGAAATTTTAGTATGAGGGCTGTTCAAAGCAAGCTTTTTATTCAGGATTAGGAACAGTGAATTCTAAACCATGGAACACCCCTGCCGTGTGCTCTACTCCACACTCAGAAATATAGTCCAGTTAAATAGAGGTCTGGGTGAAAAAAGACATGGTCTACATGATGTAACCTCTTTCTGAGATGACCTTGTCACGACCTTGTTGCTCTGAGGCAAGGGTGAACATGTCTTTTCTCAGTGACACACTCTACCTATCTGTGCTCTTGTTGCCAAGCAGACTGGGCTACACTCAGTTTCAATGCAGACTAGAAGCAACAGCAGCAAGTAAAGAATTACAAGTTCAAGACACAGATCCTTCTGTGGCATCTCCTAGAAAGACAGTCTCAACCTGTTTAAAGGAAAACTTTATATCAAGAGTCTGATTAATTTCAGCAAATTTCAAGTTATGATTTGGTGCTCTCCCCTTGCATTATCTCCATTTGATCAGCAAAACTATAGTAGGGTGTGCAATTATTTTGGATGCTGGCAAAATATTTTCCTGGAGACCAAATCCAAAAATCTTTTTATTTCCCAATTCAAAGCACATCTAAAAGTTGTTCTGGCTCTTTCTGCAGAGGAGGTCAACACAGACTTTCTCTGCTAATGCTGTTTTAGTTTTACAGGCACAATGAAGATTTCTCTGCTTATGGGTGGAAAAAGGAGGCATACCAAAATGTTTACCAAATAATAGTTGTTTACAAAACTAGCATCTTGCTTTTTGTCTTGGGTAACTTAGCATCCATAAATGGCAAGAAGATTGTTCTGGTACTCCAAGTCCCTCTGCATTATTCATTAGGGAAGCTCAAGCTGAATAATTTTCTCTGGGACAAAGCTGTTGCTAAGCTTAAAGTTTGGGAGATCTAGTAATGCAATTTTGCTTATCCTTCTCCCCAGGAAACTTTTCCACTCACACCATGTGAGGATACCGTGACTTGGCATAATCATGCTTTGTGCTACTTCCTGGATACTGGACAACAGGACAACTATGTGAACTGAAGATTTATTAACCCTGACACTTCAGCAATCAGTCAAAATAAAAGGAAGAGTGGGCAGAGAGAGTGAATGAAAGGGTGGATAAAACTAGTCCTTCATGGCATCTTAAATATGGTATGACATAACTTTGCCCAAAATGATCAAGAAGATAAAGTAACATGTATATGTACATACTAGAAGATGTATCTTAACTTGCACGACAAATGTAATTTCCCCTCTGCCAATTAAAGGTCCATCTTCTATTTGTCTTATTATAGGGTAGGTCCTAGCATTCAAGATGTCCATTGCTTTTTTCAGTCACTTGTCTACAGACTGATGGAGTGCACAATTTTCTCTGTTGCAATTTCACTTTAAGGAAATAGGGACTTCATTTTTGGATAGCCAACGAAAACCTCACTTCCATGGGAAGGACTGAGGTTCAGAGCTGAACGACAGATTTTGCTGATGGTTAGCTTTTGGTGACAATGTTAGCAGTGTGATCATGAGAGCACAGTCTCTGGGCACAGAGGCTTTGGCAAAGAATGAAGAGTGAACTCATCTGGGGAGGCATACAAGAAAGGTGAAAAGAAAACAGAATCTGGAAACTGATTTGCAAGTAAGACATGTTGCAGAGGCTTAAAGCATTTCTTCAAGATTATAAAAAGTAGAACAAGGCTGTCTGTCTCTGTGCATCAGTCCTTCAAGAAATAACTTGACATGTATTAACATAGTAGGAAAAACAGTCTGGAATTATGTCCAGCACCACCCTACCGAAAGAAAGAACAGAAAATAGTGAGTTACTTTGGCTGCAGTGATATGGAACATTTGCCAAAGTACTACTCTGGTGCATTTTTCTTAGCTCTGACTCCCTAAGAGTGTTCTACCTCCCTTACAATTTACACTGCAACTCTGAGAAATTACTTCTTGTTTCAAACATTCTCCTCAAATGTTAGAGGCTCTTGGAAATGTACTTATTCTGGCACTCTCTTCAGAAAAATAATAGGCTGAATGAGAACAAAGGCTACCTCTAGATGCCTAGAAATGGTTTGTGGCTATGTGGGGTGGATTGTTAGGAAGAAAGCTAGCAGCACTTTCCTCCTCACTAGGCTGCTTCTGCAGATAAAGTTATCAGATCTGCTTTCACTGTAGTCAGTCCAGAAAGGGACTAATGTGTGAACAATGTCTTTGGAGATTAAGGGAAATCACACTCATAATACTACTCAGATATATCTTTTATGAGACTTACATATGGTATAATATTCTTCAAATATCCAAATATTTTTTAAAAATCCTTGATTGTCCAATTTTTAAATAATCTAACCATATGCATTTGCTCCAATTGTTATAAATGATTGTAAGTCATTACCAGTACTGTACTGCTAGTAGAATGCATATATGTCAGTTCAGAAGAACTTTCAAACACATATTTGTCTTTTTGGCTTGCAGTGACCTAAGAAAACTGGTCATGACGTGACTTTAAAGTTCATACTGACAGTTCTTCCCAGCATTGAGAGGAAAATTGGGTTGCTCACATGCAGTCCAGCTGGGACAATTATTCTAGCATAACTTAAGAACACACTTTACAGTCATCACCAAATGGCCCAAAGTCAGAATTTGTGTGTTTGGCCTCCCCTGACCCGATGCAAATGACGATGGCACTAAGGAATGGGGGAAAAGAGTTGTTTGTGTAAGTTTGTTTCTAAACAGAATTCTTTTCAAACTTTTCCATGCAACATCAGCTCTTTTTTAATGATAAAGTTTTTATCTTCCACTAATCTACTCAAGACAAGACATAATATTCTTGTTCTGTTATTTTGCTGGAATTCTTATTTGTTCTTATTTTCCATCATTTATTTTGATGTCCCCACATCACTTCTTTAATCCCATTTCTGTCTGAACGACAGCGCAGTAACTGGTCTGTAGTCATGGAAGTGGCTTGTACCAAATTAGAAAAAGCACATTGTTGTTATTTTTGCAGAGTTGAACTTGTTAGGTAAATTACAAGTGTAATGCTATGACAATATCAATGCTATGACATATGACCGCATCATTCTCCTAAGTCTAAGGCACTTTATATGGGCACAAAAGGTCCAAAAAGTGTTTAAAAACCTCAGTGGGAAGGAGCCAAGAGAAATATTAACAGAGACCAACAAAAGGCCCCGAAGAGTGCGTTTGTGTCCTTTATAGGAAATTTCTTTGGTAAGTTTTTGAAGCTTATGACAAAAAAGGGATAGAGATGTTTTAATGTTGCAGGACTTCAGCAACGGCAGCTGTCCCTATTAATCAGTTTATTCTGGTTACCCAGCAACCTCGTCTTTGTCTTTTAGAAGATTTGACTCATTTAAATCTAAAAAGAGCAAGGTACTTCCTCACATAATTTATTTGGAGAGTAGAGGTCGCATTTAAGTGTTATATTCTTAAGAAGTGTTGTGTAGAATGAACATCACGAGAAGGGAATTTAGACTATTACGATGAATTACCAAGCAAACTGTGCATCTTGGACATACCTGTGTTTTCATGGATCTTAACTTCAGGGTGGGATGAAGATTTCCTCAGATAGATGGAATTTCAGAAAAAAAAAAAACCTGAGGAGAAACATGTCTGTAGAACAGGGTCTAGAAACCTGACAAAAATTATTTGTGAACAAAGAATAATTATGTCAGAATGGAATTTTAAAAAATATTTTCTTTTGCAAAAACTAGCAATTTCTCATTTGAATAATAACTCATGTCATAAAAATGAGTATATATTGTTAGCTATTGCATATAAATGATTACCTATAGCTGTGTTATTCTACTCTTTACAGAAGGGATTTGCGTAGGAAATGTATATATCAAAATGCATAATCATTTTTGACAAACATGAATTTTACCCTAGTTATGGAAAAATGAAATCTTATTTTTCCTCTTCATAGGCTTGAGAAACCATGAGTTTTAAGATAGGTGTGTTATATGTGGTGACATGCCAAAATGGAAGGCTAAATGGTGATATTTTCCACAGAAACTTAGAAAAAGAACATTGTGAGGAATGTTATGTGCTCTCTTTTAATAATGACAGCTAGACAATGGAGCGGACAGCTAGACATCACTGAGAAAATGTCAGAGGATAACATTTGAGTTTGCATGGGATCAACTGAAGCTGAAGTAAAAAATAAAGTTTTGTGAGATATTCAGTTGAGATGCTGTCTGAATTTGGTTTTGTGGAAGAGATTGCCACAGAGCAGAAGAGGAGGTGATGGAGGACAAGAAAAGACATAGACATCAAAGGAAGAGGGAAAAGGGGAGCAACATAAAGGCACCTGAGGAAAAGCTGAGAGTAGAAGTGCAGCTAAACAGGAAAGAAGCATAAAATCCAAGAAAGAAGAGGAGGTAAGAAAGAAATGCTGCTGATGTTAACAACCTCACTGGTAGGTCAGGAAGAAAGAAAAGGTATGCATGATTCTGAGCTTTGGTTTTTGAAAGACTTTTGGTAGCAAAAATTTGAGAGACTACCAGACTAGGAAGTATCTAGGATTGAAGAAGAATTCCAGACACTGATATTGAGATGAAAGCTGAAAGGTAAAAGATGGAGGTTAAAGCTGATGAGCTAAGTTGTATTAATTATGATGTTTTTAAGATGCAACAGAGTAATGGACTACTGCTACATGACAAAGAAAAGTGGAGGGATAGTCAGGGGTTAAAGGGAAGAATATAAAACTGTAGAAATATCTAATATTGTACCTGTCTGTTGTTTAATGGGAGTTATATTGTTCTTTTGGGAAATTAGTCACAAATAAACCATAAAAATACATATTTTTTAAAAATAGAGGGAGCTATTCTATATAAGAAAAAGATCCTGGTTTTACTATCCAGCTGCTTACCAGTAGCATAAAGCTGGTTCCCATTAATTTTCATGTTCTCATTTACCACTTTCCCTCTCTTCTTAAAGTGTTACCATATGTTAGACACCTTATTTTCCTAAAAACCTTATTACTGGAAACGCAGTGGCATATGTGCAAAGTTAAATACTGATGCCATCCTCTACCTAGCATGCAAATATATAGCTAGACTCTGCTCTCAGTAGGAGCTGCAAACTTGATTTTGGCTGCTTAGCATCTCTGGATATCAAGTCAGTCTTTCAGGTACCTGAATGTTGATTTATTTTTCTAACTGTGGCATTCTGGTAGCAATTTTAAATATGTTGAAGATTAACTTACAAAAAATGGGATTTAGAAAACTAAAGTAAAGATTAGATGAAATTTGCATATTCAAATTCAACATTGCAATCCTTTCTCTACTTAAACCACCTAGGTCTCTGAGACAATATTTAAGCAATTAAACTTTACATGTATTTGGATGGAATTAGTTTATCTGCCACTGAACTTAGCATCTAGATGGGTGTTTTCTGCCTTTGCACATTTTGGTGTTCAGAAATGTGGTAAGGATCCAAGGCTTCCAGGCTAGAGTTGGGTTCAGTGGTTGTGAATGCCCTCTTACCGAAGAGAGTCAAAGAGGAAAGATCAGTGGCAGTGCTGCTGTTACTCATTCTGCTGCAAACAAAAACAGTAGGAAAGAGCTGTAGGCTCCCTGAATTTTTAAGGCAGTTTACTTTAGACAGGCACTGGACAGAGCCCAGAAAATGTCCAGAGCACCGGGATTCCTGATTCCCAGCAGTACGCTCTTAACACCGTGCTCCTTCTTGTTTACGGTTGTTATGGTCTCATGGCTCTGTTAGTCCTGGATACTCTTGGCCACATTTGAAAGAAACTGTTGGTGTTTGCTTTCACCATTAAAGTACTACCTAGCTTTGCTGTTTCACAGATGTAGTCTATTTGTTACTTCACTGAAAACCTGTAAAACAACCTCATGCACTTCCTCTCTTCTCTTTTCAAAGTCTAAAGTTGAGCTGCTAAATTTACATCCTTTATGCAACAGGATTTGTGGAGGATTAAGAGCCTAAAAGCCTTCAATGCATTCCAGGGGAAGAGGAGATGTTGAGTAGCTTTGGGAATCAGGAAATATCAGAAGTCTCAATATTCACATTGGAGAGAGATTTAGTTTATGTACTATTCAACTTATTGCTCCTGAGTTTGCTTTTTACTTCCCCTGGTCTAGCCACATATATGGTGCAAATGTGTACAAAGCACAAATAATTACGCAGTAATTAAAAAGAATTAGGAACTCCTCTTCTGTTACTCATTGGAAAGCTTCAAAATGAAGACTCAGGTATTGCTCCTGCATGTAGACTCAGGAGCTTCAAACCTGAATCTGTTCAGCCAAATAGGATCTACTTAATTCTGATCTATTTTTTACTTATCAGGTACAGAGTCACCTCGTGAGTTTATTCATATACTTGTTTTATTAGCAAATAATTCTTCTCTTCTTCTCTGTCTCAGTTGTTTACATTCCTATGTGGCCTGTTTTGTCGGAAAATAGGCAACATTTGCCAAATGTACTTCCTGGAATTTCATAATTTCACTCTGATTTTTTCCTCTTATATATTGAAGTTTTTTGGGTTTTTTCAATTTAAAAAACAGAAAGCAAAGAGATGAGCTAGGTTTAAAAAGGCTTATTGGCATCAGCATCTATGTATTTTGAAGTTATCATGAAACTTAACATGAGATTAGGTGGAGTCAGTTGCATTATTGACCACTATATTTAGAAAAAAATGAAGGAAGTCTCTCTCATCTGCATTGTGTGGACTTCACCTGCAGAATCCATTACCACAGGAAATAGTTCCAGTTAAATATTATGGCTAAACTTTAAAAAGGATGTGTATAAGTATTGTCTAAAAATAACATCTGTTGTGACAAATGTTAAAAGAAGAATACTTCAATAGACTGATCTCATTTAAAAAAACATTGCAAATAACAGTTTGCAGCTCAGGAGAACTGTGGTTTTATTTTGCTTTCTGGCTTTTACAATGAAGGACTGGCCAGCCTCAGGGGAAGTACTCAGAACCACAGGACAGCTGAGGAGGAAAGGCTGCTTGGCAATTATCCAGTCCAACTCCCTACTTGCCCAGAGCAGGCTGCCCCAGACTGTATCCAGCCGGGTTTTGAACATCTCTGAGACTGGACTCTCTACAACCTCCCTGGGCAACCCACAGTAGTGTTTGACCACCCTCAGTGAAAAAAGGCATTTCTTATTTAAATGACATTTACTGTGCTTCTGTTTGTATCCATTGTTTCTTGTCCTGTCAGTAGATACCACTGAGAAGGGCCTGACTCCAACTTCTTTACATGCCCACCAGGTATCCATACACATTGGAAAGGTACTGCTGTGCAGGCCTCCTGCCACCTTGACTCTATTTCCTACTCATGGGAATGTCAAGTCTTGAGCATAGATGAAGTGATTCTTGTAATTATTAACTGGTCTAGTGGACATCTCTTCAGGGTTGAAATTAAGTGATTCTTCTAAGCAGATCCTTGAGAAGGCTAAAATCTGCTCTCTGGGACTCCAGGGTGGTGATTCTTCTTTTTTGCTTATAGTTTCCTCTCAGGATCCTGAATTCTGCCGTCTCATGGTCACTGCAGCCAAGGCTAGGCATTCCTGAATAGTTTTTATTAGCATGCAGTCCAGCAGAACAGCTCTCCTCATTATCTCCTCAATCGTTTGGTTAGAAAGTTGTCATCAATGCACCCCAGAAATCTCTTGGATTTTTTGTGTCTGCTATGTCATCCTTACAACAGATCCCCCTTGCAGGATCTGTGAGTGTGAGAATTCTTTCAGTTGTCTGAACAAGGCCTCACCTATGTCTTTCTTCCTGGATGGGCTGTAGTGGATGCCCACCATGACCTCACTTGTGCTCTAGTCCTGACCCGTGAGTTTCAGCTGGCTCATCATCCAGCCCTGGGCACAGCTCTATGTGTTTCTCCTGCTCTCATGTAAAGGGTAACTCTGTGTCCCACTCACTCCCCATCCTAGCCTGCCCTTCCCGAATCAGTCCTGGGCAGTTCTCCAGTCACTACTTCTCCCTGATGAGATTGCAGTCCTGTGATTGTTCACAGATATCAAATTTCTCCTATTTGTTCCCTTTTCTGTATAAGTTAGAGAAGCACCCAACAGTGCTGATTTTGCAGAAAAATGTGAGAGCTTCACCAGTTTTATCAACACTTTATTTGTCTGTTGACTCTTGGGGTGGGCCCCCTTTGCAATTACTTTGTTGATTATGACGTGTTCCTTACTGCATAGACTGGCACCTTTTGCTTGCCCGCTCTGTCCATCACTTCCTCACTTGATTGTGGGTTGTTACCTTCATCCCCTCTCAGTCCTAGTTTAAATCTCTCATCAGTTTGGCCAGCTTGTTGGCAAAAATGCTTTGCCTCACTTGGTCAGGCGGATCCTGTCAGATTTCAGGGAAAGAGCTACTCTGTTGTTTCCAAGCATCTCAGATATCTAACTCAATTTGATGCTCTGTCCTTTGCACTCTAAAATGCATCTCTAGCAAGTGCTCCATTGCATATGCTCTCTGGAATCTGTAGGAATAGTGTCTTTGGAATAAGTTTCTAAAAGCATCACACCTGTGAGTTGGTTGGGCCAACAGCTAATTTTCTAGGTTGAAATTTTGGTAAGACAGAAAGGTAACATGACTGTGTCAGAGACTGATTTAGTTCGTGCCTCAAACATTGTTACAAAGTTTCACTCTTTATAGCAAAACTGTATAAAGAAGCCAAGGAAGCCCACCCCTCCCTGAAGATGCCTGACTGGAACTTTGGACTGAGAATTAAACTGCTGTGATTAGATAAAGGAAAACTTATTCTTCAATCATCTCAGGGCTGGGAGAAGTAAACAAGGCTGGAGAAGAAGAATGAAAGCCAAACCCAGCAGCTGTGCTAGGAATCATCCCTGGCCTGGTTTGGGGTGGGGGAGGCCATAACCCACAGACCCATTTGCTGGGAGCAGCTTTGCACAGATTTCCGCCC
>WBMZ01007487.1:202965-501625 GCA_013400975.1 Atrichornis clamosus
ATGCAAAGTGACAGATCCAAAGTCTGCTGCAAGAGACAGTGGAAAACTTGTCCCCACCCAGGGGACATGCCTGGACATTGCCACCTGGCCTGAGCATATATTAACCCATCGGACTCTGTGCTTCGGGGGGCACCCTCACCACCAAGAAGACCTCATGGAGAGGATCAATGGAACATGGTTGGGATCCATGTGTGGTGATATTTTCTCTGTCACTGTAACTCTCTTTCTCTACCCCCATCTCTTTCTATGTCTTTCACTGTCTTTGTCTCTGTCTCTCTGTCTCTGTTTCTCTCTGTCTGTCTCTCTCATTTACTGTCAAATAAAACCCATATTATTGACTTAAGCATATGGTCTCTTTTGCACCTTAATTCGGGCAGAGGCACCTCTCTCTCTTTGAAATATTAAGAACCTGATCATAACAGACTGTTATTCTGCCATACCTCTGTGTGAGCCTATTCTTTTCTCGTAGACAATCCCAGCTGGAATCAATGACTGAGATTCCTTGAAAAGGGTCAGTGGAGGACACAGAGGAAAGGGTAACTTGAAAGGAAGATATAGCCAAAAACATAATTTTATTCAAAGAGTCTTAATAAGCAGAGTGGATGAAGCCATAGAAAATAATTTCATTGACGTTATGCCCACAAAATAGGCTTTTCAGGGCTTCCATAGCCTAAATTAACTCAACCTATTTACATTTTTGATAAGAAGCAGAAAACAATTCTGGTTTAAAACCACTTTAAAGTGTAGGATTTTTTTAGCCTGCCAGAAAGATTTTGCATTTCACATTTAAATCCCTGCACAAAAGGAGACTCTGTTAAAAATACTTGGTTTATTTGACCATAAAGCAGTACAAAAATTTGACATGAAAATGACCTTACATATCCCTATTTGCTAGTAAACCTTTTCTGTTTCTTTTGCAGTATGTATTTTTTGAAAGTCCCCACTTTCTCTTTCCTTCACTGTTCTGTGTGCTCAAAACACAATCTTCTGTTGACTTCTATTGTCAAGCCTGGTGATAATTTTCACAATTATGTGCAGAAAATAGAGACTTTTTTCTGTTGTTATGAAAATTTTCACTTTTCGCACTTTTGTATGAAGTCCAGGTGCGATTTATAATGTGGCATTCTTCCAAAGGCATCTTTGGAAAGCAATGCATTCTCTGTTAACCCTCAACATGCTTACTTTGGACCTTCTTTACTTTTTCCTTGCTTGGGAAAATATTTAAAACAGAAATAAGGGTAAATTTATCATTAGTAAAAATGAACTTGCATTCTCTCAGGTCACAAAACTATGGAGGGACTGTTGCACAGGAGACATAATCCTCATCCTGCAGTAATTGTGTGTGGTTTTACCCACTTCCTTTCAGGTCTTTTTTTTTGTTGTTACAAAAACAATGTCCACCCAAAATAAGTGCTTCCGTGAGCCAAATGCTTTGTAAATGGTTAAACACCACAGAGTAATAAAGTAGAATAATTCACTACAAAAATTTTGAAAAGCAGTCTAGTATCAAATTGATCCAGGCTGCGGTAATGCAGTAAAATTTATGTTAACATAAATATAATATTGCTTTTCGGATCCATTCCCAGACCAGTGGAATGTTTAGCCTGCTGATTTAGCCAGTTGTGGGGCAGCCTGGTCAAGATTGACATATGAGAATACAACAGGAGGAAACACCTAGGCTTTACTTTGTATTTTCTAGCACTCCGAGGGAGGGCAGTTCCAGAGTTAGTCCAGGATACCAAGTACAGAGTCACTCAACAGGAACATAACACTGGAGTGAATCTCTTTGGTTCAGTTTAAGTGCTTAGACAGTGGTGCTAGACCTTCCTGGATACTTTGACAATCTTTCCCAGTCTCTGCCTGCCATCCCAGAAAGATTCCTTCAGGCCATGCCTCTTGTGTGCTGGTCTCATGAGGAGGTCTCAGATAAGTCTAACATGTCGACAATGGCATTGACTACCTGTGGTATGGCAACAGAGTCTCTCCCCTAATGGCACGACATCCAGCTGAAGCTGCTGTCAGAATTCAGTTCCTAAGTTGCCTAAACCCCATTTAAATCTATCTAGATTTTTTGACTGTCTTAGAGATTATTCTGTGGTTGTGGTGGCTCATATCATGAAAGGGAACATAGACTTAAGCTATCCTGATGAGCTTGGACTAATTTTCACCTCCAAAATATTCTTTTTTTTTTTAATCTTGAAAAATAAAGATTTCCAGGTAAATTAACTTTTACTGCTAGCATTAACAACTCGATTTTCATTCAGATGTTTGAACCCTTCTCAATGTGAGCATAAATATAGTCAAGAAGGTGAGCTTTTCACAGTGTTTTCAGAGGTGGTCCAACTTTCAGAGCATCCCAGGAGCCTTTTCTGAATCCTGTCTGATCTCTACTACCTTGAGCATGGCTGGCTACAGCCATGCAGTTTTACCAATTCCTTGCAGATTAATGTTAACAAACTCCTAATTCATTCCAGAGTCAATTAGCCTTTTTCATATCTTAAAACCGTATTCAGAGCCAAGGTTTTATTTTCTGTCTTTTCTAGCACTACTGGTTAAAGTAGTGCACATTACTGAGAGGAGAAGAACTGCGTTAGTTCTTTACAAAGACTGCAGAAGGAATACGTGGAGACATAAAGAATTAGTATTCAGAAAACCTTTATTAACTAATTTTACTTGTGTGAAATGAAACTATCTGGAGGCCTGGTACAGTGAAGACGGTGATGTTCAAAAGATATTTATTCTAGAATTATAATCCTTAGTGAGGCAATAAATGTAATTAAGCCCTTCCTCAAAGTTTCTTTTAAATGACTGGTCTGTGCAACTCCCGGAAGAAGCTTCATTCATGTAATATATCACAGTTAAATTAAAATTGAATGTATATATATATATATATATATATACACACACATATATATGTATATATGTATATGTATATAATTGAAAGTACATAAAATTTAAGGGATCTTTTTTTTTAGGCTGTCATAGCAGCATTCTGGGAAGCACTTTTGGTCCACCTACCTCATTGGAAAGGCAGCAACGATGGCACTTGTATATTTAGATTTTACATGACTCAGGAAGAGTGTATACTCAATGGTTGCCATGGTGATTAATATAACCTTGTAGTGGACCACAGTTTTGGACCTTGCTATGATTTTTTGACAAAAAATTTGCATTTGTTTGTACTGAACTTCAAGTGGCTTTTACGCATGGATACAAACATTTTTGTTCAGAAGCAGCTCTCTGACTTGAAAAGCAAGCCTCAGCTATTTTTATAATTGTTAAACTTGTATTTGTAAACAGATATTGATATTTTGTCATGAAGATAGTCTGAGTTGCTGAAACACCAGTGTCATTTGTACCAGTGCTCATAGCTATTCCAGCACTGACCCATGGGGTTTATAGGCATTGCTTTCTGACATATGAGTTTCGGAGGAGGTAAAGCAATTGCAAATTGTCCTAGTCTGTAATCTTACTAAGACTTAAACTGTGAGACTTTATTGACCTTTAAATGTATAACAGATTAAAAAGTCTGGCAGTGAACATAAAACTAATAAAGTATCATAAAATATCATCTTGTGCCATAAAAAATATGTCAGAGAGCAAATTAGAGCCTATTTAAAGTCATATATTTAGTCATCAGTAAGAAGTTTTCCTGAACTTGTAATTTTTATGTATATGCCTTTTGGTGAACTTGATAGGACAAAGGAATAAATTCAGCCAAAATGTAGATGGAGAGACAAACTAATGAAGGTATTCCTGCTAGTTCTTTTCAAGCAGATGGTATATTTTCTCCTGTTTATAATAATTCCTTGTTTTGTATGTGAACTGTGTGCTTGCACCTGGGTAAGTCAGTTTTATCCAAGACTCCTCAAGTGACCCCAAATGGAGACTTGTAGTAGCAGTGTTCATCTGCCCTAAGAATGATGTTTTCATGTTTCAAACTTTGCTGCCAAAAGCACCAGAGTTCTGTGCATTTCACAACATCTTGCCCATGTTAAATATATAACGTCCCACGAAGTTTATCCTGGAAGGGCTCTACTTCACTTGAGGTAACACAGGTTTTCCTGAGAAACAGGGGCTTTTCTTTAATTTTTGAGTAGATTCAGCTTGCTGACAACTATATCTCTATTTCTTCTTTTTTTTTTTTTTTGGCCATTCTATAGTCCTGCTAGCAAGTGTACCTCTTTTGCTACCTATAAACCTTGTTACTGAGAAACAATGAAGATCCCTTATGAGAATACTAACTAAATCAGTTCATGGAGAAAGATATGCTAGAATTTGCTAAATGTTAGGAATCAGTCTTTTTGTAGTACTGGACGCCAATGAGACTTGAAAATTTTGCTGACTGAGGTTTTATATTTAGATCTCAGCATGTGATATCTGAAGGGATGCAATTCCTGTGGTTTGAAGACTACTTCTGGTGTAACAGATATTCAAGCTGCAATCTGTGTACTGCCCAACTTAACAAAATGTTTTGTTCTATCTCATCTACAAAATAAGGGTCAGAGGAGATAGAGACAGAGACACTCTCCAGGCAAACTGCTTGTACTCAAGCACAACCTGCCCCCCATTATCAGGTGATGACTGTAGCACAAATCATAAATAACTGCCATCTAAGTCATACAAAATCTGCCTTTAATCTGACCAAACACCTCAGTTACATTTGTGGGACATTTACTGAAAGCCAAGGGAAACCTATAGGTCAAAATTTATATTCCAGTTTATGGAATGCACTTCTTTCCCTGAGTTGTTTTGATATACCCATGTGGTAAGAAACGTGGAAGGATGTATTTGGATTGGTTAGAAATATACAGCTTCCCTCTGGTCCAGCCCTTGAGTAATGCAAATATTTCCATCTACTCCAAATCCAGACTGTAATGTACTTATGTTTGCTTCAAAAATAGGAAGAAAATAAGTGCAAATAGTACATTTGCCCGCAGCAAGCTTGCAACTTGCTTTTTCACGTGTTTGAATTAATTTAAAACACTTCCCCCGTGATCAGAAGAAGCAGCCAGTGATATACCTGACTGTTGTACCTTTATTGGCAAAACTCAAAATCACTATATATCTATGAGGGACTGGGGTCATTATGGGAATATTTTTAGACTTTCTTATATGTCCATATAATTTTCCTACAGCATATAGTTCTACAGATATAGGCTGAACACTCTTGATGGAATGATGGAAGCAGTAGAAATTACAATTTTCTAAAAATAAAAGGTAATTAATAGCCAAAGAAAAATTAGGTGGTGTGCCTATTATTAACACCAGATGTGCAAGGCATCAGAATTTACTGAACAGAAAGGCACCCCAAATAGTCTAGATTAAATTGACATGAACATACCCTACAGAAATAAGTGCTAGGATAAATGATATATTTGCCAAGTCTTGTCCTGAAATTTTCTTCTGTGATTTCTGTCTTCCTTTGACAGCCTGAAATGAGTTGTATTCAGGAGGCAATAATTACAAATTGTTCTGCCATTTTGTGTTAATACTTTATCAATAAAACAGATAACCAGCTTAATTTTCTTTCTTTTTCTCTTTTCCCCAGAAATCAGAGAGCAAGCAAAGAAAGACAAAGTTAGGCAAGAAAATTTGAAGGAAAAAACCTTTAAACAAAACACACATTTTTTACAAAACTGATTTTTCCCTTAAAAATTTTCCAAATCTGTCAAAAAAATGAGGATCTTTTCCTTTCTTCTATTGAAATAATTTTTTTTTATAGTCAACCAATCCAAGTTATAAAGCTATCACACTCTAATAACACAAAGATAAAGCTATCAGCATCAACAAATGATAGCATCAAGATGAGAAGCTATTATTGTGTGCAAGCTGAAATCTAACTAAACATGAAAAGGTGTATAAATGAAGCATAATAATTGCAGTGTGAGTTACAGTGATCCCAGATGCTACAAATACATCTAGGTGGGTGGCTATCAAAAATAGTATTGTATGCTACTATTTCCAATTTCTAAAATTGCTTGTTTGGCAGATTTTCAACTTTTTGGGACTCAGCTGGTGCTGGATATGCTGTAATGGTTCTGCATTTTCTTTCATGTGAAGATCCTCCTGATATTAATACCCCTCCAAACAGCTGAGGAAGTGCCATCTTACACAAGGAAGCTTCTGACACTAGGGCTGCACCTGGAAAACCAGCATCTTTCCAGGTTTTGGAAGGAATGAATAAAGAAACACTGGTGTGTGACCACATTTTGACTCTGATATTTGTATGCCATATTTAATTGCCTAAAAGACTATCGACTAGGTATGAGAAATTATCTACTCCCTCCTTTATCAGACCATTTTCCTTAATATTTAATTCTTCTTTACTAGATTTATCACCTCAGCTATTGCACACCTAGAGATATATGACACTATCTCTGTACTGGTTTTCAGGCTTCTGAGGGGGCTCCAGCCATAACTCTCAGGCTTTTGTGCAAAGGTGCATTTATAATTTTGGAAAGTTTTGAAGGCTAACCTCTAGGCTTCAAATCTCCTTAGGAAATCAAATTCCTCTCCCATATGGAAATAATTTAAACTTGCCCACCTCCTTCTATACTGCGTGGGCTTAATCCACTCAGCTATAGAAAGCTGCCAAGTCTAGTTATGAATCTTAGTGTCTACAAGTGCTTCTTGCCAAATATCAGCAGAAGACAAACCGCACAGTGGGCCATGGACATTTGCTAAGATGTGTCAGAATGCATCAGATAACATAGGGCGTATTCCATCCCACATATGCTTTAAGCCTCAGTATCTTTTGAGAAATACTGAATTAATATTATTCTCATTAGCTGCTGACTTCTCCATTGACACAGATAGTCACAAGAAGAAGGATTAAATTTTCAAAAGAAAACTTTAAAATTAACTGCCATCCACTTTTTTCTAATCACTTGGTCTGCTGTATGACATCAAGTTCCTGCCTGGTGGGTTTTGAAGTCCTTGTAGGAATGCCTGATTTCATGAACATAAGGGCAGAAGTGTTATTTAAAGGAAAGGGTGATACAGGAACAATTAGGATATTACTAAGTTTAGGTTAGTACAGAGAAATAGCAGCCTCGATTGCAGGCAGAGAGTCGGGAATAGAAGAAAAGAAAATGGATATGGAAATTAGTTTGATGTACCAGAAAGTTTGGGAAAGAATAACTGAAGATGAAATTAAAATGAAGCCAAAACAGTAGCAAAGACTGCAGTGATGTCTTGATCCAGTAGCAGTTATTAGCTGGGTTTTTCTCAGTGGATGGTTTAGTTTGTTGGTTTTTTTTTTTTTTCCCTATCAGACTTGATTTTGCATTCGATACAGTTGTAAGTTTACCTCCCACTTCATAGATGAGAAAAGTACTGACTTCCTGCTGAGAAGAAGCCTAATAAGAGTTTTAAATGGGAGCTGGGGAAGACTGGAGTAGCACACAAAAGGGTGAAACTTAATAAGTGTCCTATGAATTACATCAGACTTGTTGACAATGACTGGCTTATTATGTAGCTGCTGCAAGAAATGCAGCTTTGTGCATAAGACAAAGGAAGACACAGATATGGAGTGATTTTGGAAAACATGAATGATTTTTCAGGCAGCAGGGAGGTTGTAGAAGTAATGAGGCAGAATCCATGGTAGGCTGCTGGAGAAGAGTTTTCTGCAGCAAAAAAAGAAATAACAAGAGCTAGAATAAGCTTAAGCGGAGAGGAGAAAGACATGGATATGAACAAGTACAAAGTGGAAAGACATACTGAGGAGAGAAAACAAGGAGAGAACATAAAAATATCTGAAAACTAAAACTAAAATGACTGGGACTAGGGGAGGAGGTTAATTGCCAGGAAACAGAGGGAGACCATTCGGGAAGGAGTTTGGTTTCACAGTACCATATTTCAGACAGAATTAGGCAGGTCAGAGGATGTAAACAAAGAAATATGCAGATGTTTGCCTGAATGGAAAAGCACATACAGGAAAGATACTTAAAAATGTGATTGAGTTGATTTGGAAAAAGTGCAGTGAAAGAAAGGGAAGACACTAGACACAATGTTCTGCAAAGTTGAGGAATATGAAGCTTTTTCAGGGTGTTTAGTAGAAGCAGGTCAAAGCCTAGTGGAATGTGTGAAGCCTAATGAATGAAGATAAATTATATTGTGCTGGATACCACGTTACCACAACTGTATCCTTATTAATATACAATGTATATACACTTTTGGTTTTTGTTACAGAGCAGTGAAGTATGTACGGTGTAGGAGGAAAGGAGAGCAAAAGATGTGAGAATGCACCAAATGAATCAAAAAGAGAGCACCTGTATATTAGGTTATGTTACTGAAAGACGATCATATTAAGCAAAGAGAAACAATGATTGGTGGTGGAACCCCCATAATCTCTTCCAATCAAACAGAATGCCCTGACCTTGTCACTCCCAGGTTTATTGAAAAAGAATCAAGCCATGATCTTCAGGAGGAAACCCACCAAAGGGACCCATACGAAACACTGTGATAACTGGCCAGGATGACTGTTTTCAGGGGCACATGGCTTATTGTGGGGTGTTGGGGATAGAGAATTGTGGGATTGGGTAAAACTTGCTATAAGACCTTTTAATGGGACTGTGGGAAGGTGTAAAACTTACTCAAGGATGTTTAGGGGAAGGACCAAAGGCAAAAGGAATTATCAGAGTGGATCCAGGAGGAACAAGCATCTATCCTATCATCTTACTTAAATCCTACTTCTAACTGTATTCTGCATAGATATGCTTTCTAGTCTGAGAACTATTCTGTATGTGATGTACAGCCACTAATAAATGTCAGGATGGTGGATCAAATGAGAGGTCTGAGTACCAGCAGCTGGAGAGAGAAGAGGACCATGGGTCTGAGAGTGACATAGATTTGGGAGTTAGCTGCAGGAGAGGCTGTGAGTCTCAGGCCAGCAGAGGCACTGCGCGCTCGCTGTGCTGGGCTCTGTGTATGTGCGAGCGTGCATTCAGATGTGAGTGTGTGCATACAGATGTGCATCCGTGCATACAGATGTGCATCTGTGCATACAGATATGAGTGTGTGCATACAGATGTGCATTCGTGCATTCAGATGTGCATCTGTGCATACAGGTGTGTGTGCGCATACAGATATAAGTGTGTGCATACAGATGTGTGTGCATACAGATGTGTGTGCATACAGATGTGCATGCATACAGGTGTGTGGTGTGTACAGATGTTTGTGTGTGCATACAGATGTGCGCTGTCAGGAGCACAGGCTCAACCACCCTCCTCCCTGCAGCTGGGGACATGATACTGCAGAAGGCTGGTGTTCCTGGGGAAAGGCCTACCTGGGCCCTGTAGCCCAGTTGATTCAGTTACTTCTGCCTTTTATAGGTATATACATAGATGATATAGATATCGATAGATACAGTTATCTTATGTGAATGTATATTTTTGCACACACATTTATATATGCATTTATTTTTACATATTCTCTTCATTTGGTCAGAATGCTCATTTGAAAACCATTTTGCTTTTTTCAATTTGTAAGTGGTGCCTTGGAGTCATTCTTGGAGACTCTCTAATTGTAAATATCTAACTTTGTATAGACAAGGAGATGCTAGCAAGGGACTGGTTTGTTTTCCTGGCATGTCTCCAAAAATCAGTGATTTAGAAGCAGTGTTAGAAGAGCTGGCCTCAATAGAGGCTGATGGGATACAATAGAGTTTTGAACTCCTTTTCATTTCTATAAAATGATGTTTTCAACATCTGGAACAATTCTAAACTCTCAGTCACATTATAATGCTCAAAGCATTTAAACATCATAAAATTGCCCCTTAACATTTTGATTAATTGTTGCTTGTCTTGAATCTGCTTGCACCAGAGTAAGTATAAATGGGTTTAAGTGTTGAGAAAGCCACTGGTTTGGTTTAATAGTTGTGTTTCTTTAGCTGTGTGTCCCCATGGAATTCTTATACTTAAAGCAACTGTTAAATGTCAATTTGTGTGGTACTGGAGAATGACACTTTAAATATTTTTTATATGTCACGATTGGAATGGATGAATACTTGTATTTTTTAGTTTCAAGGATGTGTCAGAACCAGTTAATATTACACCCTGCTATTTTACTAAAATGACTGAGCTAAATCTTGTCAAAATTAACAGCATTTTATTTTATTTAAATTTTGATTGGTTCTGGATTTATCTCCTCATTTCATATTTTTAATAAAAAAATGCTACCCATGCCTGCATGGTATCTAAGTGTTTTTAAATCCCCTTGAAATTTTAAAATCTCCTTGGAAAATTGTGTAGAATGTGCTTGAATTGAACAACAATGAAAGTTGAAGACATATTAAGAATTCGGTCTTGTTCCGTGAGCAACTACTCCAGAGTATCGTATAACCCTCACAGCAGGATATCACGAATGTCCATAGTGATACAACTCCTTATTTACACATCCTACCTTACTCAGATGTGCTCAGATATTGCACAGCATTTTAGGTAAGATTTTCTGCCACCCTTTCTAATCTTAGTAAGAAATGGTAGTATTAAAAGCTATGACTAAGGTAGGCTGGTATATTCTGAATCCCTCAATTTAGTTGATTATAATGTCACTATAATCATGGAAACTGGAATTTTCCATGTTTGCTTTTCATTTCAAGATAAATTTCTTTGGAAACTTAGAAAATCCATTTTTGCCAGTTCTGTGAAGATGATTCAGGGAGCACAGTGAAGTGTTTTAATAAAATTTAAAACAACTTCCAACTTTTTCTAGGAGGAGCTTATGGTGTTGGATTCTGCAGCAGAAACTGAAGCTTGGACAATTCTGCTCAGAATTCACTCTTTGGTTGTTAATAAATCTATATACATCAAAGGGTTTGTAACAGAGGGAAATCTTAGAACATTTAATTAAGGACATCAGGAAGTCTGAGTCAGATATTTTCTAGAGGATATAATTAAACAAATTCAAAAAAGCACTCTGGAAGACTCAGAAATAGGAAGAGCCAACCTCTTTGTCAGCATGGACAGACAGTTCATGTTTTCAATGTAGAATATAATAACCTTGCTTCAAGAAGACTTTGGTATGAAACTTAAATCTGGAATGTTCAAGCCATCTTTTATATGTATGTATATGAAATGAGACCACGCCAGAAAAAAATTTTCAGTATTACAGTAATTTTTGTTGAGATCAGTCTATAAAAAAACAAATATTAGAATCTTAAAAAAGCCATGAGATCTTCCAGCCTTGGAAGTAACAATTATCTAGAAACTCCTTCAGAAAAATATTGACTTACTCCTACTGTAAAAATATTGAATGTACTCTTACATCTCTACACTCAACAAGTAATTAATATGTGAGTAAACGTATGCAGATAATTTGAAAATATTTCACACAGTTCCTAGAGAACTATTTCATTGAAAATGTGTGTTTTCATACTTTAACCAAGGAAGATTTATAGAATATTGCATCTTAAATCCATTTAACCTGAAGGAGAATGGCCACATTATTATAACATATTCATCAGTGTATATCTTTATGGTGGGATCTATATATAATCCATATTTTCTGTAAGTAAAAGCTGATGGTGAGAAACCTTGTGGAGTGTTTACTGATCTTTATCTGCTGTGTAAGTATAGCATAAGTGCTCTCATGGCCCACAGAAAAGGTAGATGATGCTCACTCAGCATCCATTAGTCATAATCCACATGACAGTAGAGTAAATGGAGACTGACATTTAGAGGAAGGGTGCCTTTGCTGGAACTACATAGGAAATGCAACTGATTCCTTGCTAAGGGCAAGTTCAGTTTTAAAGTTGGTGTGGAAATTGCAGCAAGATTGATTGGAGAATGTATGTTCATATCCTGAAGAATGGCTAAAAATTTGTTTTCTTATTTAGATACTTTTCTTCAATTTCCCATTTCAGTCTTTTCTGAAATGCTAATATCAGTAAAATTCAAGCATACACATAATTTTTTGTGTCAGCATCTTACAATTAACCTGTCAGAATACCAATTAGTTTGCTGATCCAGGTCATCAAGTAGCCATTGAAAAGCAGAATCAGCACAAGAAAAGTAGCAGGAATGAGACCCTTTTGGCAATAGCTACTTTTTACGTCAGTGTATAGTGATCACAGAGCTATAACCAGAGTGAGCCTAAAATCTTATTTCACTCAGTCTGTCAATGGCAGAATGACAGATTAATGCAGCCAGCTGCAATAACTTCTGTGCAACACTACATGAGCCCCTGACACTATTTGGTGTTGCTCTAAAAGAGTCCTCTTTGTATCGAAAGTTTACAGACAGTAATGTTTAAATTCTATTCTAGTTTTCACAGTGATAAACAAAAGCTTGGAAAGGCAACCCACATGCATTTCAAATGTAGAGGAATACACAGGTTAGTTTTAAGCCAAGCTCATGCTATTGATTTCTAAGACCATCTGGTAACGGCTGAATGTTTGAAATAGGCATTAGTGTTAAGAACAAGGGTAGCCTTGGAGTCATTGAGAAAACAGCAGGAAGAAAATGTTTCTTTGCAAGTCTGAATGGTGTCTTGTTTGATCTGCAGAACTGCTGTTGATGTACAAGAAGGAATGGGTTCAGACGTGACTGTCAGGGTCAAGCCTGTGATGGCAAAGGTAATAATTAGAAAAACAAAACCATATTTCTCCTTGTATAGAAGGTGCATTTGCTCTTTGAGAGACTGTAAATATGGGGCACTCGTGGTGACATTTACAGTCTGAGCTTATAAGACCTCACAGACTGGCATCTCTATATGGATGTTTGGAATTAACATAGTAACTTTTGAATGCCACATCTAGTCACTTCTCTGGGATGTTCCAGGTGTCAGTGGGCAGAATCCTAGGGGTTTGGGTAGAAATCAGAAAGTTAAAGGATGAAAAGGGAGACAAGAACAGTCCCTGGTATTTGGTTAGTTGACAGAGCAGCTTTTTAACTGTCTGTAGGTGAAAGTCTTACTCTCAGAAGACTATTGCATTCCAGCAAAACAATGTCCCTTGTTTTAGCTATTCACTGTGGCTTTTAGAGTATACTGTTGAAGAGAGAGAAAAGTCAAGGAAACTACAATTATGAATAGTAGACGGAGTAGGAATCTGTTGGAGAGCTGAGAAGAGGGGACATGGTGGAACTCGTAAGTAGGGAATAGGCCTTGGAAGAGGGTCCTGAGGAGAGGAGAACAAGGGAAAGGGTTTCCTGTTGGTTCTGGAGAGAATGGGGACCTGGGATGAGAGGGGAGAATGACCACTGGGGAAAGCAGGACTAGGGAGTCAAACACTGCAGTCTGGGCATGAGTGTAGCTGAAGATCATGGAAGGGAGACAAGCTTTGTCCTGGCAGAAGGAATGCACACAGATCACAGAGTCACAGAATGGGTAAGGTATGAAGGGACTGCAGTGAGTCCAACCTCCCTGCTCAAGTCAGGTCATCCTAGAGCACATTGCACAGTATCATGAACAGGTTAATGTAGGGCCACAGCATAATATCAGATACACCAAGTCATGGAAGAAATGTCTGAAAAAAGTGAATACTGCTAAAAAGATCTTGGGGGAACAAGAACAATAAAATGGAGATGTGCCAATAATGGCACTGGATGGCAGAAACAGCACTTTCACAACAGCAGGGACTTCATCATACAGGAAAAAAAAATGTGTATTCCATACTGTTCTATTATTTGACTATTAAAGCTCTGATCTGAAACCCATCTGGTATTGAAGTGGTATATGTGCACATTGGATAAAGCCTTCAAAGATTAAGAAATTGGTCAAGTTAGTTCCTTATTGTTTATAGCAAAAAAGGTAAGAAAAAAAAACCCCATCCATTTTCAGCATTAAAATTATCTCTGGTTTAGCACATAAATTGCTGCTTGACTTTATTGCATTTCTGTTCTGGAAAACTTATTAGTAACAGAGAACTAAACTACAGAGAAAAAGAGAACCACAAGAAAACTTCCAGAATACATAAATGCCACTTCCAATAATATAGGACTAAGCAATTTCCTTTAAAGATCCCAGCTTGTGAAACACTGATATGAATTATGTCCTACTGCATTAAGAGCTAAAAGCAGCAACTGGCACACTCTATCCTTGACTTCCGCATTCAGACATAAATCTGAATTGAAGTGGTGGCAACAGAATTTTGCATGCAAGTAATATGGGAAGAAATCCTCACAGTTTCTCACTCAATGTGGCTGGACATGCTCGCATGCAGTTCACACTGGATGGACAAATAATCACTCAAGGCCTGTGCCAGGGTTCCTAGTACTTCCAGACAGTACTGGAATTGGATCAGAAATTCTGGGTTTTATTTGAAACAAGAAACAAGATTTAAGTGCCTATGTCTGGGAAGAATAAGTTTGAAAAGTCTGAGTACCTGGCTTAGGTGTAATCAGCACCTAATTGGAGACAACCTTCTTCCTTCATAGTGGTGGAATGCTAACTTTGAGGCCCACACTTTGCAGGGCAGAAAGGAAAACTCTGCAAGTCAAAAGACTCTGCAAATTCTAATCCCCTGCAAAGCTGTTTTACAAAACAAAATTAGCAAAAAGCCCAGCTCCAGTGACCACTCTGGCCTCCCCCATAGGAACAGAAAGTTATTGACAACATACTTATTGGTTATATGATGGTGGTGCAGTCTCTTGGGGCATAAGGAATCATATAGAAGACATGTTGGATGACAGATAGGGCCTGTGGAGTAGGATTCATCTCCTAAATTCATCTTCCAAAATGAACCACCTTCTGATGACACTCTGATGGGAAAACTTTAACAAGAACTCTGACAAAGTACTAGTCAAAGAAGGAATAGATGTGCATGAAGCTACGAGAAGGCTTAGATAATTTGCTCTAACTCTCTGGGATGAATGAGAAGCTCTGGCACCTGGTAAAGCCCAGTGTTATGCATGGAGTTTCTACTGTCTTAGATACGTCATGTTGCAGTTCCTTTGATGAAGGTATGCATTAAGTTAGAGGTTTGGATTAGATTCTGTAATAGATCTCCATCTTCTGGGATGAAAGGGCATGTGGCTTGTCAGATGTTCAGCCCCTGAGAGAGGAGCTTCATCCCAGTTGTCAGAAGTCTCCTGTGTCTTGCCTAGACAGGTTCTACTATTCTACCATTCTAATTTTACAAAGGACAAAAAATGTCAACATTCATATTGAGTTATTTTTTTCCAAAAAAAGCTATATGGACTAGGAATTGAAAATTTCTTACTTCTATAACATAACAGCAACTTCAAGGCATTGAAATGCTTGTGGAAACACAAAAAAACCCCCCAGCATAATGTTAGGAGGAGAAAATAAAACCACAGGTCTGTTTTGTCTGCTAGTACTATCTTCATGAAAAGAACAAAACTGAAACAGGCATTTTAGACAGTGAAGAGCACTGAACAGAAACAGTGCATGGAACAACAATACGTAAAACTGCACTCACTTCATTCCGGAGACGTGGATATCAGACTTTCACCCGTACTGGTAACAGTCTGAATTCAGATTAGATAACAGCTAAAAGGGTTTCAGAACAATCGAAACAGTCAAAAATCAGTATCATGCCACAGTTTTGCCATAAAATATACTATAAATTTGCTTGTATTTTATATTCTGCTTATACTGTGGGAAGAGGGGACATGTCATTGTTGCACCTCTTCTCATGGGAAGCTAATTGCTTCTAACATATTTTTAGCATATGTAATCTGTTTCTTAAAAGCATCCTGAAAAAGGTCACTTATAAACAACCTTTCAAACTCTCTCTAGGTGTTGACATTACAAAATTCATCCAAAAGGTAATGGTTTATTAGTCTTCCTCAAAATCCAAGACAGTAAATAGTAAATGGTAAGTAACTAAGCAGACAAAAAGCCTGGTGATTCTAAAGAAATCACAGCTCATCCAAAGATAATTTAAATTTTCCCAATAACATTTTAAAATTTACTTCAGGTTGTAAGCAAAATAAGAAATGAAAGCACCCCTGACAGAAATATATTTGGCCAAATATATGGCTCAAATAATGCTGTCCTTATTTTCTTGCCTTTTTTAAGCAAATGTTCCTCAACAAAAAAGTTCATCTTTCTGTGTCTGGAAGTTTATTATAATAGTCATTCTGTGGCACACAAAAGCGGTGAACATCGTGTGCATACCACACTGCAAAGGGACAGAAGGCATTTATTATAAATAAATTCCAAATAATTAGTGTAAGAGATCATGAAATGTACATAGGAAAAAAGACTGCCTGAGACGTATTGCAAACAGGAGGGGGCCAGAACATTAATAGGCAATCTGCACTACTGCTGTTCCCTCAGGGGTTTTCTACAGATGGTTCGTATTTCTGGAGTTGAAATGTATGCTATATGAAAAGGAAAATTTCTTTTAAAATTTTGCCACTACACCATTTTTTTGATTCTTCTTATGTCCATAGTCCTTGAGGGGTAAGCAATTAGTTTATTATTTTTATCACTACCTCATTTTGGAAAAGCTCTGCCACTTAAAGCTTCACTTCTACTTTAGAGAAACACCATTTTGTTGTTGGGCCACAACATCCACATTCAGTAAATGTGAAGACAATATCAACTGGTGCAAGAGTTAAAGGGATAAGAAAAAGAAACCAATATTTGCATGTACAGAGCCCTAAGGTTTCCAAATGAACTGACGTATGTCTCAACATGGGGCACTGCAGCAAAAATTAAATATTTGTTTGGGACTCCACTATATCCTGTCCCAGAACAGTTTTTATTGTCAGAGTTTTTTGCATGATGCAAAGTTCCTTTTTTCTAAAGGATTTTTTGCTATTTGCTCTCTATATTAAGTTAAGCTACTAGCAAACTTCTACATCAAGGATAGGTCTTAAGAAAGAACTACCTATAAGAAAAATGAAAGAGAAATCCAATATTCTTTGCGGTCTGTTGATTTATTTTTTTTT
Organism: Atrichornis clamosus; assembly: GCA_013400975.1. Taxonomy (NCBI): domain Eukaryota; kingdom Metazoa; phylum Chordata; class Aves; order Passeriformes; family Menuridae; genus Atrichornis; species Atrichornis clamosus. Next base: position 219,828 of record WBMZ01007487.1, read on the forward strand.
AACAAATGGAACGTTACAAAGAAGTTCTTGCTGGACAGAAAGCTGTTCTGAATTTCTGGCAAAGCTCAAGCCTGATTTACTGCTGTGAAGTCAATTCTTCCTGTGAAGCACACGGTTTTCCAGATTAGTACTGCACAGTTGCTGGTCCTTGAAGTCAGACTTGGGCATGCTAACACTATTATACATCCCATGTGGTGCTGATATGAAAAGAAATAAAGGTGAAATGTTTATGAGGGTGAATTTTTAAATTGGCCAGCAAATGAATTTAGCACACAAAAAGTTGATATTTACTGGACCACGGAAAGGCAAAATAAAGCTGTGGAACATTAATAAGCCATCCTTAAAACTTTCTAGTCCTCTTAAGGGCTGAAACAAGAAATATCATTAAATGACCAGTGAAATGTGAGCAGAACAGTAGATTCATAAAATAAAACATTGATGATGCCATACCTCTACATGTTCACAGGAGAACATTTCAGAGAAAGAGTAATTTAGCAACTTGAATCCTCGTGCTTTTTTGTTCAAAACACACTCAAACTCTTTGAAAATGCATGAATATTTCTTTTTAACTAATGATCATTTTACATAGTATTTCAGGAGAAGACACTGCTTATGTCTTTAGCAATTTTCTTGTTAAGATCCCATAAGGGAACAAGTTCCTTGTTAAGGCCCATAAAGCACTACGTCAAATTCTTCCACTGGCATTTTTTGGGGGCCCTGATTCAAAGCCACTGAACCTGATGAAAAGCCTCTTTTTGATTTCATAGGATTTGGATCAAGGCCACAGAGTGAAGTGTATGAGAGACTTTCTAACCTGAAAGAAAGATCGCATTAACAAGTTCCCTTTTCAGGAAATATCACTTATTTTCAGCGACTATACAGAGTTACTGCACTCTGTGCAGCCTCTTCAGAGGCTTTGGTAAGTACAGTTGATATGTGATTAATTAGTACCATGTGCCAAGGTTGAGATTTCTCTATCAAAATATGTATGTCTGTTTATCCTGCAGGGAGTGTTGGGCAACTAGGGAGGATTAGATCTTTTGTTCATGTACCGAAAGAGAGTCACATATGTCTTATATGCAAGGAGACAGTATGAAGACTTTTATGCAGTTTGTCTATGGAAGAAATACTTTTTCTTCTATGTTGACAATTAGTTAAACATACTCATTGATGCAGCAAGTACAGTGCATTGAAACACAGAGACAGAAAAATATAATTAAGCTACCTCCAAACTGCAAGCAAAGCAGATGACACCATTCCAACAGTATTGTGATTTTCTGTACAGTGCTGCTCCTGATAGCCTTCATATTCTTTTTTTTTTTTCCTGGATGCATAAGTAATAAATATTGGTTAAATTCTTCTATAGATAAGTGCAGTCAAAATTTCATTGTAGATGGAAAGTTTGTCAGAAATAGAATTTTTTCTCTGAAGTCCTTGTTTCAATTTGTTATTTAGATATATTAAATACATTCCTTAACAGGAAAATGAGAGAACTTCTGAAGAGAAAGCATCCAGCTTGTGGTGGCATGTCTGTCTTCATACCAGTGTTCCCAATTCTTGAGGTGAACCAGGAATAACGCTTTTTCTTTTCATGATAAAATAATAAGAAGGTATGAAAAGAGCAGATGGTTAAAACAAAGGAGAAACTTGGTGAGATAGAGGAAGAAACTTTTTCTGAACATTTTTTCCTGAAAGTACTTACTCTTAAAACTTAAGGAAAGAGAATATGATGTCATCTAGTCCAACTTGCCATATTCCAGTGTCCATTAAAATTCCAACATGCAATCAGAGTATATTTTATATTTAATAAAAGTTGAACGTCTGATGAAATCAATCTAAAAGAAATAGTTGAAATTGGCTGCAATTTATTCATGTAAATAGGTTGTTATCATTACATGAAGCACATATACAGACACATCATTTAAAGTTTGTGTATTCTTACGAGCAAACAAGCTTAAGATTAGAGAATAAAAGTGAACATTGCTTACCTGCAATGTAGTCCTATAATAGACATAAAAAAAGGTCTTAAAAAATAATTTATATTATGGTCACTTTTGAGAAAATGAAGCAAAACATCAGACATGCCCTGAGATATATAAATAAATTATGTGACTCTCTGTTCACATCTTCCAGAATATTGTATGTAGCATAATGCACAAGAGAGTACTGATGTTGGAGGTTTCTTGGGAATTTTAGCTGTATCTGATTTGTAAAAGCCCAGAATCTGCTGATAAAGTATTGTCATTTGACAGCTTGCTCAGGTGTCAGTGGTTAGATATGCACCACAGTTGCATCTTTTAGAGATGTTTTTGTTATGGGACACAGTGGTGCACAGTTTTAGAAATTCTTTGCTGGAATAAAGATTTTTTTCAATGGTCCTACTGAAGTCCATTCCTATTTTTAAAACTAATGAAATTAACTTTTTAATGTAATTCCAAGATACAGTCATCTGAGAAATTCTCTGATGATGTGATAGACTCCTTTGAGCTGTGTGAGTTCCATCTGATTTACTTGAGCTGAGGCAATAAAGAGTTTTAAACTGAATCAAAACATGTCATTTTATTTAGGCATGGATGATTCTTAACAGAGCAATGTCTCTCCAGCATGGAAAAGCCATGAGTTATTGTTTGCAAGACAGTAATTTTCCCCTTTGTTCCAAGTGCTAAACCAATAACCTTCCTGCCTCTCTCTTTTGCCAGCTTAGTACTGGTTAACTGAAGGTGAATTCAAGCACTTAAAGAGAAGATTGTTAACAAAGCAACACATTGCTTTATACCATTTCAGTGAAGAAGGTGGGTATTCTGTCATCCTTCAACACAAACAGCTATGACTTGACTGAGCAGTGTGTTATAAAGGGCAAAAGAAGGTCTTAGAGAAGACAGAACTATGCGGTAAGTTATTGTCAAAGAACAAAAAAAAAAGAAGAAAAATACTATGGCAGATGTGACAATATGTTTTGGCCTGTTTCACTTCTTTGAGGTTGCTCTTAGAACTTGACAGTGAGGCACTCTCCAGAGCTGCTCTCATGCTGTGAGAAGGGTGGGAAGACAAAGAAACAGAGAAGCAAGCTGTGGGAGTGCAGTTTTACTTTTGAGTGCATGAAGAAGCAGTTTTTCTGAATATCAGCACTTACACATAAGGATTACAGTTCCACAGTGTATAAATAAGGAAATTTTGGACAGAAGTCTTCATATTGTCGTGCGTTCTCCTCAGGGCAAGAATGTTTTCACTGTTACATTTTCACAGCCAAAACAGACATTCTGTAAAAGAACAGTTTGTAGACTTTTCCATCCTAATTGAGATAGAGCCAAAAATGAAATCTATATCGTGTCCATTTGTCTTTGGAAATACAATTTTAGGGACTGGTGTGAGATACAATTTTGGGGGACTTGTGTAATCCAGGATTCCCACATAAACTTCAAAGTCAGCATCAGATGAAGAGGTTTTCCCACAGGTTGATGGGCTGGTTCTTGCAAAAGAACTAGAAACCAGCATAGAACAAGAAACAAGCAGAAAATGAGGAACAAGGACAAGCACACCAAGAACTGCTGACACTGCGCTGAGATCCTGCCCTCCTTTAAATGTGTCTTTGAGTAATAAAGGGTCTGGACATCCACTGGCAGACCCAGATACATTCTTCTAGGTGCCTTCAGCTTCAATTTTGATGCTAAATCATAGCTATTGTGATATGTTGCATCATACACTCCATAATATGTTCCAATTCTAATTTGACAACCAGCTAGAGGTAAGCACAGACAGGAAAAAAATTACTTTTGTGCTTGTAAGAACATGATCAGTATCACAGTCATAATGAAGAGCTCAGAGAACATCTACTTGTATGAAGACATCTGATTTCCATATAATTTTTTAACATTAAGCCTATAATGCCATTTCTTCAGCAAAACTTACATGATAAGCAGAAGTACATGTGTTTTCCCTAGTGTGCTTAACTCAGCTAGTTCAGTGAGGAGATTCCTCGACTATTCCGAACTTTTTGGATGCGTTTTAAGTCACTAAGATGCATACTGAAAAATTTATTTGGTATTAAAATGTGTTCTCAATGGATTTTTTTTTAATGAGATAGCAAGTTTTCAGGAAAAAATTGCTCATGGGGAGAGAAAAAATGTCAAACAATGTCTCTGAAATAAGGTTTGATATCAGGTGCAGATTAAAGACCCTACCCTATTGTTTCACAATGTGACAGCATAATTTTTTCTTTTATAATCAGAGACACTGTTAAAAATTAGTAAGTAAATAGAATAATAGAAACAACATCATTATACCTTTTAGTCACAGAGGAGGGAATTGGGGCCTATGTTAATTATTCCTTGACCAATCCAAATAACAGAAGAAACACTTCAAACATCTAATTACCTTGAAGTTAGGCACTCTTTTGTACATAGATCATTTTTACTGACTTTGTAAAAAACTGTATAATAAAAATGTTGACAAGATCAAGGTTTTTTGATTTCAACCTCTGTGAGGTTTGAAAATTAAGTGTGAAATTCCTTGATGATCCTTTAACTTTCATAGCTCGATAGGAGAACAATATGCAAAAGGGATTCAAGAAGAAAAGAGACCTGTTTCCATGTGAAATTAAAGGGGAGCAGCAGAATACTCATTAATTGCTCATCTCATGATGACATAATGACTACTCCACATGTCAGCATTGGAATGGGCTAACAGGAGAAATATACAGGTAAGTTGCTCTATACTGATCAGTCTTCTTAGGAGATGCACAATTGTACCCACATTCCACAGCAAAGGCTCTGGAATCACCCCTAAAAATGCCTAAGAAAGATAGATCACTTAAATGCTATATAGACAGGAAGGGGGCTGAAAGACAAATAGCAATTATCAGCCAGAGAAAATGGTTGAGATCATAGCTTCTGAATAGAAAATACCAGAATCAGAGACAGACTTCTGATGAGTAAGTTATGTTGATCTATTGTGACACAAACCCAGACCAAGACATATAATAGAAAAGATAGCTGTGGTTCTTCTCAGTCGCACCAGTCAAAAACTTGGATTTGCAAGTGGGAAAAGATAATTTGATAGGTAAAGAACCTCCATTTCTCTGATAATATGACATGATAGCTTATTCATACCTTGCTTTCCTAATATATATTTCCCCTGGACAAATTCTAAACAAGAGTTCAGAGTATGCTCAACCTATGAAATGGAATTAGACTTGTGGAAGAGGAATAAGGAGAGAGAAGTTTGGGTCATTTTTTTTTAATATCCCTGAGAGAAGCTGTCCTATGTCTGACCACAGATGAGAGCTCTTATACCTTACAACCAGTAACTGGAAACTGCTTTGCTCTTATCTCTTAGAGGTGGCAATTACTGAAGTCCCTTTGCAGCACAGCTGGTGCTGATAATACATGTAATTGTGTCATATAGATAAAATAGTCCAGGAAATGCATTTTAATTCTTCTGAGAGCAGGAAGGTTTGTCCCTCGCATTTGTCCATACACGTGCAAATGGCATCAGTAAATATACATCTGCACATTTTACACTGAAGAAGAACAAAGGATACTGCTACCCACTCCACTTGGTTGCTAAAATCACCATCAACAATTGTATGTGAGACACAGGCTCCTTGAACTCAGGTCTTGGCAAACAATGCAGTTCTATGGTTCATTTTTAACTGGATGACTGATGCAGAACATCTCCTATTATAAATTCAGTCAAGTTTTACTCTACAAAACAGAAACAGTTTTTCTGGATGGATGGGCCATTTCTTACAGACAAAATGTACATTGAGAGTAAATTAAGCACATCTAATTGGAGAAGCGAATCTCTCACAGTTTCAGAAGATTTTGGTCTCAGTAAATATGCAGCTCTTCCCATGCCAGGACTAGCAGTATCGCAACAAAAGGCTTCTTATATTTTGTACAAACCAAGCACCATCAGTCCCAGTACAATCACTACAACTGCTTTTATCTAGAAGAGATGAATACAAATCCTTTATATGAATTCCTTTTCCAGTTCTTGCAGCTGTGGTTGGTGTTTATATACTAATTAGCCCTTTAGTAAACAGTCTTCAGATGCACAGCATAATTTGTCTTTTAGAGGATGGGCAGAAGCACTGACATGATCCATTGGAAAGCAGTAGATACTTGCTGAACAGTTCCTCATGAAAGCTGTATCGGGCAGAACCGCCAGGCGCAGGCTCAGAGCAAAGTAAAATAACGATGCCCTGTGCTCATGTGTTTTGGGGAAGGGTCTGTTACAAATGAATTTCTGTGACAAAGGAGAACCAAGTCCTAAATCTTTTAGGTTGACTTCTGTGCAAGTATAAGACAGAAAGCTGATGTCTGCCTTACCAAGCTTTATGGTCTATGTGTTAAGTAAAAGCAATTAGTGGCTAAACACAGGATGGCAAAGATTCACAAGGTGGTAATGAGACAATGTATGTACATACCTAATGCTAACATACAGCTTAATGACTTAAAAGAACCATATTCTACAGATATCCATTACTACAGACTTCCATTACTTGTAAGAAAAAGTGTTGTAATTAAGATTACATTGTTATGTGTGAAGAGGATACATAATAACAGCAGCTTCAGGTGAAATGGGCTTTTAGGCTTTAATTTGTACTTAAAGCAGATCAATTTCCAAACCTCAAAGCAGACACTTAAAAAAAATTGTAGTTTTAAACTATTAGATTAACTCAACTACTCAGTGACACTCCATTCTTGCATAATTTTGACACAGATCTTTATTAATCTTGTTTTGTTTTTTCGCTAGAAAAGAACTAAAGAAAAAAACCCAAATTTAAACTGAAGAGCGAGATGCAGGAGATGTAAGAATTGAGGTTCTCAAAACACCTTTATCCTCTGGTAATTGTACTCTGGTACCCCGTTCTGGGTGAATCATGTCCAGTGTGACTGAAGTTAGGCGTGGCGGAACAAATACAGGCTGTCGTCCATATCAGCAAATGTCTTGAAGACATAAGAACCATGCCTTTCTTGTTTGTTACACGCAATCTTTCTTCAATGAGGCAAGGAATTTGTGACGTAAATGTTCCATGGTCATGGCATTAAAGTTTTCAGTGTAAAATGAAAAAGATGATTTAAGATGGCATGGGCAACCCACAAACTGGCATTTCCTAGCTTGTTTTTCTCCCCAGTATTGTACAAAAGATGCTTAATAATTGAAACAATAATAAAAAACAAAACAAAACATCCCCTAATCCCACAAACTCAAAAAACCCCCCAGCCCCAAGGCCGTACAGTTGCAGTGGGTCTCATTGTATAGTAAGGGTTTGCCTAGAGCTAACTTACTTAGGACAATTACTGTCTTTTCTCTGAGGTAATTCTTGGCAAACATTGGCTATACAAAGCACATATTGTAGACATAAATTGTGGACTGTATTTTAGCACAGATATAAGATTTTTTTATATCCCCTGCCTTTTTCATTGTCCTTGGAATATAAAGGCAGATGTCATGAGCTCCACACAGTTAGTCTGCCTTCTTTTTTGATGCCTCAAGGTACCTTGCATGGCATTTAGAAGCTAGTCCAGAAAGGCATAGATCTCCCATATATCCTGATTCTTGTTTGTAATCCCCCTGTAGATGTTATGGATAACCTATAGCACCAGTCATGTCTGTTGGTACAACTTTGTCACGTTCCAAGGGTCTGGATATACACAGTAACTCATTTTTATTTCAATGAAATATTCACTGAAGTTTCCATGGCAAATCATTTTTATTCTATTTGTGACTCCCTGCATCTTTTTATAGAATGGCAAAAGTCACAAAGCAGTGACAAAGAATGTTCAGTCTGGTGAGGGCATTGGTATTTGAGCTGAGAGAGGAGTCCAAAGCATTTATCTACTATAAATTGTCTGAGTGACAAAGACCAAACTGCTTTTCAACTGGAAGCTTCATTTCCCCTTTCATTTAATGAGGATGATAAACAGCTCCTTTCAAAAAGCCTTTGAACTTAAGCCATAAATACATATAGAACCCTTATAGAAAGTAGTCCTTATATAGTAAAATGTGAAAATATGGCAAAACAAAATGTTAACACATATCTTCTTTACAAGCACTGACGGTGAGCACTTCCAGGCAGCTGTAGTAGGTGGAGGAGAGAAGAGGTACCAACACGCTAACTGAGAGTCTGGCAAGTTTTAGTTTTCTTCCTTTTGAAATAAATGCAAGAGATGGAAATGGGGTGAGCAGAAATTGTTTACTAGAAGCCAGCAGTAAATGAAGCTCTGGCTACAGCCTACTGTAAAGATTTTTTTCTGTTCTATAAAACAGTGAGTTTGGACTCTAGGCTGCCATTCTGATTGTCCTTATGAGGGTGACCTGAGCCAACAGCTTCTTGTTTTAAAATACTTTTTCCATAACTAACAAAAACCCACATAGTTTCTCTAGAACTGCTGCTGCAGACTGGTATTAGTGGTCTTGCTTTGAAGTTAGAAAACATGGAAAATTTCTGTCAGAGCCAGCTTGATGATGTGCTTGTGCTTTGCAGCACTGTTCTGACTAAGATGTTACACTTTAGACTGGCCACAATTGGCAGTGCTGCTGAAGTTGTGGATTCAGGTCTCCACAAAGAATCAACTTGAAAAACAGATCAAATCACTCCCACTTGAAGTAATTTAGTTTTGGAAGTAGCATAATCTACTTATCAGTAGCATGGATGTCTCTATGTGGTTCTGAAATCTTCCACAAGGACAAATACAAAAAGTCAGACTTAGGACTACCTTGGATTGATTTGAACAGCAGAGATCAGTAATAGGCAATAAGTATTTGTTTTCTTCACCCTTGTTCAAGACAAGTTGATTTTCAGGATCATTTTTCCAGAAATTGGAGATGGATGGTATAGTAGGGAAAATGCAGATGCCAGACCGCAATAGAGATTCAGGAGAACAGAGATTGTAGAATTTGTGTGTGATTACAATTCTGTGTACCTCTCAGTACCAGGTAGGAGTTAGTTAGTCCACAAGGATGGTGAATTAAACCAGAGCTGTAATTTTGTGAGGTCAGATAAATTGACTCAGCATCTCAAACTTCACAAGCCCTCCTGCTTTTTTTCTTGCTCTCTGCTTTGAGCTCACTGTACTTATTATGCATCCACTGCAGCACTGACTGACCACCAAACCCCTATAATGAAAGGCTCAGAGAAGATACAAGTCCCATATATTCCCTATATTCTTTCCTGGCATTTGGGTTGGCCAGTGTTGTGGTGATGAGCCTACATGCACTGGTAATGGGCATCATTTCTATACTGTAATTTAACTCTGTGTTGCAATTGCTGTACTGTGCTTGTATTGTGGTTTCCGTACATTGTGGTATCACTGTGCTAAATCAAAACCCCATGTAATGTCAAGCATATACAAATAAATAAATTTGATATTAAACATTAAATTCTCTTCATGTGGAATACGTAACAAAACTTGGTCAGGGAGTATTGAATCCCTACATACACACATGACATCCCACCACAAACAGATTTACCTCACTAACATTGCAAGAACAATCCCAAACGAACACAACTCTTGCCAAAAGAGCTGACTGGTCTTCTGTCAACTCAGTGATGTTGAGTTTTCTCAGAATTTTATGAGAGTTGTGAGACAGGGGACAGGATGGGAGAAAGACAAAGGCAAAGAGATGGAGGAATAGGTTGGAAGAGAATAAGACAAGTCCCTGTGGCTTTAGTGATCAATTAGAACTGGTTCAGATGCTTGTGAAATCACAGCCTAAGGTTTTATTTTTGCTAAGACTATGCACCCGGGTGTTTACTGTTGATATGCGGTAACTTGTGATAATTGGAGCCCTAAATCTTTAGCCCTGAAATAAGATCTGCAGCAAGTAAAAGAAGAACAATATGTCAGAAAGTATTGAACAAGGCTTTGCAGGCCAGCTCCGGTCCTTTCACAGCTGAGGCTTGTGAAAATAGAACAGTTGCACTTATATCTGCTTCTCAACAAGCAGATGATATTTGCTCCAGAAGTTAAAGCAAGGACATTCTGAGTACAACCATGTGAGAAATCACAATGATGCTCCCAGCTCTCTCCTGAGACTGGTCATTCTGGCAGAGTAAAGCCTCTAGGCTCTCATTTGTAAGTGCAAAATCAATAGTTCTATTGTTCATGATCAAGTCCAGACAGAGCCTAGAGAATGAGAAATAAAATAAATTGATGAAGGGAACACTTACTCTGGCGTATTTTGCATTCAAATGTATTGACTAATAATCAGCCAACATCTTGACTGCATTTTTATTTATAACATTTCCTGCTCAACACAGGTCTGGCTCTGGTCTGTATTACAGAACAATCCTGGCAGTCTTTGTTGCAAAGGCACAGTTCTTAACATCACTGAATGTACCCATTGAAAAAAATGCAAGCACATATTAGCTACTGGACAACTATTGTTGTGCTTAACACATGTGAAATTGCTTCTGAAATATCTTACAGAAGAGCAGATGTGAGGCATACTTAGTAGCAATGTGGTTGTCACCCTTGATGCAAAGTCTTTGCAATTTGTTTTGTTTTTCCTTTTCCTCCTTCTAGATCTGTGCTTCTGAATGCTGCAGGCTTTCTGTGTGCATTACATTTGACACTTAAGATTAAGCAGTCAGAAGACACTAATCTCTCTATTCCACTGTGACTGCTGATGCAGTTGCATTACATTCTTTTTTTATTATGATATTTCTTCATTCTTTATATGCAGCTCCCTGAATCAGTTTTTCAGTTTGTGAGCTCCATTTCCTTTTCCCTTGTCCCAAACAAGTGACTCAATCTTCATTTTAATTACACCAGCTAGTTTATATTTAACTCTAACATCCATTACTAGCCCCAACCAAAAGACTAATTCTTCCTCAGGCCAAGACAGATGAACTTATAGGATCCATGTACATGTTCTTTGTCTTCAGGAGTGAGGAGTAGCTACCAAAACATCTTAAAAACACATAAACCATTTTCCAGATTGAATGGTAGTCATACCATGGTTATCGTCCTAAACTAACTGAATACTCCAGCTACACAGCTAGAAACAGAAGCCTTTATTGTCGGCTGCCCAAGAATTCCTCTTTTCCTTACATTTTTCTTTTAATTGTGAAAAAAACAAGGAATGCATAAAAAATGATTCTTTAAATCAGTGCAATAATTCGGGTCACAGCTGCTTCATAATTAAGAGCCTACAGACTAGGGAGCCTACAGACTAGGGGAGGGGAGGGGAGGGGAGGGGATGGGAGGGGAGGGGAGATGAAAAAGATGTTAAATAAACTTCAGTAATATTTTCAGGATATGATGTTTAGTCATAACGCTCACTAATATTTGTTTTTTACCATCTTAGTTGATATTCTTTGTTTCCCTGAATTCTTCTTTAAAAACAGAATTTAGAAGCTACTTTATTTAATTATTTCTGGATTAAATGAAAGAAAATGAAGGTCTGCTTTACAACTGTTTAAATTTATATCTATGATACAAAAGACATTTTTCTTTTTAAAGTTCTGATTGCTAGTTTAAATTCTGAGTATCACTATCTACTCCTCTTACTGACAATACTTTGTTAGGCATAAAATTGTCATAAATACAGTGAACGAATTCTACTAATTGCAGTGAAGATGGGAAAATATTATGTGACCTTAAATAAACAATAGATACAATAGTGAATAAGGATTCATTAAAATCCCCTCCTTGTTTCCCGAATATGAAGGAAGTTCAAATTAGCCTGCAGATGTAAGGTTTGTAGTTTATTCTCTTTCCTCAAGAGAACAAATATGAATCTTGGCGCAGACAAGCCATAACTCCAGTTTCTGATCCAAAAATGTGTGAAAGCATATGCTTAATTTCAAGCTTGTGAATAATCCCATAGATCCCATTGTTCATGGAGTAAATGTGAAACACAGCTTTGTGGGTCAGGTGAATTCCAAGCTGAATAATCAAAGTTATCATCTACTTTTCTTCACAGATGAACTGCTCAAAATGTATAGTGTAATTGATTCACATAGAGAAGCTGAAAATCTGCCTCAAGATGCCCAACAAAAGCATTGTAACAGATAAAAATATATCTGTGGATGAAATGGCTAGAGGAATTTATGCAAAATGAAGAATTATGTAAAGGGTGGTTCATCTTGCCTATGTGCCCTATGTCACAGGACTAGAGTTTTCTTTAAGAAAGTAACATTTCCAAGTAGATCTGTTTTGGCAAGAGTCTGAAGTGAAGTCCTGTGAGAGGAGACACAGTACAGCCTGAGAATTTTGATTCCCTGTCTGCTCTGGAGGCCTCCTTACATTCCTTGTTTCCTGCTCAGAACAAAATTTGAAAGTTGCTGAGGCAGTTTATAGCAGTCCCTCTGTCTGAGGAGGGAATGTGTGCTTGATTGTCAGAACATTGGACTCAGAACAAAATCACTTGCTGACTTCAACAGTCTCATCAGATTTAACTTGTCCTCCCCAAATTAATAATTTATCCACTCAAAAATCTGCTGCCTGAAAGTGAGAGAAGACCCTTATAATTAATTGAAATGGTGTAGAAAAACACTGTGTCCACTTCCAGTGAACTTAGCAGAATACTACTTCCAAAACAATTCCATGGTACCTGGGTTGCATCAGTGCATGCCTGAGGCTCCTTTTTTTAAGGAAAATTTGATTCTGTAAAATAGGGCAATTTAAAATCCAAAATTTGTAAATAAAAATAAGAGTCTATATGTGATTAATTGAACTCCTCCTGCGTCCCAAAGTCTTAGCAATTTTGCAGTTCAGCTGATAGCAGAAATGGACGGCATTTGAAATATAGCAAGAAGAGGGTGTTTTTATAAGACTTTTGGACCAATACTGCAGATCCAACAGATTGATAACCAAATTTTCAAGTGTACATCTGAACCAATGTGTTAGGACAGAGATCTACTACTTTTCAAGTACCAGTTTCCCTTTTGCTTCTTCATCTGTTTACGAACTATTGAGAACAGAACATCTGTTTTAAATTAGCAACTTGACCATTGTTCTGAATCCAGACTATACACTTCCCTTTCTTATTGTTTTTTTCCCTATACTCTAAATGTTGTCTTCCAATTCATAACAACAAGATTTTCTGTGAGTAGCAAAATTAATGAAGTTCAGTTTCTTAGGAGCCATCTTTTGTCCTGTGGACACTTCAGTGGTCAAAGACAGCATATGAAACTACTCATCCCTTGTCTGATTGATGGCAAAGGCATACAGACTCTGACCATGCAGCTGTGGCTGAAAGAAACTAATTCTGACTGCCTTTCCTTGGTAGAGACACTAGTTTGAGTCTTTCTCCCTAAAATCACATTTACTTTGTAGAAATTTTGCCTGCCTCTTTTAAGTAAGTTTATCAAAATGTTTAGAACACATCTGAAAATTGGGTTTGCAGGCGGATATCACATAGACAATATGGTCACATCTCTGGAAACCAATCCCCCTGCCCTATCCCATCCTGCCCCCACAAAATAACAAATCAAAATATCTCAACCAATTTCAGTAGGTTACACAGATATAATCCTCTCAGAGGGTTACCGAGAACACACAACCTAGTTTAAATGCCAGTTCCTGGAAATCTTTCTTTCTTGCTTTCTTTCTTTCTTTCTTTCTTTCTTATTGGACTTTGTTAGGTCTACAGGTGATCTTTAAGCACAGATACTTTGGAAGTGTTCTTCTGTCTGCTGTGGCAGCTAAAAACCTTCTCCATTAAGTCTAGTAGTGCTGATTTTACCTCTGGAGTCATCTCCCAGTAAGGGGTTGACGTTTTTAAGTCTCAAGTCTTCCCAAGGAAAACCAGCCCCCTTTTTGCAGGTTACTGTGAATATTTCAAGTCAGCCCATGAAGAACAACTGCATTTCTTATTTTCTAATTGAAGTCAGCTTTGAGTACTGGAACAATTATTATTAATAAAACTAGGAACTAAATTTAGTTTAATGCACATTTCATTTCTAACCTTCAGGATTTTCAGTGACTCTCTTTACTTCACTGCAGTGAAGTTTATCTCTAAGCCTCCTAATCAAACTCTGAGCTTGGCTGGTCTCACTTTACTGGAGAGCACAGTGTCAGTAAGTGTCGCTGGGCCAACAGAGCAAGGCTGGTCAAGCACTTTCTCAGCAGAGTGTATACAACTGACATCTCTTTTGCTTTCAGTACCTGAACAGTACCTGAACAGTGCTTATGCATCGCACTACCAACAATGGCTTAAATGCTAACAACATTTTCAAGTTGTTCATTCCGGTCCAGTACATTTTGCAGGTACTGAACTTCATAAACTAAAGTTACAGGAAAAGCAGCTAAGCTGTCAGCTACATTTTTTTTTAATCTCCCGAGGCTTTTTTTTTATTTGGTTAGTTGGTTTTGGCTTTTTTTTTCCCCCAAGCAGACCTGAGTCAGAAGAATGCATTCAGTGACTATAGAGAGGAAGCTGGGCTTCAGTAGAGTGAAGGTATGCATCAGCTGAAAATACTGGCTTCTGGAAATGAGTTATTTTACAAGCTCAAGTCAGAGTTTCCATCAACGCTACTGTATTTTTGTCAGTAAATCACAAATACTTTCCTATTGAAGTTACTCTGCAATTTGTTTGGAATTTACTTAGCAAATAATAATAGCAAGTCAAAAGAATATGCCTCAGCCTAACTTCATTTTAGCTCATCTCTATATTTCCCCATTTCTGAACTGTTTTCAGTTTCAGCTTATTATTTGAGAGAAAATTCAACCATAACTTCTGGCAAACAGCAGCACTGGGCCAATAGTTTTCTATGTCTTTTCTTTAATACCTTTAGGTTTTTACCCAAGCTATGACATCTCTGTGTAGGGTGTAAACACATCCTGATTATATAATTTTCACTCCTCTACCGGCATGAGGGAATAATTTGCAGTTCAGAGGGAACGAGCAATTCTGCCTGAGATGGAGTGGGATCCAGCTTATATGCCCTTATCATAATCAGTTTTGGTGATATAACCCAATCTACAGCATATCCTTTTTATTCCTGTATGCCTTGATACAGAGATAGTGACTCTGATAATGCTGCAAGTCTGTTTTGTAAATGAAAATAAGTCATATGAACATAACATTGAAGGGTTCTGACTAAAATCCTGTTATAACACTTAAACTTTGTGCAAGAAGAATAGCTGTTTTTAGGGAAATCATTGTTGTGTGTACTATAGGGGTGCACATGTGGAAATAAGGCAGAGTAAATACAGTCTAAATAATGAAGCAGTTCATAAGATAGGAGCAGTGGGAAAAGAGAAATAAAATGGCAGCTTTTCATGAACCATAACTGAACACTCAGAGGACAAAATAGAAGGATTATTGTTTGCAGATGTGATTGTGGCAATAAAAGGATATAATAAACTGACAAACAAACCAACCACTCTTACTGAAAATTTCTACAGAATTCCTCAATTATCGTCCCAAACACTGCAGTGTACGATTGTCATATTATAGAATCATAGAATGGTTTGTGTCGGAAGGCATCTTAAAAATCATCTAGTTCTAAGCCCCCTGACATGGACACCTTCCACAAATTGCTGAGGACCTCATCCAACCTGGCCTTCAACACTTCTAGGGATGGGCCATCCACAACTTCTCTGGGTAATTACCCTATATTGATAGTGTAGTTGCAATGACTCTTGTAGTAAAATGTTTTGAATTGCTATGCTTTGAGAATATTATGCAGGAATTTTTAGACTGATCTAACAGGGACTGAATGAAAGTAAAGTGGTATGGATGGACTGGGAAAACAAATTAGTATAATAAAAAACAAATGCAAATAAAGGTTGGAAGATAGTCACAGATTGTTAAATATATCCATATTTTCTCTGAAGAAAAAGACAACAGCATGGCATTCAAATAAAATACTCTATACTGGAGAAAGTTAAATCACTGCAATGGATTCATAAGGAAAGTGAAAGCACCCTCTGCTATCATACTTTGGTTAACCTAATCCAAGCCTGCACAGTAGCTGTTTAGATGTGCCAGTATCAGCTCTAGAACATGGTAGTAGCCAGGGTATGAGCTCTCTAGGAAGATCTAGGCCAGTGTCATAGCTAATTTCAGATCCTAGCTCCATGGTATGTTGTCTTCTTTGCTGTTCTTACCTGGCCAAGGTTAGGCTTGCTATGGCAGGCATCTGCCACAGTCATGAATTGATTTGCTGGGCAGACATAGTTTCAGGGTGTATTTCTTCTCACCCACTCATAGCTGTCTGGAAGCTGAGCATGTAAACAAGTAATTTAAATTCCCCCTTTAGTCAACAGAGAGGACATGTCTTCCAGAGAGTGATTTATTTAATCCCAGAACAATTGTGCTGCTGGGGAAATGATCCAGTTGCCTAAATATAGGAGCTCAGTACCATTTGAGGTGCCCTAGACTATCCAAAACATCATCATGGGGCTGGCAGGCATGATACAAGACTTATGAGAAACCTCAGGCTTCTGGGCATTCAGTAGCTGGAAGCCAGATCCCTATGGTGTCTGAGACAGCACCAGACGCCTATGTTTAGGCAACTGAAGCAGACCTGGAGTATAATTTTTCTTCAGCCAAGAACTAGCTACCAGGAAGATCCGTGCCAACAGCACCGCACTCTCTTAGAAGCTGTCTTCTGTTTGTTTTCTGAGGGAGGAGGGAAGAGATGTTTTTCTGTTGCTAGTTTTCTGATTTGTTTTCAGGGGAAAGAAAAAAAAAAGGAAAAGTTCAAGAGTGAATGAAGCCTGTCCTGAACTACACTTTATCTTGCTGTGTTCAGGGTGATGAAGACAAAACAGCAATAGAATAGCTATGGGGTTAAAAAGTGTTGCTGTAAAATAGATTAAATTAGATGGCAGAAGAGGGGAAAAGAAAGAGAGTGTTTGACTGAATAAGAAGAAATACTTCCCCAAAAGAAGGAACCTAGGTGCTGCAGTTGAGACAGGTGGTCACATAGGCTATGTTACTGTTGAAACACTGGAAAATTCCTGCCTTGGACAAGAAAGGCTTAAAATAAGGCCATAGAAAGGACAGAAACCTTGAGGTGACAAAGCAACCGAATAACTGAACTGGCAGATTAGCACCCCAAATAGAAACATGACATCAAAAATTAGAAGGATTAATTAGAAGGATTAAAGACTCTTTGAGGAAAGCCTCTCTTGGCCAGATCAGATTTTGACAGGGCGCTTGAATTCTGCAATATTATATTTAAGGTGGAATAGGGACAATGAAAAGGTAAATACCTATGATATGCCCTGTAGTGGCCTTAAAAGCACCACTGATTTCATCCTTGATCATGAAAAGCTCAAAAAGACCTCTCTGTGTTTCTAAACAGAGCGTTACTTTGAAGATCAATAGATTAGAGAGTTGTCATGCTATGAACATGCTACAGTAAAGTATGAAGGTTAATGCCACTGCATCTCAAGAACTTCACTGTCCACTGGCATTGTCAGATTCACTACTGGGTAATTCTACTTTACTCACATCACCTAGGTGGTATGATATGAGTATCATTCATATTGCTAATGGTTTGTCCCAAATTGTCAGATGCAAATGTGGGCCACAATGGGGTCTGGTCGGAACAACCATGTTTTGGTTGTTATACAGTGGCAATCCAAGTGTGTGGGTAGGAAGGTTCACTTTGCATGACCCTTGGAAAGGAGTCAGAAAGCAGTATGGCAGGTCACACTGTGCAGTACAGGAACAGCTTAACTAAATGGGAACTCAAGGTCTAGAGTTGAAACCATAGCGAACACTGTTAATAACACATGATTTCATAAAACTTTTTAATAATCTTAAAAGAACTCGGACCACCTAAAGGTCATAGGACTCCAGGCAGAGATTAAGGCCTTAATTAGCTACATTTGCAGAAGATTCAGTGAGAAAATAAAACCATATGAAAGAGGAGAAAGTTTCTCCTGGAACAAAAGAGCAGAGAACATCTGAAGTGTTTTAGGGGAAATGAGAATATGTTGCCCACCTTCCTCAAAGGCTAATCAAGGACAACTTGTTGTTATAAATAATTTAGAACAATATAATAATATCATAAATACTTATGCTATTAATTAATTGGAAAAAGCATCAGGCATATCACTTTTTTAATTTATACATGGATGAATGGCTATGACGTTGTGATCATCACTGCTATTCCGATACATGCAGTGACTTAGTGACCTGGCTGTGTTGAATTTCTCCTATGAATATTGCAAAAAGTAATCAGCTTTAAAGTGGGACAGCAACAGAAAGCTGCAGTGTGCAAAAAATCATCACACAGGTGTGTCTCATTTTCTTGATTATTAATACACTCATTATTTTTCAGCATGATGAACGCCTGGAAGTGTTCAAGGCCAGGTTGGGTGGGGATGTGTGCAATCTGGTCTACTGGAAGGTGCTGCTGCCCAAGGCAGTGTGGTTGGAACTGTGTCCCTTCCAACCCAAACCATTCTATAATTCTATGATCTTTAGTGTGTGCTCCCACTAGGTATTTGACTCTTACAGAGCTGGAATATTAAATCCAGAATTAGGAAATATTCTTATTCCGATTAATATATATTTTCTTTTGCTGAATGTTTCTCTTCTATCATAACTTAAAAGACTTATGGCTTCTCAGACCACTTCAGAAGTATTAGTGCTGTTAACTCAGGTATTAGTAAAACACACCTCAATAGACTCAAGCGCAAGACATTCAGTGCAATATATATTTTTTGACATTGTTTAGGAAAAAATAGCAAAAAAGAGGGAAGGGGTATTCAGTGATACAGCATGCTATACACTACTTTAAAAATCATTAAATTAAATTAAATCAAAATTATACAGCAGCATCTTAAGGAGATAAAGAGAAATACAAGGGAAAAATAATCCAACCCTATTTTATGAGCATTGCTGCCTACTTGTCACCACTGAGAATGACATTTAAGTTAGTCTGATTAGAACATTTTTTACTCTATTTCTCTCCCATTCCAGTTTTGCCTTATAGTCCTAGTCCATATGCACCTTGTAGATATATGGTGAGGCTATACCCATTCCCTAAAGATGTGTAGTCACAAAGAAATGTATGTGTCTACTGCTCACGGAAGTTATCACCTAAGAAGGAGGTTTTGGTGGCCTAGGTCTTCTAACCTAAGGAAGTAAGTTACATAAAGCCCAAGGGACATAGAACCCTAATGATCTTTTGCCTCCTTCCCACCATCCAGAGCGGGGTTTGAGAGTGAGGAGGAGGCTGTGACAAAATAGTCATCTGGTGGGTGGGAAGATATGTCAGCAGAGAGATGTTACTGTGTAAAGCCACAAGTCTGTTTTATGTATGTGGTCTTGTCTCCGTCCTTTGGTTGCTCTTCCTGTTACAGGAAAATCTAACTCCAATTTTATAAAGCAAAAGTATTTGATATTGTGCCAAGTGTTACACATGAAGTGTAATGATGGAGCCAGAAAACAAAGGCACAACTTGTGAAATGCCATGTGGTGCCTCAAACAGAATACTATACTTTCTTTTCTATGAAGGTAGAGACCAAATCAATGAATTAAACAAACTTTATATACCACCAGGGTACCTTCACTCCAATATTAAGAATTTTAAAATGTGTATTAAAGGAATAATAGAATGTAGGCAAAACCATACTTTGACATATAAAACCAGTTCCATATACATAGAGTGTATAGATGTATATATGTGTGTGTGTGGTAGAACATATTATTTTAACTGGCAGGAAGCTCATAAAGAGAAAAGCTTTGGGGGTTGGCTCAAACTTTGAGTGCACTTTAACACGCCGGTCATACTTTATGAAGAAATCTTAAATGTATCCCATGTGTTGCAAATGTTTAAGAATGGGCTCGAGATGAGCTTTTGTCTGCCTGAGACATACAACTATTTAATATCTTTCTTCGGCAGCACCAATATATGTTTTTGTACACAGTTTTTGCAGTTTGGCTGCTGGATTTGAGTTTCTACATTGCCATCAAAAAAGTGAAAAAACCAAAACCTCTAATAAATCTAACAACAGAATCTGGTTTCAAGACTATTTCCCATGACTGAAGCTTTTTTCGTAAGAACAATTTTTCTTAGAACAGCTGACATATCCTTATTGTTTTCCTCGTTTTAGAATATTGGCTTTCCAAAACAGTCCAATCCATCCTTGAACTAAAAAAGAAACATGTCTTCATGTCTTCAGAAGCCTGGCTTCTTTTTTAGTTTTTTAGTAAGGGTTCTTTTCCCCTTTCCGCCACTACTATTATATTAAGTGACTGCAGGTTTCTGGGATGTGAATAGAAATGTGCATAAAAACCTGCCATAACTACCTGATCTCCAGCTGTGTGGGATCAATATGACTAGGTGTAACTTAAGTGGTGAACTCCCTTATTATCCTCAGTGGTCCAATTCCATGCTTCTACTTCTACTCTGTTTTTGAAACTGATTTCTTTTGGTGTATTTTTCTTCAATTATCCTGTCTTCATTTTCTGGTCTGCCTTCTCTGCCATATTCAGTGAAGGATTTTATTGATGACTACAGTGTCATATCACATCATGCATTAGTCTTCTCAAGTGGCTTTAGAAAATGCTTTCACGACATGACATTTGTCTCCTTGATATCAATGTAACTTCAAGAGTGCCATGATTTTGCTCAAAACTCAAAAATGGACTGAGGGGTTTAGATGTTTTTTTAATGTTTTATATTTTAACTGTTGCTTTCTCAAATGAAAATTAAAAAAAAAAGCAAACCAAAAAACCAATCTTATCCTTACAAGCAGTTGCTTCTCCTGAGGAAAGAAACATATGAAATAAAACTCCAAACAACCTCCAAACAATGAATAAGTCAACAAACCATGAAAACTTTAGTACTCCTACTGCATTTTTTTCTAAAGTTGATAACTAAAGAAATCACAGGGAAGGCTAACTTTTAATGTTTTAGCAGCATATGGTTCACATTTTTTTGACAAGAAGTCCAATTGTGAACATTTTAACTTTTCAATAGCTCCACAGAAGTCCATAATCATTCTCTTGAAATGAAGTAAGGCTGAAAAAACAATAGGTGTCTGTGAAAAATCAGACCAATATCTGTGTTTTTGCTGGAAGTTCAGGAACATGAACTGCATTTTTAAAAGTCTTTAACTGAATTTTCAGATATTTCTTCAGAACACCTGTGAAGCAGCTCAGTTCTATGAGCAATTCAGTAGTGAAGTAATAGATAGAAGCACTCTGAACTACAGATATTTCATCAAGATTAAGAAGAAATTTCCACGACAAAGGATTATGAACACAGAAACAGAAAGGTCACTTGAGAGTAGAATGTGAGCTAAGGGTCAAATTGCAAGGGCTAAGCATCAACACTTTTGAGTCTCCATTTTCAGTGATTCTATAGTTCATAGTCTTTCTGTGATGCTTCTGGTTCTTTTGGAAAATAATTAAAGCTTTATGACGGACAGTTCAAGGATTGCAAGCAAGAAATCTGTGGTAAAGCATCTATTTTGCCTGACCTATTTATCAAAACTTCAGTAGGTACAGGGTCATCCTTCTGGAGGTCTCCATTGTTTTATAGGGAATATAGGTATTTACATTAGAACTGCCTTGTAGGTGTTTAAAATGTGAGCACATACAAGGTGCCTAAATCAGAATTTATTTCATGAGCTCAGCTCAAGAGTGCGTGCATACTGTCCTCTCCTGCTCTGTCACAGGTTTTCCCCACAGATCTGGCAGTGGTATCACGATGGCTTACAGCAGTCCTTGCTCTACTCTTGCACATCTGTTTAGACAGGCTCTCACTGAGGATATAGGTTGGCGCCCCATGTTGTCTATTAGAAGATAAGAGTTCCTCTTACTCATTCTTTATGGTACCTGAAGCATGGACCATGGATACTGAGTTTTCCTGCTGGATTTCTATATCTCTCCTTACATTTCCAGGATTTTGATTCCCATTATGGACAATGGGAGCTGAGCAGTATTCCTAACAATAGCAGTATCTGTCACTCTGCTCTTTTAAAGACCTTCCTGTGCTGGTGTGTTATTGTTTAATTGCCCATTCCACAGTGTAGCATGATTTTTTCACATTAGCTTGACATTTTATGTGTTTCTTTTACAGCTCATCTCAGTTGTTAATGAGCCCTTTGCTAAGCGTCTTCAGTACAGATCATTACAGACCTTTAGTACTGTCATTTGAAAGCTAATACCAATAAACAGAAAAATGCCTCAGCAGAAGGAACATAAGTGTTCTATGTTCCCAATTTTTAGTTTGCAAAGGTTAGGAACTGTTCTGTAAAGTGAAGCTTTTAATTTTTTTTAAATGTAACAGTAAACAATTAATGTGATTTATTCAAATGGGCATTATGAGTTGTCCAGATGCCAAGCCTGCATCATTCCAGCCCAGAAAGACCTGTGCAGATACAAATGTAGACTCTTACTTCCCTGGATACCATGAGCAGGTTTTCCTTTGATGTCCTAGAGATCATAGAAGTCTTGTCAAGTGAAGGGTATCACAAGGAAGAGGAGAACCAGGCCTTGGTGAAGATTTTAGCCTACCTGGGCTGAGATCACAGAATCACAGAATAAGCTGAGTTGGAAGAGACCCAAAAGGATCATTGAGAACAGCTCCTGGCCCTGTGCAGGACACCCCAAGAGTCACACCATGTGCCTGAGAGCAGTGTTAAAATGCTTTAACTCTGTCAGGCTTGGTGCTGTGACCACTTCCTTGGGGAGCCTGTTCCAGTGCCCAACCACCCTCTGGGTGAAGAACCTTTTTCTGATATCCAACCTAAACTTCCTCTGACACAACTTCAGGCCATTCCCTCGGGTCCTGTCACTAGTCACCCTAGACTAGAGATCAGTGCCTGTCCTTTCTTTTCTCCTCACAAAAAATTTGTAACTGCAATTAAATCTCTCCTCATTCTCCTCTTCTCCAGGCTGAACAGACCAAGTGACCTCAGCTGTTTCTCGTACGGCTTCCTCTCAAGACCCTTCTCCATCTTTGTTGCCCTCCTTTGGATAGTCGCTAAGAGCTTTATATCGTTCTTATATTGTGGTACCCAAAACTGTCCCCAGCACTAGAGGTGAGGCCGCCCCTGTGCAAAGCAGAGCGGGACAATCCCCTCCCTTGCCAGGCTGGCCTTGCTGTGCCAGGGCAGGATTGACCCTCCTGGCTACCAGGGCGCTGCTGACTCGTGCTCAACTTGCCATCAATCAGGACACCCAGGTCCCTTTCTGCAAGTCTGCCCTCTCATTCCCCAGTCAGTCCGTACATCCAGCATTGGCCCATCCCAGGTGCAGAATCTGGCACTTTCTCTTGTTGAACTTCATGTGGTTGGTGATTACCCAGCCCTCTAATTTGTTTGAGGTATCTTTCAGGGTCTCCCTACCTTCAAGGGAGCCAACAGTTTCTCCAGTGTTATGGACCTGAAAGTTGCCTGACCCTGAGGCAGCTACAGAGGTTACCTGTACAGAGGTTACAGATTTTGTTCCTGAAATTAGGAAAAAAATGGAGTTTCTTATAGGACATGGGGGTTTTTTGTTTTATTTTGTTTTGTTTTAATTTTAAAGTTTTCAGATTGCTTTTCCCTAGGTACTCTTAGAGTCTGGATAACAGTAGATGCAAATAAACAAAGCCCTCACTGATTCTTTCCAGTCTAACAGCACCCTTATATGGGTACGTACCAAAGACAAAAGTGATTGAACTGCTAAGTCTGTAAGGAACAATTCATAATTTCAGGACAAATGGATATTTGCTGGTGAAAGCTTGTGCAAGGTCAAAAGTGCAAATGTCAAGGCCGGTGCCAATTTCACTGTGATAGCTAGAGCTCCAAGGCTGTGAACATGCATTTGGTGCCTCTTGTCAATGTTGTCAAGAACAACTACTAAAAGGCTTCATTAAACAACCATCTAATTGAAAAAAATATAACTCTGCAAGGTGCTGTAAAGTAGTTTGTGAAAGATCAAGGACTGTGGTGGTCTGGTTCTCCATTGGTAAACAGATAACCAAGCTGTAGGATGAATTCCTTTAATTGTACACTGACCATAAGGCGAGCACCCAAACACTAACACAACTCTGATTATGAGAATAATCACTGACTTGTGAGACAGTACAAGTATGAAGAGGTTGGCTGTTCAGTAGAAAAGCAAGGGATGTCAGAGATGGAAATCAGGAACCACAGAACGTGACTGTGTAAAGTACACCTTGTGTGAAGCAGCAGTCAGAAGAATTTTTTTTTTTGCATATAATAGAATGACTAAGAATGGCAAAATCACAGCCTTTTATAGGTCATAACTAAGTTTAAATCAGTATAATATTCCCTGTAACACTAAGAGCTTCAAAAGTTAAAATAAAGAGATTAAAAGGCTCACAGTTTTTAAAATGCTGGTTGAGAAAAGAGTTACTGCAAGCAGTCACAGCTGACTGCTGTGGTAGAGTACCAGAACTCTGCAAGGGAATTCTTTCTGCTGCATTACCTTTGAAATAAAACAGGGGTTTGGAGGAGATCTTCTGGTAATGTCAAGGCCTGAATGATGTTTAAATAAAACAATGCTTGGAGTAGAACACACTGCATGATTTTAAGAAAACAGATTTTTTTTCACCCCAGAAAGATGAAATTTTTGTAGAAAAGATGATAATAAAAGTCACAACTTTCCAATAAATGAAATAGTGCTATGTGGAGTTACAGAATATTCTGATTACAGTCATGTTGGCCTGGTTTTAGATTATTAGATGCTCCCATCTGAAAACATGTGTTTAGGAACAATAGCACTGGCTCATCTGTCACTGATTTTAATAGTGTTAGTTATTGCCATTAAGTTGAATAGCTGTTTCTGTTGATTTCAACAGTCCTGGGAACATAACCAACCATTCAAACCTTAATGGCCCTTCAAAGTTAGAAATGTTGTGTTATGTAGATGTGTGCATAGCTAGTGGTAAAACTGATGGGATAATGAATGCTCAGATGCTAAAAGCAACAGAGTCACCAGACACCCACATTGCATGAGTTCTACACAGCATTAAATAAATAATGGTCTTATAGAAGACAAGAAAAAAATGGCATAATTTACAAGTAAATTTGCACCCCCTCCATCATAAACAACTCATTAAGATGAAGAGATCATGCCATTTATTAATCCCATTATTGTAATTCTCATTGTCACAGGAAACTTATTAGGATACATTTTCCAGCTCTGATACAATCTATTTCATAGATGTAGAGATTTTTCAGAAATATCATTAAATATTCTTAAGGACAAAACAATGAAAAAGGCCTAAAATTGTAAAGTCTCTTACAGGGAGAGAGTTACATTAAGAGGATGTTATAATTGTTCTCAAGCATTAAAATTCCAGGAAATTCAGAGATAAGTATGTATTAAAAAAAAAATAAAAGTACCCCAAGCATTTAACAATATGAAAATGGAGAAGTAGTGCTTTTGCATAAACTTTTCTTTGTCCTGAAGTGACACTATGGTAGATGAAAATGAGAGAATAAACCAACTGCTCCTTCAAAAAAGCAGCTAATATGCCATTAAAAATCAGTTTAATTTAAACCTAATCTTTATGACGAGTTTCATTGCACTGAATTAATGACATTTTTTGCTTTCTGGAAAACATTACAAATCCTTTGGTTGTTTAAACTATTCAGATGTTTTCAGTTCTGTAATATAATGTTTTGCTTGAATGTGGATAATGGGTTTTGATATTATCATTCCCCTGACAGAAGCTTTTAACAGAAAGAGAACTGAAACAGTGCTGGTTTGTGAAAGGGTATGATACATGCAGTTAATTCCTCACCAGGAATAAACTGTGAACCAACTCCCTTGGTTTTAATGGGTGTGCAACAGCTGATGATACGGAAATATTACATACTTTGAAAGATTTCTGTGAAACATAAATTGCCTTTTACTAGTGTTTGGGGACTTTCAAGAGAAGGAAATTTCTAGGAGAAGCAAGTTGGTGAAACCAGTAAATCATCCTTGATGGCTTCTAGAACTAGATTAAAACGTGTAACTACAAGACATAAATGGATAAAACAATACAAACTCAATTTACAGGTCCTATTGTGTTCAAAATTTTGTGAGGGACCATCCTAATATAAGTAGTTTCTGTGCTGGATCGTACATCATCTGTGATGAAACTACTATGCCCCTTCAGGTATTTTCTCTGTCACGCCCAGAAAGAAAAGCAAGTTTAACTATAGCATGATCTTAGTATCAGATACGCTGGCTAATTCAACAGCAAAGCAGTCAAGTGCCCGAGATGGATGTCAACCACATTTCTATTGCTGGATGCACAGACCTAGTTTAAGGATAACAGATCCATGGCTGAAAACTCGAGGTGAGGTGGGAATGCCTCATGATGTCAAGTGGGAAGTGTAGCAGTCACCTGATCAAGTAAATGCACATGCGGAAAAGTAGGGTTTATGCACTGCTAACTCATATTTGGGAGCAGGTGAGCCATGGTATGCTTAAAAGCATTTGTCAGGATGCTGCGATCCCCCTGTGCTCCAAGGCAGAATCTGAAGTGACACTGCACTGTATTTGTACTGTTCCTTATGCAAAATATGCCGTGCCATGGCTGCTGCAGCCAGCAGCCGTGCTGAAAGGAAACGTTCAAGGGGATCCTGCCGAAAGTGCTGCAACTCATGTTTGGTTCATAGTCAATAAATGAAAACACAATAGAAACCAGAATCTATGAAAAAGAGGATTAAATAGAACATGGGTCTAAGGCAATAATCCAATACAAAATTAATAGCAATCCACCAAATGGTGTTTTCAATTACAATAATTTTATTTTGTATTAATGTAGCACCAGAGGTCAAATGATGCAGTCAGGCCTGATGCTCTTTCCATTGCATTAGATGGTGCAGAAATATATAGAATATTTCCCAGGTGCATTTTCTAGCTAAGATGAAATAAAAAGCAGTCTAAAAGAAATATAGCTATTCTAGTGTTTAAGTCCACAACTCTGCAGAGTTCTCTGTGTTGAAGAGGGCTTCACTGACAGGAAACGTCTTCCAAGTTCAGAACGAAGCTGAATGATATCTCTGGAATGTATTCTCAGTGCTCATGCATTATTTCTTTATTCAAGTTTCAGAGAAGTGTTTGGCTTTTACTGTGAAACCATAAATCACCACCATTTTGGCATCTCAGATGTTTTCCTCAGTTAATCACAATGAGTTTCCTCCAAGAGAAGAAGGAACAGTGTAAATAGTGTTCAAAATGTGTTACTAATTTATTGAAAGGTCTTGTTGGATATAATTAATTCAAATGTTTTAGTATATTCCAACAGAACACATACATCTTCTGGTAATACATGTACTTTGAGACCTCTGCATATTATGCATGTATTTCAGACCAAATATTCTTGGTAGAGCTGGCAGATGCATTTTAGCTGCAGTGGTTGTGAATAATGGTCCAGATTTTTGTTGTCCTGGTTCATTAATCTGTTAGGAACTGCTTGTTATTGAAATGAAAACTAAGAGCTTTTCTCACCTTTTTCTTTCACTGCAAATGTATTTTAAAGAAAAACATAAGAAAGAAACTTTTAAAGGGAAAAGTAGTATTTGCAGTGGCATAAATTGCCTTTCGTGGCAATTATAAAAAAAAAAATTCTAGGCAGACTTTTTGTATTACTGCCTGTAAATATTACCATTTTCTACTAAAGAGAAGCTAGAGAGCTACTAGATTTGACAGTTCTTTGGCACACTTTGGGGACAACTGCTTGAAGAAAAAAAAAAACCCAACTAGTTGCTTCTATCTGACCAGCACCAAAAAGTGTCATCTACCCTGTTCACTGGGTTGTGGTGGACTCTGTGACTCTGCCTGCCAGTGGCTGTTCTGCAGGCATTTATCCATGTTTCTACCTGTTATCTCTTGGGGTGCCCTATTCCAGAGGACCACTTCAGTTTTCAGCTTTGTCTTTAGTGCCAAGTAGACCGATGTTTTTTTGCAAATACTCTATCAACTCAATTTCTATTGATTTTAGGGAACACTGTAACTAGAGTTGTGGAGTGCGACTACTATTCTGCCATAAATTTATGCGTGTGATTTCTACTTCCTGCAGAAAGGAAAAGGAATGAGGAAAAGATTTTCCGTTCTATGTTTATATCAGGGTTAATGAAAGTGTGCACTCAGAAAGTGTTTTGACTAGTGTATTTCAGAGTAGAGCCTGGTGTAGTAGCAGTCTCTTTTTAGCTGGCAGGTTTTGAAACGTTTCTGAATGCCACCATGTTATGGATAAATACAAAAGCAACTCGTACAACTTTCTATAGTTAAATTTTACCCAGAATAATTTGATCAGTCTCATGATCAAGGTGTTGCAAAGCAAACACAAATCTGGCCTGTGCTTCAGGGAATTCTTCATTAGCTTCTTTTGCATTCTCATTCTCTGAACCATTAAAGATGTGGGATTTAACCCTGACTTTAAACAATCATTTGAGGTCAGTATTCTGATGTGAAGGTTTGTTTTTGCAGATCTATTAAAAAACAAATAGTTTTACAGCACAGCTTATGAGGGCTTGAGCTGCACTGCATGTTTTCTGACATGTAGTAAACCACAAAACATCCATTTAATTTGTGAACATTGATGGGCTGGTGTAAACTGGCATCGCTTCTTTGATGTTTGTGAAGTTGTGCCAATTTACACCAGCTCAGGAATCTGGCCTATTGTTCCTGCAAACATCCTATGACATTTTAAATTATCAAGATGTTCATCTCGCAAAGACAGCCAAAGTATTAGAATAATAGTTTGCTGTCAAATTCTCTTGGGAGACTTAACTTAATAAAAAAATAAATTACACGTGGTCTTTCTATATAAATAAAAACTTCTTTCATAAGAAAACATGACTTACTAGGAGGCTGAAGCCGTGATTTCCTAGTTGTGGATGTAACTTTGTGAAAAAAAAAGGCAGACGTCTCAGTGAAGCAACTGATGTTTGCTCAGACTGGTAAACAGCTTTAGTGTCCTCAAACAAAGTCTTCTGAGAGCTTATCTTCTATTTTTTAGTTTCTTTTTTGGGGTTTCTCCCTATCTTTTCCAGCTTGTCTTTGTCAACAAGCGTGCCTGTAAAATCACATCTGACAAGGAAAGGCAGCAAGTATTTTGTCTTGCCTTTTCTTTCTCTAACTTTATAGAATTAAAAGCTTTTTACCCTGATCTTGTGTTTGATCCTGAAGCTGATTTCAAGCAATCCAACTGAAAATGGATATTTCATGTAGAGGAGTGGCAAAGGTATGAGAAGGTACAGAAATATTCTGGAGAATGCAATGCAGGTACCCACAGACGTTTGTGTGTGAATCTGCAAGGGTCTGCATAGAGGAATATGTGTCAGTAAAATTTTCTGTGGCCAGTATTATTTGGAGCCTTTCAGAAAGGAGGAAGAAATAAGGAAAGAAATGCTCAAAGCTAGAGCTATGTCCTCTCTCTATAAAAATATGGCAGAAGTCAGTAGAAATAAGAATTCCACCTGAGAAGATTTAATGTGCGTAAAGGGAGGACACAAGGATATGAAGAACTTGGAGTAATGGGGCTTCAAGAAAATCTGAAGCAATCTGAAGATGTTTCCCACTCTGCCACAAGGCTCAGAGATCTGGTTTGGTGAAATTTTTTTGACAAGGTTTCTTTAAACAGCAAGAGGAAAAAAAAGACCTAGTTTTTCTAATAGTGAGACTCCATGAAAGGAAAGAGCAGTCAGAAAAAGAGCTAAAAGATTCATGGAGCCTTTTCAACATAACTGTACCTGGAGATACAGTTATGCGTTTTGGGTATAGCTATATCAAAGTGGTAAAAATTGTGACAGGCTTATTTCTCAAGTATTCAACCTTGGAGAATTTTTGTTGCATTAGAAAGTTAAAATCTTCTCCTGAATACATTTATATTAATTTGTAGTTTTTATAGATGCAGACAAACTTAGAGGACAAACATGCTACTCTAAACATGGATTTTCACTGACTGCATCACTGTTTTGATAACTCCAATTGGCAGTCAAATATAATTTAGGCAAATTCATTCATGTTTTTACTTCCATATTTCAGTAAAAAAAAAAAAAGAGTGCCTTGCACAACACCAAATGTGAACGTTTTTAGGATTCAAATTGGATTAATGTTGTGCTGGACAAGGGAAGAGCTAGCCAAATGAATAGTTATGGCAAGTTAGTACTTTGCAGAAAATTGGTGGAAACAGTCATCCCCTGTTGAGGAGAATTTTTGCTATTTTGGGATTAGAATTGATCTCCATATTAGGTGAAAAGCAGCAATTTAGAAATTCTCAGGTTTGGGGAATGGAGAACTGTATGTTCTCAGCTGAATAAATTCTTCTCTTTTTAAATATTCAGTGGTGAAGACCTTTGTCCCTCAAATCCAGCCACATTTTCTTTATTTACTCTGAAGTTACTGAAGCAACATCTGGGAGATGAAAGGATACATCTGAACTGACGCTAAGGAAGCTGAACTATCAAGCTGACATTTGGTGGCACAGAAATGTAACAAAATTAAGGGAATGCCCAGATGAACCGTCATATTTTGATAAAAGATATCAAAAATATATATGAAAATGAGCTCAAACTGAACAGATACATGCAGAAACATTGTGAAAGTAGAGTGCTCAGCAGACTGATATTCTGTTAAGATTTCTGTAGCCCTATATGCTGCTCAGAAAAACAGTATTTCGGTTTCAACCAAAATGACAGATCTGGATTTGAAAATGTTTAGTTCTGCAATGTCTCTAAAGCAGCACTGTTTCAGATGTTCTCTGTTGTTTTAGAACATCTTAGAAACCAGATTGTGTTTGGTTTTATTATTTCTTGATAACAGAGGAAGGAAGGAAAACAGCAAGTGGGCTGTACCTGAATTTTGTGGACAGTTGTCTAGATCAGCAAACATTTAAAAGGAGAATTTATTTGCACTAGCTCTTTGTTTATCTCTCTTCTGCTTGCCCTGTTTGCTAAAATCTGGTGTTTTTCTTATTTTGGAGGAAGATAACATTGAGGTTTGTAATGGAGTTGTGTAGATTTAACAGTAAACTGCTGAGAGTGTTGTGTTATCAATTACTAAGTATAAGTATATGGTTTCATGGGTTGTATCTAAAAGAATACAAAGGTATTATTCTAGACTTGTACACAAATGACGTGTATTTACTCTAACATGCCAAGTAAGTATATATTTATATACAGTATATACTTGGTAGATCATAGAGGTGAGCTTGAATAGGACACGGAGAAACGCTTTCTTCCACCTTGTAATGATATCCTAATATCTTAACCTTGTAATGATATTTGGGAAGAGGCTTAATAAAGCCAATTGTGGCAGGAAAATCATAGTCCTAGGAAACAACGGAAGTTTTATTTTGGATCCTGAGGTGCCTGTCGCGGCAACTTATAAAAGCATAAACCTGCAATAGTTTTAGATTTAAGAGAACTGGATGTAGATTACTGAGCATGAGGCCATTCAGCACATACTTCATGTCGGGGCATGATGCTCACCCTATTGAAGCATAAAGTGAATAATGCATTATTATTCAGTCTGTGACTGTATTTTTCCTGTTCTTAGGAACAGTCAGTTCTACTGACTGCACAGCACAGAAAATATTGCTAAGATTTAAGATACGATTATCCAACTTTATTATGAAGCACTAGCTTCCATTGTGAAACAAGAGGCAGTTTAACTTCGTCCAGCTAAAACTGTGGTTTTCAATCCGATTCACACACAGATCGTTAATATACTGTAAATACAAATGTTACAACTTTAGTGGGAAACTGGGATTTTCTCAATGCCATAGCTACATTGACAACTAGAGTCAACTTCCTTTGGTTATGTTACATTCCCTTATTCTTGTACAGAGACAAAACAACAAATACAGTAAACTAGTTTCCATTATAAGACGAATTATGGTTGACTATCTGTATAGTGATGAAATTTGTTATGGTAAGTCTTAAAGCTAAGGGAGAGAAATGTGAACTATTTCTGACTTTAAAAAATATGTAAAAAGTAGTAATTCTTAATAAGCAAAATTCTGCAGTAATGACCTTAGTGATTTTTTGAAATCAAAAGGAAATATATGATGGTTATAAAAAATATTTAAGTGGAAGCTTTTAGATTTCATTTCTAGAAATTAACTTGTAATGTTTGAGCATTCATGTTCTTGGCGTGATTAAATGTATTTTGGTGATAGAAGGACATTCTCTGCCCCATTCTCCCTCATCCCTGCTGTGTGAATATGGTGATTCATAGGATTACAGAGTCACAGAAACATTTATATCAGGGAGGACTTCTGTAGGTCATTTGGTGCAAGCCCGTGTACTCCAAAGTGAGTTTTCAACAGGCAGTTTTGAAGGGTTTGGCACTCCCTGTGTTGCATGAGAGAACTTTGCTATGCAGCTAGTGACTGCACGCAGTAGCCAAAGTAGTCTTTGAAAACAGATCTGATTCAGTGGCCTCTCTTTATCAGGGCTTATAATGAGAAAAAAATTAATGTATACCAAAGCAGTTT
This sequence comes from Atrichornis clamosus, assembly GCA_013400975.1. NCBI lineage: Eukaryota > Metazoa > Chordata > Aves > Passeriformes > Menuridae > Atrichornis > Atrichornis clamosus. The sequence continues at coordinate 252,205 of WBMZ01007487.1, forward strand.
TGGCATAGGACTCAGATTATGTTGAATCAGGTTTAGAAGAAACCTGTACTGGGAGATGGGAAGGATGTCAGGAAAAGCAATAGTCTCTGTTTTAAGTCCTTCTGGAAATTCTTGGAGAGAGTATGTTCTAAATGTCTGTCTGCAGGTCAGCAAAGTCAATTATATAGACTTTAGGGAACTGGTGATGTATGTGACTACTTTCTGTTGAAAACCCTGCTGCCCCAAGGGGCTCCTCCAGCAAGCAGCCTAGCTCTAGGAAAGAGACCTGAAGCATAAATTGCTAACCTTGAGTGAACAGCACACCATTCCAGCAATAAAATTCAGCTATAAACACGGGGAAAGGTCACATCTTTGATAACTTCCTGAAATGATTGCAAGTTTCTTTTTAAACATTTCCCTCACTTAAGCATCTAAGAAGGTTAAGGTGCAGGTTACTGTGACTTTCACTTTTAAAATGTTTACCTCTGTGACTCTTATTTTGCTAGGGCTATTTAATCGTTTTTCCCCCTCCACTCTTTCTATGCTTATTCTCTTCTTCATCTGCTTAGTCACATGAGCCCCACTATCCCCTCACAATGGGAAACCACCATGAAGCCCATATGATTTTTTGTTCAGTCTAAGTTCTTCTTCATGGACTCAAGGAACTACCATGCAAAACTTTAGTTTTGTTCACTGAAATGATATTACTTTCCTTTCCTATTTATTTTATATTCTTTACTTTCTCTCATATATTCACATATTCCACCCCTCCTAATTATTATTTTTTTAATCTGAAAAGATGTGGCTGATGTAGGTCTTTTATGCCTTTTCTGTATATGTGCCTATATCAGATCATTTGTTAAAGTTAAAATGTTTGGCTGAATAAGAATTATGTTGTAATAAGGGTGGAGTACATTTCTTGTTTTTAAATGTTCCTTCCAAGATTTTCATCTTCATTTTTTCTGCAAATGTTTAGCCAAAGAAATAAAATAAACAGAAAATCCCAGGGGGTAAAATTGGTGTAAAACACCACTAATATTTTTTTTCTTTGCTAGATACTGACCGATTTTTAACTGAATTTAAAAACCAAGTCCCTTCAGTGTCTACTATTCCGCTATTTATAATCCTTTCTTGTTTGTGTTTTTTTTTTCATTAAGATCTAAGACCACAGTGCAATCAAAAAACAAATCCAAAGAAAGCCAGATCCTTCAGTATGTTGTGTTGTCTGCATACCACTTTCTCTGTGTCCGCACCAGTAGTTACACATGATCTTAAGGTCACCCTAAAGCTGGGATTTACTAAAAATCTGTAAGGCAAAACCTATATAACCCTCCTCAGCAGTCCATGCTGCACAGGTCCGCAGGCTCTGTGGCAACCGAGCGGCAATAGATTTGCATTCAGATCCTCTGGAAATTGTGAACATGTACGGGCATGGAGCGCTACAAATCCATACACAGCAAATCCATCTCAAGCTGCCTGCTGGTAGATAAGCCTAGACAGATCAGAACACAGCAAAGGATTTCCTAGGAAGCCTGAGTGAGGGAATTTTGGAGATGCCTTATTACTATGCTCTAAGAAGAAGAGTCAGAATGTGATTGACCTTGGTGAAACTTGGGGATTTATCAGGGAAAGGAAGCCATGTGGTTGGGCTAATTACCCTGGGTTCAACCTTGTTGCTGGTTCTCAGTGTCAAAAACTTCCTGGATTTTACAGTATCTTTAATGTTCAGAAAAGACTTTGTTGCAGAGGCAGAGCTTGCAGTGGTCCACAGTCTGTGTGCCATCTTTTTTTTCCATCTGCAGTATATCGAAGAAGAGAAGGGATTATTTGGACAGGGACTCTGGCGCAGTCACCTCTGGAATATGCTAGTTTGTGACTTTAAATGTTGGCCTCATGTGACCATTGCTAGCTGGGGAGCTTTTCTCAGGAATGTTTACTGAAAGAGCACATTTTAAAGTAATAGGAAGGAATACTTGCCAAGTGGAAGCATTTTTACCCCTATCTTGTGACTAATGCATCGAGTCAAAGCAGTTCAGTTTTCCAGTCTTGGATAATTATACCAGATGCTCTTGAATAAACTACAGAATATTGCAAAACAAATTTCCTGTTTAATTAAAATGATAAATATTTTCTCTTAATGCAAAATTCACCAACAAGAAAAGGGTTGGGATTTGGCTGCTGAATTATTTGTTATGGAACATTTGCTGTATTTCAAACTGCAAGGTGGTCATTTGTGATACTGCCATGTTATTTTAGAACCAACATAAAAGGTTTACTGAACATAAAAGCTAACAAAAAAAAAGAACATCTGTCTCCTGACACTACCTGGCAATTTGTCTGCTAGACCTAGGTAACAGATTAGATCCACATTGTTGAAATTATTTTTCAAATGCCAAATGGTAAACCTGAAAGATTTTTGGCTTCTAAACTAAAGAGTAAGGAGAAATGTTGTGACAATTTTTGAGGGATAAAGAATGGCTATATTTTGCAGAGCAATTGCATAAATATATACATAAGAAGATCAAATTTACCTAAATCTTTTCTGAAGTCACAATCTGGTTCTAGCAGCATATATAATGAACAGAAATTCAAGTTAAATTTCTTCTAAGTCCATTAATGTAGTTAAACAAAAAACTTACACAATTTTTTGAGATTTAGTTGATTATTTATGTATAGTATATGATATATTGATAAACAGAAATAATGTAGATAGTTCTTTTTCCCACTGTCAAATTTGGGAGGGTTTAATTTTCATTAAAATATAATGCACCAGAAGAAGGAAAATGTGAAGTGTCCCATGCTCTCTCTCAATTGCCCATAGTAGATTTTCTGTTGATTACTATTTTGATTAGTAAAAAAAAAGTCATCTGAATTAATCAGTCTTTCTTGCCGCCTATCATTGAAATTTAAATATTTCCAAATCACATATAAATTTGTATGCTGATTCTTTTATACGTTTTGCTTTCACTCAATGGCTTCATAACTTTGGCAAATAATATCGTAAGGATGTGGGATAGTTAGATGTGATTTAATACCTAAATTATATGACCTTGCTTCTTTTTCTTGGCTGAATAACTGTACCTCCTGCTTAGGCAGTCTTGAGGAAAGGACAAATTCAAAAAAGGAGTTAGGTATGGCAGTACCTTACTTGAAGGTTACAATAGAATATGCAGCTGTCTGCTCGATATGCATCTACCTTGTACCATCAAGAGTATTTTCTTCCACTTCTGATTTCCTCATGCCTTGTGTGCTTTGTTCTCTGGCTGGCAATGCATTTGATCCAAATTGTCTAGGCCCAGTTTTACTCATTCTCATTCTTCCAAATCACTGGAAACTAAGAATGAGCAAAATTGTCCCTGACCCTGTCTGTTTTATCCACAGTTTTCCCAAAACTGCACAAATATAGCTGCCCTACTTCATACCTCTCTAAGGACCTTTATACCACTAACTGCTTTATTGCCAGTCTGGTTTGAGACCTCCTTCCTAAAAAAACCCACTGCTCCTTCCCATGCTTTTCAAGCATTTATCATGCCACTTCCTTATGACTGTTGTGGCATTCTGCAAGAGAAGGATGACTGTGTAACATTCCAGGTCGTACAGGACTGAGATGCTTCTAGCTGGACAAAGAGGAGAGGTGGTTTAAATCCTAATGAGGACCTAAAAGGTAAAGTGAAATTTTTGAGTCGCGGATTTTGACGTATATGTGGATATCCTGCCAAAGTCCAGCTTTGGGATGGAATTGTGTTTATTAGTTAAGGCAGGAGATGAACGAGGATTGTTTATTTAATTTTGAGTGAGTATGTTCTTAGCACATAGCTGTTAATAAACATCAGACTTATAAGTGCAATTAGCGTGCAGCTATTAATGTAACATCACTGTCCTCCTAGTTGCATGGGAATGTGTATGAAAGATGTGAAGCTAGAGAAATGTTTAAATTAATTCAGAGGTCATTTCCTCTATCCCCAGGATTTTTGACCTTGAGAGAAGTTTAGAATTGTGAAGAAGAAATAAAGTATTGGCAACAGGTCACTGGTCCAATTTCCACACAGCAGTGGACAGCTGTCTTCAAATGCACATAATTATGGAGACAAACTACTACTTCATTTATAACAATTGCCTGCAGGTATCTGTTTTGAACCTAAAACACCTGCAAAAATGTCTCTGGGAAAAGAGTGCAAAAAAACCCTGCGATGTGAACTGTCCTCATTCACTTAAATATGAAATCACACTGTTTATAGTGTTCATAATCTCTGAACAGAAGGTTTACTCCAAATTAAGATGGAAGACTACTGTGCAAGCTTGTTTTCCATATAAACCACTCATCTGCCTCATGAGGAGCCTCACTTTAGAATTCATCAAGCAGAAGATACGAAATCTTACGCCCCATCATTAAGTGGTAGTGTTTTTCCCCCCACTCCCATTCCAGTCTTGCCATACTTATGTTAGGCAGCCGTTTCCAGCTTGCAGCATCCTAGTAGAGAGTTAAAAACATTGTTGACAAGGAACACTTGAAAATCACTAAAATTTATGACAAATTAAGGAAGACAGTGCAACCAGTGAAAATTGCAATTTTATTTTGAATTGTAGGCACTGATTTCTTGTGAAAGACCTGGTAGACAGGAGCAGAGAATTACTCCCTTGGGGAGTAAATCTACAAAGTCCCTGTCCACTTACAGAATATCTTACAGATGAGAAGGACTTCTGAAGATTTGTAAAGCTTAGCAGAAGGCTATGTACCATTTACATGGAGCTACTGGAAAATGATTCACATTTCAGGTTTGTATTGTGATGCAAAGGGAATCTATAGCTCTGTATGCAACAAAACTTATGCATTACTTTTCTGCAAATGTCTTTAATGATATGCTATGGGAGAGATTGCTTTTTATGAATAATGACAGCTTTCAATGTTAAGACAGAAGAGAATTTAACATTGCCTTAAGTAATGGAATTAGTATTACTGATAGAAGCAGAAGTGAGGAATACTGCAAGGCTTGTGCTTAGGAGCGAGGGGAAAACAAACTGCCTTAGTAAACAGAATGCAAAGCATGCTGGAAGAGTCTCAAGCTCACAAAGGATTTTTCTGCTCTGGAAGAGCTAGCTCACTCTAGATGAGTATGTAAAATTTAAGCGGCCTCATGTCAGAAATGCCTCAAGATTAGTCATTCATCCAGAAAATGCAAAACAGTCCATCAATCATCTTCTCAAATAATGACGCAGAGACCAAAAGAAAGTATGAAAAGGAAAAAATTAAAGAACTTTCTTATCCTGAGGAAAGACATATATGCCTGAAAGGAAAGAAAGTAGAATCTTGTGAACTAGTAACTTAGATAAATAATTATACACTCAAGATGTGAAGACAAATACTTCGGTTACACATTTATTTGCTAGTATATATGGAGTGTACATATCAGCTGTGCATAGCATGGCTGATCACGACAGTAGTATTGACCAAAAAAACCTTAATTCAATAAATGCTAAAACATACCTTCAAATATATAGTAAGGTTAAAACCTAAAGAATATGTAGACCAGAGTTATTTCTACTCCTTATGTTCAAGGGACCAATGTGAATTTCTTGAGCAGAAAGTTGCTTTTAAAAAATGAAATGGAAACTGGGGCAAATCTTTAAATGAGAATCTACCAGATATTGAAACTGCACATAATGCTGTGTTGAAAGAGGTTAATGAGTATAAAGACCAAGATTTGTATCTAGGCCAAAACATATGAATACAAAGTGAGTGCTTAAGATCCTCAGAGAAAAACCTGAGTTTAAATTAGAGTCTAGATGATAGGCAAACATCATTTCACTATTGCAATATTCTGACTTAATCTCCTCTATCATTAAACCAGACAAAACTATCCACATCTGAAGGTGCTATCTAAAAGATAATGAGTAATGTCTAAATGTTAGTTAAATGCTTTATGTGTACAGAGAAAGAACTAGCCAATGGAGTTAGTTGGAAGATGATTGTAAGCAATACATGTTTTAGATATTCAAAAAAGTTTGTTTATATTGATGCAGTAAGTGGTAAAGTGAACTTTAATCATCTTTCAGAATTTTCAAGAAAGGCAATTTAGCAAGTGCTGTTTACAACCTCACCTCTTGCAGAGGTAACACTGATAAGCCAACAAGGGAACTTCAAACACAGCATCACTAAGGCCTTCTGTAAAAGAAAGCACATGATTAAACTGCAAATAGGGATTTTGATGGCAGCAGAACAGACAGAGAGAGGGTCCATCTTGCATAAGATATAGGATAAACAGTGAAAGGTTTCCAATTTTCTGAACATAACATCTAACAGCATGTGTACATTTATTTACCTTTTAACAACTTTATTTCTCCTTGTGCTTTAGTAGTTTCAAATTATTTACATGGCCTGCTAAAAATAAGAGATGTTCCTGGTATTGAGAGAGAGAATCAAGTATTTTAGAGCTTCCCAGGCCCTCCATGTTACTTATTTATTTTGAGCAACAATTTATCTGTAATGTAAGAGAAGGGATCATTCTGACCCATAGTGTGACAGTCTCTGGAGAATAGTCAACTGACATGATAGATTTACTGCCAGTTGGAGACAGAAAGTCTAACTTTTATCATTGGATTTTAAAGTGCTTCCATAATTGTATGGGAAGTCTCTTTAGCATTTGGACAGATCACAAACCACTTGTGGGTTTTGCTAGTGAAACTCGATGCCAGCCATCACAACTGCCTGGCTGCAGCATTGGGCTTTGACCAAAGCCTTCAAAACAATTTTTGGAGTGCCATCAACAACTGCTGTTACCACAACAATATGGAAATTTTAGAGCGCCTATGTTATTTATGAATTAATTGAGGCAGATGCTGAGAAAATCTTTCCAAATAAGAAAGGTTTCCTGAAGAAACATTGAAGACGGCCACTCTTTCTGAGGGAAGATCATGTTATCTCCTGTGTTAAGGTAAGTAATTTATAAAGGTAGGTTGATTTTGTGAGATTTAGAAGCAAAGGACTAGAAATATTGCTGGGAGTGGATAAATAGTTTAACACAACCATCTCTGTATCTCTCAAGAAAAAAATAAAATCCTGGTAGCATTATCAGAAGCATGGCCTGTTAATGCCTGCATAAGTCCTTGGCTTGGGTCAATCTTTAGTGGCTGAACAGAGATGGAGCTGCACGGTTGGCAATGGACTGAGGTGTCACCACGGCTATTGGTGAGAAGCAGAGACAGCAACTATACACAAGTTTGCTGAAGGATAACAATTCTTGAATATAAATTTATTTATTTCACCCATATTTCTCTACTGCAGCTGAGCTGAACTCTATCAGGACTTGTGAAGGAGACACAAAGTATACAACTAATGGGAGGTTAGGAGATTTGGCTGAAATTTTTCTGAAATGCAGAAGAATGGAAAAAAGTATCCATTTGTACTTAATCCAACAAGAATGGAAGAGCATAATGGCACTGTGATTCCAGCAGGCACTGCAAAACTCAAAGCTGGCAGTATAATTCCAAAAACAGAGAACTGGACTCAAAGACCTTGTTTCTACCAACATGTCCAGTCTCTAGCAGCACAATTGAGCTTTTACCTTAAATCAAATGCAATTTTGATTATTTAGAAGTATACATCAATAATGTAAACAAAGAGTGGCTAGATGAATTTAGGTGCTCAAAATGGTGTTGTCTGTGCTATTTAGAGTATTTTTAGTACAGACATTTTATACCTCCCTTTTATCTTGTTTACTTTGTAGGAATTCTTCTCCTCATCTCTGTCTGAAATTGTCACCAAGTCCAATGTGAAGTATTGTGAATAGACAATCACCCTTAGTTTTCCAGCCCTATTTCCTTGAAGAATGAGATATTTACTCAGATAAGACCTGTATGAACAGCAAGTCCCAGCTGGTCCTAAACAAACACTTAAGTAACTTGAGATTTTGTACATCATTAAATACACATCATTTTCCATTTATAAAATATTGCTTGATCTGCTCATCCCTGCTCTGTGGGGGAGTAAGAAGCAAACATGTTTGTATGTGTGCCCACGCACATTACTTTCTTGTCTTTTCCTTCAAGTCGAAGAGCAAGATCAGAAGTCCTTGAGGACTCTAGTGGTCATTGTATGACTCACATGAACCCCCAAGAGCCTGTTTAAATTCCATCTTTTCAGAAAAGTTGGACAAAAGCACATGCACAGCCACCGGAGTAGGACTGATACTGGTTTTGGGGCTTTTGAAATTGTTTTCCCATTGATCTCAGGCCTGCAAATATAGTAGAAAGGAATTAAGAATCCTAGTCATGAATAAAAATGTTCACAGAAGAAAGGGGGGTGTGTTCAACTTTTGAGAAGACTGAAATGTAAAATAGATATTTGTTTTGAGAATTAATAATGGTCTGGGCCTTTAAAAACTTTTAAAGAGATAAGACTTTCATTTTAGTGTTTCGATTGCTTTATCTTCTCTTCATTAAAAAGGTCACAGAATACTAGGATTTGTTGATTACATGGTTCTGCTCAGCTTTCTGTTTTGTGTCCCTAGGCCTTGAGCTTTTAGTAGACTTCGCACGGGCAAGAATTGCATAAGGTAACATTATGTAAAAGCAGTGAAGTTCTGCACAGAGAGTGATGTTTTCCTAAACCACGGATTATATGTCTACTTCATAACTGAGCTGTTAGAAAGCTCATAGGTATGTGTGTGCATGTGGTGTATGTGTGAGAACGAGCCACTGCTTTGCAGCCACCCCCTCCTACTGCTGGCGGCCTGACCGTAGTGCCACTGCTCGCCTTCCTCCTACACTCTTTTGGCTGCCGAACGTGACCCTCAGCCACCTCCGCACACACTCAGGATGTGCGTGGCAGCTGCAGGATACTGAGCCATCAACTTCCAGGCTGATGTCTGGCAGCAGCAGCACACAGGTTTGCTGATAGGTCTCATGCTGGCCTCTCATGTGACACATTGCCTGTATCCCAAGAGTTGTCTGCAACTGCCTAGTGCAGGCTCAGCCTGCAGAGGCCTCTCTTGTTTCTGGATGATGAGCCCCTTAGATTCCCTTTGGATTCAAAGAAATCTTCACCTCAATTTTGTTGTTAGAATTAAAGAACCTACAGTGAGAACCACTGTGAGAGAAGGGGCTGTTTCCCCCCATGCTAATTTATTTAGGTGCTAATTATCGATATAGATATTTAGCACTGTGTCATTGACTGTGACCATCACTAAACTGCTCAAGTTTCTTTTCTACAGATTACAAAGTCTTTTCTTAGTGGTTTTGCTTATTTATTTATTTTATTCTTAAACTTATGGTGGCAAGTCCTTGCTGGATCTGACTGGACTCAACTATTTTTTTCAATGATAGTCCAGCCGAGCAAAGCTTCTGTCACTCTCACAGCTCAGTCACATTATTCTTAAAGGCATGACTGTGTGAAATTGAAAGTGCTAGAGCAGATCAGATTGATCCGGTGTCCACTTAAGTCAACAGAAAACATTAAACCTAGTCCATTTTGGATCAAGCCTCAAATGCAAGGGATTGGACTCCTTCTCTTCGAGTTCTCCACTTAGAGGCTTTTAACATCTGGCTCACCTGATATTAATGTCATAAATCACAAAGATGATTGCTTTCCTTGTCCAACAGTCTCTGTGGTTTATGCTTAAAAATTTCTAGAAACAACAGCACGGATTTTTTTTTAACTGCTTACTGTTTAGTGATGGTTCACAAAACTCTGATTGAAAATCAGGAATCATGAAAAACTTATTTCCCTGTTTGAGTACATTCAGGCATTTTTTCCTTAAAAAAAAATCTTGGTTAGACAAGTCAAAATAAACTAAAGCACCAAAGCAAAGGACAAGTTTCTTATTACTCTTTTCTCCCATTAAGTTATTTATTCATTACATTTTCAGCAGGAATAATCATGGAGAAATGTCTTCTCTCCTAGTTTTGTTACAAACATGTCAGATAACACAGTAGGCTTTCATTAGAAGAAAGCTGTACTTTCAGTTTTTTATTCTGTTTGCTTTTTTCTGTGTACTAAAACCTGTCTGTTAGACGCCCACTGGAACTGGGAAAAAAAGTATCCTTTGTAGGCAGGTGGTCTTTCTTTGAGCATTTTCTGATTGGAAACACATGTTTATGAGTGTGAGGAGATTTCTGTAACAGGACAGTGGAGCGGAAGCCAAGGAACTGGTGGTGCTGCACAGGCAGCATAGCTGAAGTAGATCAGGTTTGTGGTGGGGTGTTCTGCACCACATAACACATTGATTTTTGATTTGATCTGTTGCAGTTCTCCACTAAGTACTTTAAGTTTTATTGATAGCTGACAGTTTTTGAACTCGCCAGTGATTGTCCCCTCACTTTGAAAACCCTGGATACAAGGATACTGCTGCAGGAACTGCATGGTACTCCTGTGGTGTGCGTCAGCAAGGTGGGACAATGCTCTAGAAGACAATGTTTTTTGTTTTGTTTTCCTAAATCACAGTGGCCACATCAATGTGACTGACCAATGTCCACGTGCTTTCTTAAGTGGGAAACACGTTTTCCTGAGAATAAGAAAATTTCCCCATAGTGACGAATGAGTAAGAACAGAGACATGAACGTTACACCTCAGTCAGTGGGCCGACCTCTGCAATGCTGAGATTGTCTCAAAGGGCATAGGGGAGCTCTCAGAGGTCCTGTGAGCAGGGTCATGCACCAGTGGAACATCAGAAGGGGCAGAGAAGCCTCTGCTTGTTCCTGCACTGGTGCTTCTGAACCTGCTGCTCTTTACCACCTTCCCACTCTGAACAGCCTCCTCCCACTGCTCAGAACCATCATCACTATCACAGCATTTACTAGCACTAAGAATGATTGGAAGGAGCTATAAACTGTGAGGAGAGGGCACTGCTGCTGTAAGTGACCAAAGGCAGCTGAGATGAGCCAGGGGGAAGAACTCATGGGCTAAAAGATGTTGAATGGAAATAGGCACTAATGAGGAGCACATCACACAAGGACTCTGTCTTGTACCTCTGTGTCTAAGGTCCTCAGTGAAACAATATGGGTTATTGGCATTCCTTCCTCTTCAACCTTTCTTACTGCAACACCCAGGATAAAATATTTGAGTAGCCCAGTCTTCAGGTACACCCTCTCTGTGTACCAGAGACAGATAAGCTTTTCTGTAGTTCATCATGAAAGAATCAGAAAATGTCCTCGCTTCCTGTTGCATAGAAAACCAGGGGGTGTTTCATGAGAAGTCAGAGAGACACATCTGTACAAAATGTTATTAGAGAGTTTATTCAAAAAGCATTTGCTGTTAATACAGTGAAGAATTTATACATTGGTGTTCAAACTCAGGAGCAAACAACTCAGTCAAAGACAGATAACATCATAGCTTTCTGTTGCTGCAGTGCTGACTCTGAGATGTAAAGACTTCGAAGCAGACCTACTCTCTACTGCCTGGCACTGCTTCTCAGGGCCACTTAAAAGCTAGAAATCAGTGAAACCACCTGGATTTTGGCTTTGTAACACCATTTCTTGGGCTTTATGTTTGCGAGGCATGAGTTAGCTATTTTTCCCTTGTACCAACTGAGGAACACTCTCTGGCAGATGTATTGTTAGTTGTTCTTAATGTGCCGATATCTTTCCTTTTTCTTTTACTGTGGCTGCACCAAGTAGCCAGTTCAGAGGTGAAAATGTATCCCAATATCTGACACATACGTTTCTAATGACCAATAATCAAATATTAGTAAACCACATAATCATCATAGAACATGGTGTATGCTATTCATGGAAATTACACATTTATTAAGTTCACACAAGGATATTTTGTTGTAGTAGGTAGAAAAACTCCCCTTGACTTCAGTGGGAACAGGACCAAACTCCTTGCATGCACCATTAGAGAGTCACAGCCATTTATTAATAAAGCCCTGGTGCAACTGGGATGATGGCATATTTTTGCTGCATTGCTTGGAATAAAGTAATAACAAGCTAAATAATAAGAAAATTTTACCTTGGATTCTCAAATCAAATGGGCTTTTTCATTGAGTTTTGTTATATATTTGCAGGATATAGTCTGACGTAGAGGTTAGTTTCCATTCCATCAGACAGCAAATACACTAAAGGATTGAGACACTCTTGGTGAGTCATGAATTTTCAGTGGAGCTGACCAAAATGTTCCTCATAAAACAGCACAGCTTTTAATGGCACCTGTTAAAACTAGACTTACAAAAAGGATCCCATGGAACAAATTTAGGAATATGCCAGAATTTTCATGGCTGATTTCGCTTTGAAAAAAAGACAGAATCATTTTGCAACACAATTTGTTGATTTAAGGCCAGTCTGGAGAATGTATTTAGGCATTTAACTATGCAAGTAGATGCTTTTGTGAGATTTTGTTAAGTGTCCAGCTACCCTAACTGAGGATACTCAAAATCTATTTTAACCTGTTTCTTTCAGAGCTTGGAGATAGACTTGTCTTGGCTTTCTGAGTATCTCTGTCAATTGTGAGGCCAAACCACCTTTCCAAGCCAAACAATGTCTTATATGGAAAGCTACCTTAGTGTTGAAAAGAGTTTGCTGACGTAAACAGTGACTTGGAGATATTTTCTGTGAAAGAAAAAGCAGATATATCAGCTTGACATTCACGTGGTATATCCAGAGTACATTACGTATTTACTTATTTGTATAACTGGTGTTCTTTTATGTAGGGTTATTCCAGGTATTTCTCAGTGAAGATACATACATCACACAGATTGATACAAGACTTTAAAAAGTTGAAGCATCTGCAAAGTTTTGATTTCAAAGGGACAGTTAATTCAATATAGGAATTCAACTGAAATGGGAAAATGCATTCTGCATTTGCAGGCATTTTCTCTAATAATGTGAGTATTTTGTATTTCTTGCAAAGAATCAAACAACAGCCTGGGCAACTTTGTTAGACCTCACAGACTTTTTAGAAACTAGATATTAAATTGTACTACAAAAAAACAGGTGTTTAATTTGCAAACACTTAACAGATGTTTTATGTGTTTATAAACACAGACCTCCTGCAAGAGATGTGCAGAAATTGAGGTTTAGTTCATATACATCCCATAATTTATGCCCTTGCAGCAAGGAAGATATAAACAAGATCTTTTCCCACCATGATCAACATCCCTGCCAGATACAGGCAGTTTTGGATGGTGTTTCTGGATAATCTTTAAATTCCATCTGCCTGCAGGAGGACTTCCTGACCTGCAGAGTGAATTTTATTAACACTGAGTTCTTACAAAAGCAACAACCAAAACCAAGCCACCCCAAAGCAAAACACGAATCCTTCCCTGTCTGCAAGACAGGTGGAATTATAAGTCTCTGAAACTTTAACATAATGAAGGTGTATAAATGCAGCTAACAATGAAGAGTCAATCCTGCTGCTACAGGTAAGAACTGAGCATAATTTTCCCATTTCTCTGAACTAGAAAGCCTTGCTGAAGGCATTATTACAACAGTATTGTAATTAACAGCAATTAATACAACAACAATGATGACAGTAAACAATTAATGTTCATGAGAGCCCTCTGAAGCAAACTGGTGAGTATATAATTAGAACACTTATCTCGAGAGAAAAGGTTTTCCCTTCCTCTCCATCCATTTGGGACATTCCTTTGAATCACATATTGCACAATGTGTGGGTAGGGTTCACTGCTCTATGCAACCCAATTCCTCATCCTCACTGAGGTTGCATCTAGCACCTAATATTATCTTAAAGATGAAAAATGGACATTTTCACTTGCACAAGACTTTCAGAGTCAGAACTGAGATGAAATCCAGGACTCACATTGTGGACACTGGGACAAAGTTCACTGAGGTCTATATAAAACTTCCTCCTGATTAAAATAAACCTTGAATTGGGCCACAGATTGGTTTAAGAATGATCTTACTCAGTAGCAGAGATATGAACATACCAAAGCCTTTGACTCCAGTGCCTTGTGCATTGGACTGCCCAGGAGGCTATCAGACCATATTCCAGATAAAAAAACATTGTGACTGGAAAGGAACTTTGGCAATTACCTTCTGTAGTAAAAGCTTAACAATATCAATGGTTAATTTGTCCAGTGTAAAACTATTATGAGAACTGATATGCATAGTCTCTGATCTGATGAACAGTATAAAGAGCTCCACCCAGTACTTTATAATTTCATTCACATTTTGTTTGAATTTAAAAACACTTAAAACAAATTAGCATGTAAATAGTATACAAAGTTAATTAGGGATGATATTACTTGCTTCTTAAGAAATGATCCTGTCTATTTCCTGTACCTATTTAAAATACTAAAAGGCATTGAAATCTCATTACACCAGGATTTGGTAATAACATAATGAGAAAAATATTAAATACATGGCAGAAAAAGGAAGCACCTTCATTGTTTGCTACCATGACAGTGAATAATAGAATCATCCAACAATCTATTCTGTCTGCAGGGGCTGTCTGGAGGGCATCTGGTCCCAGCCCTCGCTCAGAACAGGGTCAACTTTGCAGCTGTGTTGGCTTGCTCAGGGTCTTGGCCAGCTGAGCAGTAAATATTTCTGAGGATGAAGACTCCACAGTGTCTCTGGGCACCTGTTTCAATTATACAAGCATACATACACGCTACAAATACAGTATGCTCACTAGTGAATGTAATCTCAATGAAAGCATTTAAAAAATAATTCAAAGGTCAGAAATAGAGTTAACAGCCCTCATGGCACAGTGATTTCTTACAACACTGGAAAAGTCTTTAAGCAACACAATGCTAGGAATCAGTCACACAGGATAACATCCCATAGCCAGGATTTTCCTGCTGATGTGACTAAAGTTTGTTGCAGCTGGAATATCAACTATTTGCCTCCCTCCCTGCTCTGTCTCCCCTAGGAAGTGCAATGATTGGAATTTAGAAATGGTTAGTGGTTTGTTGGGGCTTTCAAATTAAGGATTTAGGTCAATTTTTAAACTCAGACTGCCTATGGCTTTTACTGCAAATGATCCAGTTTGTAAAAAGTTTGAGTACTCACAAACATCCATGATGTAGGAGTGGCTGATATTCATTGCATTTGAAATAGGGCTTTATTTCTAGTTGGGTAACTTTTCTGGGTTCATGGCATTAGCTTCAAAGTTCTACAGATAGAAATCAGAGGACAAAGGTGTGGGATTTTTTTCAACCAGTAGAGGCAAAAATAAATTTGAAAAAATATTTTTCAGTGTAATGATCCAAAGAATACAATGTAGTGTAAAAATACAGCAAGATGTGGTGGTTCTTCAGATCAGGAGGATGAAAGTGTAGGTTTTCAGATGTCAGGGTGCAAGTATGCAGATATTTTCTTTATTCTACCAATTCATGGTTAACAACATGTGATGTAATATTGCAGCAAAAGATCTTTCAGGACTCTGTAGCTATTATTCTTTTTTTTAATATATGTTTTTATCAGATCACAAATCACATATGTCTGATCACATCAAGAAATGGATGGTCTTTACAGAGTTGTAAGAATCCTGTTACATTTTTCATACATATTGTAGCATAAGCTACATGTATTTCCAGAAGAGTGACCTGAAACTCAATTTACATCTTCTGCTGAAATGACTCATTACAAAAATAAAGGCACACATACAGCTTAATTCTACATGTTGCACTATAGTAAATGGCAAATTATATTTCTGGAGAATATTTATTTCAGATACTTTTGAAAACTTATGAGAAGAATAAAAAGAAAAATGAAAATTTTCATCTATAGTCTGAGTTAGTGCAAACGCGCTGCTATAAATTGACATTGATCTTGAGATATGCAGACAAACATGGACATGCTTGGAGATACAATGAAAAAGGTTTTCAAAACAATTCTAAGTCACAACTAACCAATGCAAACACTATAAAAAATTGTCATGCTTATTATTTATTTGTACATTAAAATATATTTTCTGTCTTCATGTTGTAAAAATTTTATTTTCTTATATAAGGAAACAAATGAACAAATGTTTACCTGTAGTAATGGTAGACCACAGCAGAATCACAATCAGAAAAATATTTCCCTTGAAAGTTCTTTAGTGGCCATTTGTAAATATTGCTGTTTGTGAGGTGGAAAAGGAGAAAGAAACATAGGTTTGTGGGTATAAGGAATTTTTAGAGGATTTCAAAATGAGGACAATTCCCCTCCCTCCCAATTTTATCATTTTTATTTCAAGTATTCCAGGTTTTTCCTTTGAGCTTTTGTTCTGCAGGAAGCTATGAGAAGTTGATGAGTAAGATGTCTAAAATAAGACAGCTTTGAACCTCATACTCTGAGGTTGTTATTAGCTTTCTGCTTGGCTCTTGTCTCTTTAAAAAAAATCACACACTTCTAGTTGTGTAAACTCTGTCTGGGGGTGAGAACACAGGCCAAGTGAAGATTTCAAACAACTAAATAAGAAGAAAAATATTTACAGAATGTAAAGCCCTGTGGTTTTTGACTGTAAATAAGGTAAGAGACTTCAAATGTCAAACTTCAACAAAAAAAAATTGTGTAAATTTACACTAAATCATGCAGTCGTATCCTCTAATCAGGGTGACTCAGAACTTTAGATCCTATAGTACAGTTTTCTATAGTACAGTGAAGCTATTGAAATGCAAGACTGCTGCGTTTTTTCTTGATCACTGTTGATTTCATGTTCTGGATTTCAAAATAACAGACTCATTTGACATGGACGTTCTTACTAAATGGGAGTGTGGTGCTTGTAATTGTTTATGCATACCCTCTGCTAGAGTAGTGGGTGTATCTGTCTTTATCTTTTAAAAAGTAATTAATAATCTAAGGATCTTCAGCATTAAAATTATAAGATTATCATGTTTCCTGTTTGGGATTCAGCTAACTTGAGGTTAGCTCAAGAAAGTGGGGAAGGCATGCAGACGATGATTCCTCACCTTTTCTTTAAGTGAGGAACAACACAGGACAACTGTGAGATGGTTAGTGCCAGGTGGCAGTAATCCAGTCCAAAGTCAGCTCATCCAGCTGAGGGTGTACTGAGTAGGAAGGGGAGTTAGTACTGTGCTGTGTTTTCCAGGCAAGCTCAGGTCCGTGTCTGGGAATCCTGGAAGACCCTTTGGTCAGCAGTAAATATGAGGGTTTACTGTTGTATACTCACTCTCCCAACTACCACTCCCCACAGCACCTTATTTTTTTTGAGTGGCAGCTGTCCTGGCACTCTTGTGGGAAATAAATAGATGGCTATTATATTGAGGGATGAAGGGAGGGCTGAGTTGCTTGCCTCTGCCTGGCGTCAAAGAAGTTGTGCGTACCCTACCCCTGGGAGTGTTCAGAGTCAGATTGGATGGAATTTTGAGCAATCTGGTCTAGTGGACCCTGTCCTTGCCCATGGCAGGAGGATTGGAACTAGAAGGAAAGTCTTTAAGGTCCCTTACAGCTCAAACCATTCTATGATTCTATCAGTCAGTGCCCTGTGCCCATGGCAACTCTGTATGGCTGTCACTGCTGCCCTCTGGGTGCCTCCTGCTGCCTGATCCAAAACTACTGCTTTCCTGGCCTGACACAAGCACACCAGTGTGTGCCCCTGACAGGGCAGGCAACTGTCGTGAGACCACATGTCAGCTCAGCAGCATTCAGGCCTCCATCACTATGAAAGATGGGGGCAGACAACATTTCTGAGCACACCTGGCCAACTGAGGGCAAGCCATTTCCTCCAAAGGAACATTCAAATGTTTCTTACTTTACCCTTCTGTGTCCTAGCATTGTGGGGAGACATAGACTGGCCCTTTTTTTTTTTGCCCCACACATCTTACAACACCATTCTCTGGATTGTTTTTGCAGCCAGATGCTGAGTGGGAAAACAGCCACATAGGATGGGTATGGGGATACTGATATTTCAAACTTTGCCAGCGTAATGTCCGTGCAAAGCAACTATTTTTACTGCAACTTGTTTTCTAGAGCTGTGAGCAGAAAAAATTCCTGGGAATAACAAGCTGCAGGACTTCTAACTTTTCCTCAAAATGGAGGACAGAGGGGACTCAAAAGAGAGACATCCCCAAGAGCATGGCTTTGAACCACACATGTCCCATCTTGCTCTCTGGGTGTTGCTCAATGCTTGTGTTTTCTGCTCACCTGGAACTCTGACCTGGAACGCATTATAACCTCCTCATTAACAAGCAGAAGGGGCTGTGCCATTCCAGATTTACACCTGCATGCCTCATTTGAAATAGCAGTAATGTGGTGATTAGTCTAAGCAGAGTGTTTTTTAAAGTGTCTGATATGTTCTCTAATGACAGGCCAAGTATCTACTTTTTCTCACTTATATCTATCTATCTGCAGCTCATTTAAATTGTCATGCACAATCTCTTTCCTAGGAAATATACTATTATCTCCTTATATTTCCTAGGAAATATACTATTACCTCCTTTAACTCGGTGTAAATATCTTCACTTTGTGCCAAGTTATGTCTAATGACTCAAAGCAAAACTTTACCTCACCTACGCTGTGGTAAAGTCTTCCTTTCTAATAACAAAAAGATAATAGTGAATTTGCCGTCAAATTTATATTAGCGGGGATAGTATGCAAGGCAGAGGGAGTTACAGAGCCCTCCACATTGTAAGACTATAAAATAATCATAGTTGGCTCCAGCTGTGTTTTCAGTTTCAGACTCATTGCTACTATTTTTTTCCAACAGGTGGTGCTGTGTTGAAACCTAAATAATTTTTAAATTTTATGTCAATATATATGCCTTCCTTGAAATTATTATCAGATTATTATTCATGCAATTCTTATGTACAATCTGGAGAAAATGTTCCTATTTTGAATGATAAAAATAACTGTTTCTAGAGGACAGTTGTTGGCTGCTCAGTGAGTTTTACCCTTATGTGCAGAGGGGATTTTGGGTTTTGGTTTTGTTTGGGTGTTTTTTTTTTTTTACTTTAGTTTGCTTTGGGTTTTCTTCCCCAGCATTTGTTGTAATTGTGTTTTTAAAACCAAGCAACACAGTCTCCCAGGAAAGGAACATTCTGTGTCGAAGAGGCCCATTCCTTTTTGTTACTTGTGGCTCTGTCATGCAATCCTTGCACAAATTTATAATGACTAGTCTAAAAACATGTTGTTCCAGAAACCTAGTTTTGCTAGGATAAGAAATCTCATCTCCATCCTAAATTTATTCATGGCTTGTTTTTCTCTCAGTGGTATCTATTAAGAAATGCCATTTTCTGTCCAGGCCTTAGATTTGCTTAACATAACAATTCAAAACTCTTTTATCACTTTTTTTTATTTTCAGCAGTCTTTCATTATTCCTTCTCTTTATTGATTCAAATTCAAACTCATCGTTCTAAAACCAAGAACTGAAAGCTTTATTTCACACCTTGCCAGTCATTTACAAGGGAATTGTAAAAGGTAATACCCTCATATGTCTTAATATCACATCTCTTTTTTCATAAATGCATCTCTCTGTAAGTTCATTGTCACACTGGCATCAACGTGTAGACCCAGATCTTTTAATCTCAGTGCTTGTTTCCGCTTGATGAACACTTCAATTATGGGATAACTTCATTATGGCAGCTCCCACAATTCTCTCTGTCAAACTTCATTCTGTTGCAATGTCATGTCCAAAAGTTCTTCCTGTTTGCTTCCCTGATCTTTCCCAGATTAGTGAGCTCAGCTCATTTAATCAGAAGTTTTCATCACTACACTTCCTATTCTGTCCAGGACAAAAATTCAATAAATGCCCCTCCCAGCCATCAACCCAAGATGATGTCAGAAGTATTTCTTGCAACAAAATCCTTCTTTCAGATGAAGGTCTCAATGCATGCCATTTATTGTTTTTTCCCTTTTAGCAATTACTCAATTACCACTCTTCTTCAAAACTAAAATCTACATGAATTAATTGACTTATCTGTTAAAGCAGGAGTAGAAAGTTAGAAGTATCCAAAGCTCCAAGCAGGCTGCATTTTTGAGGCTTTGAAAAATGTGTTTTGGTTTTGTTATTTTGTTTTGTTTTGTTTTTTAATAAAAACCCTGTTCCCTGACTATAGACTTGAACAGTTTTTCCTGGAAGTTAATGAAGGTTTTGTCATTGATTTCAATTGTATTTTAGGATTTGATGCTGTCTCCAAGGAAATAAACAACAATGCCCAAATGAGCAATGTTTAATGAGATTTTCTATGCAATTATGAACACAAAGAACATTAAATACCTGATTTCTCTTGTTTTAAATAAAAAAAAACTCAGTTGCCATCTATTTGCATCTTAGAGACAATTAGGTATCCCCTCACACCACCATGTTTTGAAAAACAGACCTGAAGAACTATCCTTTGCAATTAGTAACCAAATTAATCTCTGAAGTTTGTAGGAGGTTTATGCACAAGATCAAATCCATGTTGATTTTTTTGTTCCATGTTGCAACAACCTGTGGAGTTCACAATGACATCAACATTTCCAAACACAACTGCTCTGGCTTAAAACCTATGCCTGCTTTTATCTCTTGCATTTTGTATTAATAGGGTTTAATGAAATGTGAAGTAATCAATTCGCTTTTGAATGTGTTAAACAAAAGCAATTAATTAATTTTTGAATAAATGAAATTAGTTAGCTGATTTTTGCTTCTTCCTCTGAATACCATATTCTTTATTTTAGATGTAGATATGTCCATCAGTTTTAGAAGTTTAAAAAGTCTGGATAGTTTAAAACATACTTGATTTCTAAACTATTGAGTATGGATCTTTTAAAAAGCAGGTGCCCCTAGGTATCTTTAAATAAATAAGATGACCAAGTTGCTCTGAAATACCCTAATACAAGTTCCTATTCATGGTTCCAAAAATTTTCTTGCAACATTCTGCCACGCTAAATATCATTTGTCATCATCATTCAGTGGCCTTGACCTAGTTCAGTGCCTTTATGTATGAAACAGCTGCTCCTCTGTTTTGTCTTCATTCCTTCAAAGACATAACATTTTCTCTTCCACAAGGTATTGGAAAGTTACTCTGTTAGCATAATTTGGTCTCTCTTGAATGTTTCAATTATGGAAAAAAACTGTAATTGTAACAAGAAAAGCAGCAGGTTTCAAATGTCTTTGCAAAATGAAAGTTATCTAATAACAAAGCAAAAATAATAATTGTGGGTATGTGAACGATGAATGCATGCTAAGAAATCTTGGGCTGCAGTGTATTATGCCTGACCAGTGTAGGGATGGGAAACTGGAGAGGCTTAGAGGATTTCAGTCTCATTGCTATCCATTCATAGTGAATTACCCAAAGATCTTTCCTCTTTGTGCATGCTGAATAGGCTGATTTATGCAGTATTGCCTGAAGTGTCACAGTCTCCCCAGAGAAGGAATTCAGGAGCATTTGCCTTCACTGTAGCAGAAGGGGAAAGAAGCCAAGAGCACTGCTGAGAAGGGCATTGCACCTATGGGCACTCACTCATTTGGTTCTATGGACTTTCCACCCTCAAAGACTCTTGTGTACCTAACTCGTCTGGAATAACTGGAAATTAGTAGCTGAAATAACTTCAGTTATTGAATAAATATCTTTGGGAACTCCTTTTCAGTCTGAAGACATCCCTGTATGTATTCTTTTCAATAGATAGCACTGAAAATGCCACAGTGGGATTTTTTCACCTACTATGCCTAACATCTGGATCTTCAGTCTCAAGGACAAAAATTGGCTAAATCACAGGGTTTTTGTGTGAAGGGGAAACTTAGATTTGTTGATTATTTTTTATTTAGTTTTCAACTGAGCTCACTAAAAACTATCTTAAAAAAACAAAAGAAGAGTTCTCACTTTTTGGTTCATAGATCAAAAGCAGGAAGCTCCCAAGGGTCCACAGGCTGGGGCAGAAAGGTTTCTCACCAACCTGTGGCTGTTATCATTTGCAATGCACATTAGATTTCCAGCATGTGACACCACCTTGTCCTACCCTGATTGCATAACTTCTGGTGTATAGGATGGGAAGAAGACTGTTCACAAGCCACCATTCCCGAAGAAAGTTGTCAGCATTTCCAAAACGTGTTTATGAGCATTAATAAGACTAACTTTAATGAATCACTAGCCAGAATTGTGTGAGCAAAAGCGTGAGGCTTTGAGAGATCCTGGCAGTCAGATGAATCAGAGGTTGGCTTCATCTGCCCTTTTTGCTTCCACAAACATGAAAGATACGGCAGTGCAATTATTCCCACACAGTCCTTTGAGCTAGTTGAATTCTGTGTCCTGCAAATCCCCACATCAGGGCTGAGTTCTGACAGATGCCCATATGCAAGAATAAACCACTCCTAGATAAGTCTGTGCACAAGTAGACAAAGCCACTATCACCTTACTCCTGTGCCTTGAATATCCATGCTGCTTTGCATTCTTTCTCACAGTTTTTGCAACTCATCAAGGGTGGCACAAACTAGCTGGAATAACTGGAATGGATAAATACCATCCAGCTTGCTAGGACAAGTAAAAATCTCATGCCTCCCAAGAAGGGCTGCAGAGAGTTGGAATGCAGAGCTTCCTTCCACATCTGAAAAGAACATTTCCAAAGACAATATCCACATAGAGCCTTGCATATTAATAAGGAATACATATAAGATAATTGCGGTCAGATTTTTTGATTTAAATTTTAACAAAAGGTCTGTTTTACCTACACAGAAGAAAGAAAGAAATGATAAAGAAAGGATAGTCTGAACTTTATTTTTGCTTGAAATTTATTTATACTTGTATATTGCATAGTTCTCAGATAATACTGTTAATGCTTTGCTCTAGTGAGGCATTGGCTAAGCGGCATTAATGAAAATTTTCATGTTTTTCTAATTTAACATGCCTACATGCATGTTTGCACTGCTGTACATTTATTCTGGTTTAGCTTGGTCTTTCAGTGTTTGAATTATAACATGTTTTTTAGCCAGTTCCGTGTGTATAATTCTCACTTACTCTGTGTTCATCTGCAGCTAGACTTTAATTAAGGTCACTTGAATACGGGAAGTAGCTGAGTGCTGGCAGACCAAGTAGCTCCACTCAAATTGACCTACTGTGTCAAATCAGGGCAGGGCAAAAGCAAAATCATCCCCCATGTAATCAATTTATCAACTGAAACTAAGGCACAGATATCTGAGAAACATGCATATCTGAAATTCTACAACTATGGGATGTAGGGTCTGAGTCTAAGTGGTATTTAAGTCATGCCTTGGTCATGTACTTTTTTCTCATTCAGGGTGATTTTTGCTTGCATAAAACAAGAAAAATCAAACATACTGAGGGGTGTAATAATGATGTGCTGGCAAAGCTGGCAAATATTTGTGGTTTATAGAGCCTCCTTCTCAGTGTAATCGTAAATGCACCCCCTGGAATAAAGTACAGAGCACAGAGAACAGTGTTTTGAATGCAGACTTATTTGAACAAAAATAATTGAGAAAAAAGCTATTTTAATTCTGTCACTGTCATGTGTAGCATTTGTATTTTTGCATCTCTGTGATAGATCAATTATAAAGAACAGCAATTAGGCAGACAATTATGGATATATAGCCTAAAGTGATACTGACAATGCTAAAGTAAGCTACTTTCAATTAGTAATATAATTATCACTCTTCTGTCAGTAGGGACACTGTGACAGGCAGTAAACAAAAGCAAAAAAAAAATCAATGTTTTAAATTCTGGGAGAAAAAGGTATGATCTTCAGTTTTATGAAAGAATTCATCTCAGAGTTCCTAACTCCCCCTTTTTATTCTTTTCCCCTTGTAAAAATTATAAATAAACTAAATGGACTATTATTTATGTAACCTGAAAAATTTTGACCATTTGAATAAATCTGATTTTAAAAGTTACAGTGTGTAAACCTTCATTTCAAAGAGGGGAACTAGATGGAGATTTTTTAAAATACAGATTTATTGACAGGCGCAGAGTATTTTTGTTTGGAAAATAATTATACAGAAAATAAAGTCACTTCATTCCTCCACAGGTCTCCTATAGGAATTTATGTTGACATCATTGTAGTTTTTTATAATACCACTGTAATTCTCATGGTCTACCAGCATATGTAGGCAACTGATAAGGAAAAGTTATACTCCTAAGGTGCTTTAAAATTAATTTAAAGGTGAGTCACTCTCCATCAATATTTGGTGCTTCTGAATTATAGCACATAGTACACTAAATCAGCAACATCTGGGCCTGAAACTTGAATAACATTTAAAAATATCCTACTCCTGGATCCCAATATGTCTATTTCTTTAATTTCCTAATAGCCTAATGGTTGTCTGCATTTCTTTCAAATACTGACTCTAAGAAACAGCTGTCAAAGAACTTGTTGCACATCATATCAGGTCCTCTTGCTATCATCAGCTCTTCAAACCTGAAGTATGTCTAGCCAAATGTTTTTTAAATAGCTCATTGTTTATGCAAAACCAGAATTTACCAGGAGAATCAGAGCTTGCAATTTAATAATAATAATAATTTTTAAAAACTAAGAAGAGGAAAAGAAATAAAACACCAGCCACAGAGCCTAGCAGTCCTGGACAATAAATATCTCTTCCTGTCCTGAGACCAGACACAACAGAGTTGGCATTCACGCCTTCGTTGACTCTCTTCTTCCCGTGTGCATGGTAGGATATGTCCAGTGGGACTGTGTGGCGAGGACAGGTGGGGTTTGCCACCAAGGCATACATCCCTGCTAATGCAGGTGTGGACACAAGGCTTGGTATCACACTGGTGCAGCTGGTCCTCCTTCAGCTGTCTCAAAGCCAGGACAGGTCACAAGGTGTCCTGGGAAGGAAAGGCAGGCTCAGTCCTCATCTTGTCCTTGGCTGTCTAATGGTGATATGGTTAAGAGAAGGGATGATCCTAGTCAATGTCTTTGGTGAAATCTTATTTCTCCAACAGGGCTGTAGCAGGGAAAGGAAAGATTAGTCTCCTCAGCCTTTGGTGACATACTCTGGAAAGAGTGGTGATAAATTGCCTGTGGGAGAAACACAAGAAGCTCCTGGAAGTCAGAGCAGCTGAATTCAGGGTCCTCATGAAGTGAAATCCTTCTCTTGCAGCTCCAGAAGCTAGAATAGAGAGGGGGAAATTGAGATCTTCTCTAAGTATTCAAAGGGCATCCAACTACAGAAAGCACCTGCCCTGAGTGCAGCTCCTCACCCAGGACACAGCAGGAAGAGACATCTGTAGATGGCCATGCCACTTGTGGATCCCAAGCCTGCAGGTCCAATCTGTGGTGAGTCTTGAAGCTCTCTCCCACCTGTTTCAGAGCTAAGCTCATGGTGAAAGGAAGGTAGAACTTCTCAGATGAAACACTCTTTGTATTTCTTCTCTACAAATGGAGACCAGAGTATGTTGTACCGGTTATTAAGCAACTATAGGATGTATACCATGGTGGGAACAGGAATTCATCCCCAGTGACTTAAAGGAGAATGTAAAGACCACATTTCATAACAGTCAAGCATCAAGCAATCTTTTTCCTGTAAATGTAACTTTTTTCACTTTTCTGTCAGCTTCAGATAGAATATCAGATTATTTGCATAAGAAGTTCAAAATGTTAATGCCACTATGTCTTGAAGAGTTTGAGTAGCTCTAATTACAAGAAAAATCATGCCTGTACTTCTGAGTAGGGTGCAATGAAAGGACATTGGGAACAAATGCATTTCCCAAGCTAGTTTTACATACTTATAAATGTGTCTAATGCAAGATCCTGTAATTGAAATTAGTGTTGAGAAATCAATCGAAAAGAGTATACAAAGCTCTATAACTTACAAATACTGCAGCTAAAATAAAGATCAACATGCAAAATATGCATAAATGATTTTTAAAGTAATTTTTACAACTGAGTGCTTTCAATACGTCAGTTCTATGGAGCTAGTCTGCATATAAAACATGTTGGATATTCCAGCACTACATGACAGCTCATAAATAAGTACAGTAAGTGTTGCAGCTATAGGAACAGGGTACTCCTTTTTTCCTGCAGAGGGTCAGATGAGTCATAGGAGTAAGAGCTTCATTGTTTGTGGCTTGAACTTTTAAAGTCAAATCCTGTACCACTGAGATCAGAAGAAGCTTTGTCTATGTATTTGGGAGAACTAAATGTCAAAAGTTAAAATTAAAAAAAAGATATCTGCAATTCTTATTTTCTGTCTGGTGTTTTATAGATTTTTGTTTGATTAAAGTTATGACGGTATCACAGAAAAAAAAAAAGCCTATAGGAATACACTTCTATTATTAGACATCTTTCCTGTCGATTGCAAAAATTTGGTTTTGTTTTCTCTACGTGCCTCAGTGCTTTTGGTTCCATCTGGAAGCAGAGATCAAAGCACTGCAGTCCCACAAGCAAGCAAAGCATTTGTCTCTTGAACTGCACAAGGAAGCACTGGAAGGCTTACAAAGAGGCGAGCTGTTGCAGGGCTGGGGCCAGAGTGCCACAGAAATGCATCGCTCCAACTTGCTTCCAGGGGCACCAGATCACGTTTTGGAAGGCAGATATTTAGGTGAGCTGCACAAACTTACCTGGACAGCTTATGGGCTGGTTTTGTACTTCATCATAATACATATGTTTTAGAAGGAAGGGCCCCTTTTCAAGCAATCTATTATAGTAACCAGACAGAAAGCAGAGGAGAAGCTCATTCCAGTTAACTGGCAACATGCTGTGCACATTATGAGACCTCACTTTCAGTAGACTCATAAATTCCACAGTATTTTGAATGGGACTGTGTTGAAGAACAAAGCAAAATGGGCGGCATTTAAACATGATTCCTGTGCTTCCCTTCTCAGAAGGTTGGTAACTTCTGAATTAGTGTAATTACTATAGCTTCTATTTTGCTGCAATTAGTCTCTGTTCTGCTTTCACATACACAGTATTGAAAAGATCAGATCAGAAAGATCCTCTCCATGTGTGTAGCTGTCCACATCACCCTGAGTGTCTAAGTGTCTGAGTATACGTATGTCTAGCTACAGATGTGAATTTGTCTTTTAAGAAGGGACCATATATGAATATCCCTTTGATTTTTTTTCAGGAACTCTTTAGAAAATGTTTTCAGTTTGTACTTAGCTGAACCTGCACATTATATTGTGCTTAGGAATACAGACTACGTACAGTTAGCATTATTGATGTTGAGAATGATCCCTTTTTAGAGGTATAAGGAAATATAAAACATAAAATATGGATACCAAATTATATTTTAACAGTGAATCACTAATTTACCAAGTCTGATAATTTCAATTCCTTTGCTACAGGTGCAAAGATAAAACACAAAGTTTCATCTGAGAGTGAAAGACAGAACTACATGGAACCCAACTTTTTCAGTTCACTTACGGTTTGGATTAAAGTTGCAACTGTGAGTTGAACTAACAGTTTGCAGCTGCCAAAAGGGGGAAGTCTTGCTCTCTGCACTTCCCTGCCCGAGCCTGCCTTTCCTTAGCCACCAGTCAGCTACCCCTGCAGACAGTGTTGGCATCCCTCTGACTAGAAGAGGAACTAACTTAATATCTGGCAAAAAAAATCTTGTTTTTCTTTGGGAAGGGGAGGACACTGCTTTTTTTACCCTGGTTTTTTTGGGGTTTTTTTTTTTGTCCTTTTTAGTGAGTCGAATGAGCTTCCTCGGCAGGCAGAGAAGTGCTAAAGCTGGCTGCTGGGCAGAGGGGAGCAGAGTAGACAGGGATGAACAGAGCAGATGGGTCTCAGGGAAGCAGATCTCCTCCCCTTCTGTGGTACAGAACTATGAATTAAACTCTGGCCATTTTAAGTAATCAACCTTACAGCACAAAACAATCAGAAGAAATACCTTCATTTTGCCTCCAAACCCCAATTTTTGCTTATATATGGATTTGCATCAAGACAAATTATTAAAGTCGGATCTCTCAAAATATTTCTTTTACATGAGAAAGATGTATTTGTTCTGAAATGATTTTTAGGTCTTTATATTTGAATGAAATGAATACAGAGTTTCAGATGAAATGTCATCTCGAAGCTTAACTTTTGAGTTCAAATCCACATTCTGGTATGTGCATGTGTGAGATTGCAAAGAAGTTGTGGAGTGATACAGGGGCTTTGGACATCTTTGCAATATTTACTTTCCCCTCCTCTGCAGTTCTCTCTCTCCTGGTCTGTTTGAATATGAGTCTGGGTCCTGGATGAAGGCAGCTTATGAAGTCCAACTAAGAGCTAGTTTCTTTCCAGATAAAACAAAGATTAAGTACCTGCTGATCTTGACTGGCTGAATAAATCCAAAATGACTCCACTAAAAATGGTCAGTTAAAAAATCTGGCTTTCCTGATTCTTCTCTGTAATTTGGTAAACCCCTCAGGACCAATCCTTCTCTGTACTGGATGTGATACAACTATGTAATGATGGGCATGAAAACTCATGACTGCTTTTCTGTGAATTTTGGCTGCTTGCAGTGAATGTCTACACGCAAAAAAATTGGATTAAAAAGAAAAAAGTTAATCCCATCTCCAGATTTACCTGCAGTCTAATACAAAAAAGAACAAAATGGATCTGTCTTATGAGATTCTCAGTGGGGCATTATATCAAATTCAAATTAGTGTTTGTCAGAGACCTTCTGGCCCTCGGCTCTGTCACAGCGAACTTGTACCCTGCCACCAGACAGGGTCTCTGTAAAGGTGTTGGGGTGGGGGAAGGAAGGAAGCGTAGACGTGGGACTAAAAACATTTTTACATTGTTTTGAAACTGAACTGAGGTGATTATTAAGTTTTCCATGAGTCATTTGGCATTACTAGTTTACAAAAAAATTTATATAGCACTTTAGTTTACCCTTTCTCACTCTTCCATGCCAAATTTTATGTTCTCAAGGAAGATGGATCATTTTACTTAAAAAGGGATCCCACCAGAAAATTGACTCCCCAAGCCTGGCAGCTTTTCCTCTTGGAAGGCTTGGCTGAGACTGTATGCCATGCGATCAAGGATTACAGCTTCCCCTCACAGCCAAGGCACAGCTCAGGGTTCACAAATGGCATCTGGCCTCACAGAAGGCAGGGAATTGCCTGCTGTAGAACAAACCTCCACCACCACTGATGATGGTGGCTCCTGCCAGCACTGCTGTGCCAGTGATAGCACCCAGCAGAGACAGCAGAGGTACCTCTACTTCTTCTTCACTGTTACTGTTGAAGGGCCTTTTGTGGCTTGGTATGGACATACTATTTTCCCTAGCTTGGACGTCTCCAGGATCTCTCTCTTTCTCTCTTTCTTGGAACACCCCCCTCTCTCTCAAGGCTGACGGTTTGCATGCTGTAACATTGCTGATATCTGTATTCCAAGCATGCAATCTGCCTTGTCAGGAAATGGTTTTAGCAAGGCTTCCATCAGCTGTGCCATATCCTTTCCCTGCTCCCAGGCTGTGAACATCTTTTTCTTTCCCACTCTCAGGCCAGACCTTACAGTTGACGAGCTGGGCATGGGCAGCCCCAGATTCTGCTTTTCCAGAGGCAGAACCTCATCGGACAGAAGTCCCCACTACTTGCTCCAGAAGAGTCTTCTGGCTTCTTCCTAATACTAATCTGCTGTTTTGGTTTGAGCCTGGCCAGGGGCCAGGAACAATTCAGGCTTGCTCCTCACAGCTGAACAGAAAAGAGAAAAAAATTCAAAGCGTCCATGAGGTCCATGAGCAAATGATTCGAGAGAGGCTTTATTTTAAGAGATATAAGAATAAATATATTATACTAAAACTAACAGAAAAGAAAAAAAGTAAGAAGAAACATGAGCTTTGGAGAACACCATCTTCACCCTGCCGCACTCCCTCCTCCCTGCTTTACCTCCTACCAAATGGCGCAGGGAGGCAGAAAATTAGGAGGAGGGAGGTTTCAGGTCAATTCATCATAATTTCAAGGATTGGAGTCTTCCCCTGCTGGACAGTGGAGTCCCCTCTGGAAGGCAGTACTTCAGGAACCACTCCCTTTAGAAATGACCATCTCACATCTTTTGCTAACTGCTGCAACACCAGTCCATCCCACGGGCAACAGCGGCCCTCACACTGCTGCGGTGTGGGTCACTCCTCCGCAGTCTGCAGTCCTTTTCAAGCATTCCCCTGCTCCAACGTTTGCAAGTGGGTCTCTGCACCCCTGTAATTCCACAGGCTGCAGTTCTTTTTAAGCATCCCCCTGCTCCAGCATTTGCAAGTGGGTCTCTGCACCCCCGTGGTCCCCCATGGGGTGCAAGGGGGAGACATCCCACCCCACCATGGTCTCACCACCAGCTGCAGAGGAATCTCGGCTCCAGTTCCTGCACCTCATCCCACTTTCTTCCGACCTGACCCTGGTGTCTCCATGTTTTTTTTTTCGGCTCACATCTTCTCACTCACCCCCCACCTCCCTAGCTGGAATTAAAACTGCGCAACCAGGATTGTTTTGAATTCCTTCTTAAATATGTATCAGAAAGGTTGGTACCACTTTTTGTTCAGCTAGTGGCATGTCCGTCTTCGCAGCCAGACAGACATTGGCCCTGCAGGCCATGATGGTGGGGCTTCTAGCAGCTTCTCACAGAAGCCACCCCTGCAGCCCCCCCACTACCAAAAACCAGGTCTTGCAAACCCACGACATCTGCTAAGGGTAATGCCCAATGGCCCTGGTTGCCATCTTCTTTCTCTTTTTAGATCCCACAGCTAAGAAAGAGATGGGAGAGTATTGTGAACATATAAGACAGGGAACTTAATTCAGTCCAAATACATCCAGATGAGAGCGTGTGGAGCTTGCATGCCAGTAGGACCTGTAGTCCAGTCTGTCTGTTCATGGATAATAGGTGAAGAAAGAGTAATTCTTAAGTTCTTCTGATAGTCTTCGTAGATAAGGGAGGATTTAAGATGTGTAGAAAGGTCATATTCTGTTTTAGAACAACAGATATAAATGGAAAGGACAAGTTTTTCTGGAGCATCTTTGGATGGTATCAGTTCTGCTGAGTAAAGGGGATTGTACATTGTTTTGGGTGTGTGGGTAACCAAGTGCTGTTGCCACATGAGCTGGTGTACTGGGCTGAGCTGAGGTGATTAGTTTTCTTCACAGAAGTCTGCATGGTGCAATGGTTTTGATTTGTGACTGAAACAGCATTTATAACACACACATTTTCAGTTGTTTCTGAACAGTGCTTATGCACTGCCAAGGCCTTCTCTGTTTCTCACTCTGCCCTGCCAGCAAGTAGGCTAGAGATGGGCAAGAGATTGGGAAGAGACACAGTCACACAGCTGACTCCAAGGCAATACTCTCTACCATGTGACTCTGTGCCCAGGAACAAAACTGGGATGAAGTTTATCAAGGGTTGCCATTGAGTGGGGTGGTGAGAAGGTATTTTTGCCTTTAGCTTTTTCTTTTTTGCTTTTTTTTTACTTTTTTCATTTTTTATTCATTAAAATATCTTTATCTCAATCCACATGTTTCCTCACTTTTACCTTTCTGATTCTATCCCCCTTATCTGCCTGCCAAAGCTCACAACAGCAGCTGGGTAATGAGATCTTACCTCTAATACAACTGCCTGTAGATGTCTTTGCCTTTGTTGCTCAGAGATTAGACTGTGACATGGTTCCAACAAGGCAGGGATGCACTAGTGGGACCATACTTGATGTGTGTATGTATGGAAAATGTTTCAAAAGAGTTTAAGTCATCCAAAACTGGTCTAATACCTCCACACATTTCACTGCTTGAATTGTACTGGAGCCATCAGGATAAAAAGGAAGTTCTGGTGGAGGAAAAGGTGACAGAGGAAAAGGTAGGCATATCAGAGAAAGGCAAACAAAAGTAATGCAGAGTTTCTCTGGGCAGCTGTAGCTTGGTCCACACATTTCTGAATGACAATTTCAGAGTTAAAGGTAATGAGGAAGTCTTTAGGAGTTCATTGCCTGGAGAAAGCAATTCTGATGCCTCTTTCATTACACAGCTGAGACCAAATACATTTGTAAGTTTGCTATATGCAGAACAACTAGCCACTCAGAAAAGCGAGCATCAAAGTATTTCTTTGCAAAAATACTGGCTGTAACATGGAGCTGTGGTAGGTTGTCTTTCCCATTCCTGCTCAGCACAGCCATTAGCTAAGAACTGGATGCTGGGAGGTGATTGCTGGCTCTTCAGGTCTTAGATGTATCCAGACTCACCAATTAGCTTCCACTAGCAGTTTGCTGCCACAACTGAGCTTGGAAAATGAAGCATTTTCTCATTTAAGTAATGCTTAAAGAGCACTCTCTGTTGCTGATTCCACCTGCCAGAGAGTGACATCTGTATGTCGGCAGAAGAATTGAGTTCACAGAAATTTTGGAGCTTCTGTCAAAACAGTTTCTGTCTTTTCTGACAAGCTGCTCTTCCTCCCATCCACATTCTTTACACAACTGCTTCTCAGAACCAGGTCCCCAACAAGGTATTGTTTGAAAGGGATAAACATAGCAGGGCTGGATTGTTAAACATTTGTCAAGTGTTTGTGATATTTCACAGCTGGCATATAAAATACCTTGTGGAAGGACCAGACTTAAAGCTTGTTAGCAGCCCTCTGTGGAATGAAAAACTCTGTTCTGAATTTGGCTTCCTCTTTTTGGTCAGGAAGATAACATCACAGACACTCAGGAAAGGTAACTTGTAATTTTTCTCCTTCATCCACACTCTATTTTGACCTCTTCCCACAATGCCCAACTCATTCTTCAGCATCTCTCCCATCAACTCCTGCTCTCACTGTTCCGAGAAAGGGCTCTGTTCACGCTAAGGCACTCGAGCACAAACCCAAGTATAGTCAAGAGAAATGAAGTTCTCCAGCTGCTCTCAGCTGTTCTCCTCAGTGTATGTGCTGCTCCAGTGTTGACTTTTAAATATAGATAAGGTCTTGTTTCCTTTTGATTTATCTCTTTTTTCTTCAATGTCAGCACGAGCAGATACATGCTGTGCTTAGTCTCCTCTTGATTTTGGAGCCCTGTCACCATATTCCCTCATATTGATTGTACCTAACAGTTCACAGCTCATCACTTCAGCAAAGGACAGTTTTGTCCAAGTCCTTCTACACTTCTTCCTGCATGGGGAGCAATCAGGTTCCTGATAAACTGAGCAGTCTATCTCCTCCTGACCTCAGTGGTTGTGGTGTCAGCTCCAAGTGCACATTACGAGGTTGCAGGTGTCCCAACAGCTCTTACTCTTTTGCAAGAACTGATTTACTGATCACACAGCAAACTCCCTGCTTTTACTCCACTTTTTGTGGGCCAAGAACAATCGTCCCTTAGTCCTCTCCCGTGTTTACAATTTGATAAGATAGAATATTAGATGGTCAAAAAAGGAAGTTTCTAATGTGTCCATATTTCCAAATAGCTGGCACATGGTGAGTCCTCTGCCAAAGTGTGCCTACTAGCCTGTTAACAAAATGAATCATGAATATGAGTGATTTGAGAGTCAAATATTTACGGTGGATCTGAAACAAAAATGTCCAGGCTTTCTGCCATGCAGAAAAAAACCTGTAAAGCCATTTTTGTTGTTTTGTTTTGCTTTGTTTTTTTAAGTTTTCATAACTGGAAGCCCAATAACATACAGTAATTTAACATTTGGGATTTGGCATGAGGTCATGAGCACCCGAAGGTTGCCATTAAAGTTTCTTCATAGTTTTGTTAGCAGCAGTAGCAGCAGGAATGCTGCAGAGTGAGTGGCTTCCTTGTTCTCAGCATGCCTACTATTAGTATCCATAAAGTTTCTGAAATAACTGCAAGGAGATGACCCTAAGACACAGTTTTGCTTCCTACCACCCTTCTATTTTTCAGACTGGGCAGGAATCTTGTGGTATTTTCAGTGGAAATACTGAGAGACAAGTGTTTACAGAGGGATTTCCATCAGCTTCACAAGGACAGGAACAGTACTCTGGCTATTTATCAACAGAGAAAATAAATTCTAATATCTGTGCCAGTCAAAGCACTTGGCACAGGGCTACATTAATCCAAGGATCTGTGTTTGAGGGGGATGGAACTGACACCAGATGGATTTGCTCACCATTAGCATTTTGTTTGCTATTCTTGACAACACAAAGAAGGCAGGGGTTACGTACATATAAAGTCTAAATTGCTGTTCATTTGGACTACATGAGCTTCCTTTCATTCAGCAAAACTGGCTTTATTTTGGTACTTCTCTGTTCACTGGAAGAGCATCAGGGTGGTTGATAGGCCTTAGCCATGTGCAGAAGCACAGGCACTGCGAGAGGCTGCATGGACTCTGCACTCTTCCTACCATTATAAGCAGGCTGGGAAACCACGGACTTTCCCATTGCAGGAGAAAACAAAACAGAAGACTCAACCTTCTGCCCACTCTGTGTCTCGCACAGGAGACTGATGGCAATAAAAACATACTGATGGACATAAAGCTGTTAGAAAATAAAAGTAGGACAACTGGAGAATATTCTAACATGAAGAAGAAATTTGGGAATTGTTTACCGTTATCTTTTGCGGCATGATCCTGTGCTGGCTTGAAAATGTATGAAACAGACAGAAGCTTGTCTTCTTGCCTCCTTTGCATGGTTGCTTAAGATATATTCTCATTCCACCTGTGGCTCCAGGGCTAGGGAAGGCATTTGCAAATGGCTTGTATCATTTTAACAGGTGACTCACTTTCCATGAGATTTACTTAGAGGAAAGCCTTGAGAAATACAGCTTTTGAATAGGATAATACTAGAGGAAAATCTATTTCCTACAAAGAATTTATAGCTTTCCAAATGACCTCAATTTAAAAGAAATGAAGAGGGAATATGGTCTATTGGCTACAGCAAGAAATTAATGCCAAGGAAATCCTTTAAATAAGGGTCCATATATCTTTCAGTTAGCTTGAGCTTAGCTTTTTGTCGATGCTGTCTATTTGCCAGCATCCTGTGAAGATTACAAGATATATGACACCAAAAAATTTTAGGAAATTTTGGAGTCAGAGTACATGCACGTCACCTCTGTCTGTCAATGCATCTAGTCTGAGAGCCTGTGTGCCTTAGTTTACAATAGGTTTTCTGGTGTCTAATAAAGTAACAGCCTCAAGAAAAACCTTTCCAGCTGTTGAAGTGCTATGATTGTTTGTTACCATTTGTGGATTTTCTGGTGTTCAAAAGAAGCTGAGTTTTTTCAGTATCTTTTACCTAGAGTGGAAGTTCTAATACTTTTAGAGGATTGGCTTTTGTTATGTTTTAGGTTTTTTTAGTTTTAAGGCTTTTTGTTTTAGTCTTCCTGACATGTTTCAAGCCTTTAGGACCATCACTGAAATATTTGACCTCTGTTGTTCTCCTGCTTCAGTCTAGAGAATGAAAAAGGGTTGAAGAAGAAGGGAAAACTGACAGGCTAAATGTTTGTGCACACACAGACATGCAATTTATATATTCACAATCACACAATCATATAAGCCTCATTTCCTTAAGAAACAAGACTAAAAAGTGCTTTATCCATACTTGATATTCCATAGTTTGCAATACGTTTTCAGGTTCCTGTTGTAATGGCAAAATTGGTACATTTAAAATTAATTTTATTGAAGACTCCCTCCATATGTTGCCTTTTCCCAAATCTTTCGTATTATTTCCTTTCAACCAAAAAATACCCCCACTGCTAATCAGTTCAATATCCACATAGATACTTTTTCTAAGCACTGCTTAGAAAAAAAAAATAATTTCTTTTTACTCTCTTACTTTTCCAAACTTTCTTTCATGAGTAAAAATCCATGGCTAAGAATGAATTATAGGCCATGCCAAAATAAAGTGAAATATACCTTCTCATCAAGAAAGCATCCAGAATACGTTAATTCCACCAGGAGTAGGGTGGTCATATCACATTTGGATAAAGGAGGTTTTTCAGAGACTGGAGATCTAGCAAATATCAATCCATTTGATTTCTGTGGATTAACTAATCTGCACAACAGCAATTCTGGTTCTCCTGGGCCAATTCCCAAAGATATTAGGCTACAACCTTCTATATCTTGTTTTGTAAGAACATTGTGTGAAATTAACTTTGTGAAATTAAATAAGGAAATGAATTTCTTAATCCTTCCAACCTTAGATCAGTGAAGATGGTATGCACAAGGATATAATTCCTTTGTGTGTTTTTTAGCTATTGTTTTTGTTGCTAGCATCTATTGCTGTAAAACAGCAGCACTAAGCTTGCAGGCCTGGAAACAGCTGTTCTCACAGCCTTTCCTTCCCAGGAGAGACAGCAACTTTAGTCTGTGCCTGCTGGTAAGGTTAGAAAGCAGCAGAGATGGGATCCCAGTGCACTGTCAGGGTAAAGGATCTGGTTCAGTGGGCAGAGGAAAGTTGTTGGCAATGAAGAGGTCAGAGATCCCTGCTCAGATGATGAGAAATGTTCTGCCTGTCTTTGTGAGGCACACGCATCTGACGTCAGCTGAGTTTTGATTTTTCTTCCACTGTGTTCTGTAAGTACAGGTAGCTGGAATGTGACTCGTGTGTAACAGGAAAATTCCTGTCTGTTAGTGGAAGTTCAGTTATTTCTAGGCTGCAGCGTGGAAACTGTTTAACAGAGAGATGATGTAAAGCAGTTTGTAGTGAATGGAGCTACAGCAACTTTATATGAGCTGAAATTTTACTCCTTAAAAAAACAAAGCAGTGAAAAACCATAATTCTAGCTGCTGGAAAGGGAAGAGAGAGAGAAACATTTTCTGTTCCTCTTCCACAGAAGTTCCTGACGCAGACTTACATCCTTTCTTGGGAGTGAGAACTCGGCAGTTCTGGACATATTAGTCAGTGGTTTAAATATCCAGCAGAAGAGCTCGCCATTTGTTTGCTGATCCTTGAATTCAATAGATTTTCACACAGAAGTTCTGAGCAGCACACATAAAACACTCAGGGAATAACAGGACTCTAAATTTGGAGACAAAAAATTTGTTTGAAATGGTATTTTGTATTAGCAAGGGAAAAAAAGTGTTTCTGGTCTCTTATTTTATATGGCAACTTTCACCTCAAGGTAATGAAAACAAGCTGCGCTATAAACTTTACAAAACTGTGGTTTATGGAAAAGCTGACAAATCCTTTACTGGAGTGATGTGGCTGGGAGGACTTTCAAAGATTCCCATGGAGCATTATTGATCATGATCACACACTGCTGAGCACTAACACTGAAGACTGCCAGCAGAAGTCCCGCTGTTTTCAATTACTGTGCTGTCCTGGCGGCATGTCCGGCCGACAGGGCTGTGTCAGAGCCTGGTCATCTGCTGGGTGGGGCCCCACGAGCAGCCCGAGGTTGGTGTGCTTCCTGGATGGCTCTCCGGATGTGTAATATCACGTATATCCCCGACTAGGCCAGCAGCCCTGTGCTCCGTCATTTCTAGCAAAGTCTCTTTATACCATCCTCGTGGGGAAGGGGTTTTTTTCAGGAAAATGAGAGGAAGGGGAAAAAGAAAAACACCCAAGTTTTAGTTTTCTTCCTCTTTTCCCTGGACTTAAACATCATGCACAGATCACGTAAAAGGAACTGGCTTTTACTGAGAAAATATAGCTACACTTCTCAGCCTCTTCCCCTTGGTTTTCAAAGTGAAGCCATGTGATGACGACAGAAGCACCAGCAAAAACTGGGGATTGGACCTCAGGAAATTCACAGCGGTGTTTTTGTGCTTCTAAATGAGCAACATTGCTGCTTGTAAAGAACTGAGGTAAAATACTGGCCCCACTGAAGTCCTTGGCAAGCCTCCTACTGCCTTCAGTGGGGCCAAGATTTTACCTTGAGTTCTGCAAGCCATTAGGCTTTTGAGTTTTTAATGGGTCCACTCCTGCATAGACAGACTGCTCTTGTAAGCAAGGGTTAGCTAGATTGGCTCGGATACTGCACAATTTAAAACTTAAAGGAAAGCAATTTTGTAGTGAAATTAAGGGACTGTAAAAGGAATTTGGCTTTAGACAACTTGCTTCTGTTTGGATTTGGATTAGGCTGCAATCTCCTTGTCTGTTTTTAGAGCACATGTTCCTGCCAGCATCAATAATCTATTTTCCTTAGTGCAAGTGAAAGGCTCTGATGGCTCAGAGGTGTAGTCTGGTATCCAGTACTGCTCTGGATTTCTTCTTTGGTTTAGGAATCAGGCTACAAATAGTCAGAGACTGCAAGCTGCCCCTTAACATTTATGTGCTGCCAACAGCCGATTCATTGACACGTGGGCCAACAGACTCCTTCTTTCCCGTTGCTCTTCTTCCAGTCATTCCTATATTTTTTCCTGAACCCCTGAGCTAATCCAAAAGCCTTTCTCTGCCCATGCAGTCCCTCCCAGCTCAATCTCAGCATTCATTTGCACTTGGACTGATTGTGTTTTCATTGGCAATATTAATTTTATCGTGTCCAGCAGCATGTTAATCAAGCACTGTCTTGAACTTTTCAGGTTCCCTCAAATACCTCTATTTCCCCCACCTACTCCAAAGCAAATAAATCAGGACTTTAGATAGTGAACATCAAATATATCATTTCACCTCAGGTCGCAGTGTCATATGCAAGTTAATCTCAGAAGGGATAGAGGCTGAAAGTGGAGACTACAGAGAAAGCTGTGGAGGAAGAGTGTGTGGGTGTAGCAATCACTCCAGAGAAGTCCATAAAAGACCCAGCAGTAACATTAGGAGGGACTGTGTATGGGGAAGCCCAGCTCTCACTGGCATATGCTGCTGCCCTGGGGGAACGTGTGCTGCAGCCTGCCAAGGCATGGGCTCCACTTGTGCTCTCCAAGCAGAAATGCTCTGAAGCTTAACTTCATTCCTCTCAAGGCATCGTCTCCTCCATCCTGTCAAAAATGTCTCTTTTTCCCTTCCCCTTTTTTTTTTCCTTTCTGAGCATGTGACATTTTCCTCTTATAGAAACTCTGCTTGTCCTTGGCTTATATGCTGAGTGGTAAAGCCGTAAATTATTCCTCGTCTTGCCTGAACCTATGCATGTGTGAAGTCTGAGGCAAGTCCAGCAGGCACTTATCTGACGTGGCATTAAGGATGCAGTGCTGCCTGGAGGCTGCCTTGCAGAATACACCTCACAGCAGAGCCCCAGCTGCCGGTGATAATCAAAGACCCTGACAGTGTCACACAGAGTGTGATGGAATAGCTCCTCACAGAGTGTTGGCAGCTGGATTCTGCTTTATTTAAACAGTGACTTTTAAGTGGACAAAGGGTCTCTTGAGAGTGGTCTCAGCAATGAAATCTTTGCTCAAAAGTGAGGTAAAAGGACTGTTTTGTTGGTAAAATTAATGGAGTATAAAAGTTAGAGCCTACTATAATGGGAAAGGACCATCAGCTACTTCATCTATGTTAAATATACCTGAGTTAGGGACTTCATTTGCAATATACCAGAAGTTGCATCTATTTTGATGTGGGTAAACCCAAATATTTAATTTAACCTTTTCTGAAACCACTGTCTTCTTTAGCATTCACAGTGTTAACTAAAGCAACTAATGCTTGTACTTAAGTATGACAGGAAGTCTTCCTGTGTAGGACGAGTGGGCTGGGAGAGAGAAGGCTTCAAAGTGTGCTTCTGACAGGGCAGCTAGGAAAGGTGGAAAAGGAAAGGAAGGGTGAGAACCTTCATCCATGGGATTCTTCATGTGTTCAAAAGAAGAGATTTAATCACCACACCACGGTTTTTGTATATGAATGTAAGGTGTCTTGCTCTAACACCCTAGTGGTGGTACACCTTTGCAATTTTGTTTTCATGGAGACTGACTCAAACATAAGCAGTGATTTTACAGGGCTGACTTGCTATAAATGTCAGGTGCTTTATCTCTGCTAGGATTTTGTAACATGATAATTATTGCATGGTAATTTACAACCTCCCACCTTTTGGCTGTGAAAGAATGCATGGGAAACAATATAAAACCAAATAGAGTAATTGCCCTAACATGTACTTCAAAACCCAGAGTGGAATCAACCTACTGAACATGCAAGATAAACACAGCCATTTAAGTGCAAAGAAAGTTTACATATTGTGAATGCATCCTCGTTTGTCATGCAAGGAAAAATATTTGAGCCCAGCTCCAGCAGTGATCATCAGTATCAGAGAATGCCCGGGCATTTGTAAGGAAGGTTAAAAAGCATCCAAAAATTTCTAAAGTCCAAAATATGTAAAACATATCACTACGTCGGGTAACAGCTGCTTCAGGTTAATTTCAAATACCTTAGCACTCTGTTCTCCAAGCATTAACTCTCTTCCCAAAGAACACAAACTGTTATTGACATCCAACAAGGTCTCTCCACATAGCCATTTGCACCTTGGCAAACTGAGACAAAGTACTTAATAATTTGTACCTTGCACTGTCAGGGAGTGGTATATGAAGATTGAGGAGAATTAGGGGAGTTAACGCCACTCCAGCATTTCAAAGAGGAAGGAAGGCATGCTGAATGTAATTTGTGTGAAAAATTCAGTGGTCTTTTTTTAAAAAATGCTATGATTAATCCAATTTAGAATATGTTCACTATGTGTCTTATACATTTCATCATGGTGATAATATTTTTCCTAACACTTTCAAATTCAAGGGACAGCTTCAGGACCTCTGTGAATGTTGCTGCCATCAACAGACAGTGGTCCAGGAAGAAGCACGATTGTCATGAACTTCGTCATTCTCCCTATGTTGTCAAGAGCTTTCCATCCATCGCTGCTGTGATTCTCAGCCCCACCATGACAAACAGGGGGAATGACTGATGAAATGACGCATGTCCTAGCTTACTCTAAGGCTGTCTGCTCTGTTTCCCTTGCATTTCCCACTTGCACTATCTGCTCTGCTGCAGTTATATAGATTATATGACAGGTCAAATTTGGGTTGAATGGAGTGCTGCCATCTCTTGGTTATTTTAGGCAGATCAACTCACATGTTTTTTCATTTTTCTGCCACTCAAGAATGGTATGAAGTAACATAGAAAAACAGTTATTCTGGATGAAAAATTTTAGGCACTTAGAAAGCATAATTGTGGGTTTTATATATTTAAGCATGTAGAACAAAGTACGTTTGCTGATGTGTTGGGCCTCTATGTAACTTTTGTTAAGGGTTTTTAACAAAACTACAAACCATGAACAGTTGGAACAGTTTATATAGGATGTGAACACCACAAAGAATGGAAAGTGATGGGGTTTTATAGATAATAGTTGGCCAGAAAGACATTAAAATGAATGCATGAAGGAGTACTGGATTAGTAAGGAATGTCTATCTTATGCTATGCAATTTCAGTCATGAGAAGTTGAATTATTTTTACTCAAGATTTGTCAAATAATTTATTTGAAAATGCTTTTGCAATTATAAATGCTTTTCCTTCCTTTTTCTTTTTGACTGTGACTGGAGCCAAAAGACATACTTTAAGTACTGTCATGACTGGAATCCAGGACCACCTTCTTCCTGGGCATTTCTGAGGCTGGAGACGAGAAGTGTATGACCTCCCTTCTCCAGTAGCAGCAGGAGCCAGATGTTTGTTTGTTCGGGTCCCCTTCTTTTTTTTTTTTAATTGAAATATGAGAGAAAAGAAAGTCTAGCTGAATTCAGAATAAAAGATAAACACCGGAAATATTTGCTGCCACAACCTCTCCAACCCAGTTCCCCAGCACATTGCAAAGGAAACACCATATGGCCAAGATTTTGAAATACTTAATAATTAACAAATTATATATGTAAGCAAGAATATGTCCATTATGAATAAATGCTAATACTAGAAGAACTGGGCATCAAATTCATGATAATTGCAGCTACACTCTGGATCAAGGGAATGACTCATCAGGGCCATCCTATAGCTTCCTCAGGGAAGAGCTGTCAGAGGCTGCCTCCCTGCTTGCTTCTAGCACTGAAGCTGAGGGGCTCTCCAGAAGACCAGAGGGCCCACAGTCTGCTTTTTGGTTAATGCTAGGGATGGAATTTAAAAACCATTGACTTTCTTGCCACCACCATTGCATCTGTACTAGTCATCCCTCCTCACATAAGGGCACAA
This sequence comes from Atrichornis clamosus, assembly GCA_013400975.1. Lineage (NCBI taxonomy): Eukaryota > Metazoa > Chordata > Aves > Passeriformes > Menuridae > Atrichornis > Atrichornis clamosus. The sequence continues at coordinate 293,935 of WBMZ01007487.1, forward strand.
ATCCAGTAGCAAATGCTCGGCAGATTATTGTCTCAGTGCTGCCATGTGTAGGACAGAAAAACATTGGCTCTTGTGCAAGAACAGAGCATTCTGTGTCTGAGACCTGGAAAAGGCTCCTGGCAAGGATGTATGTTCTTGGACAAGCGAACATCATCTGCTCTTTCTCCTGCTCATTCCTCTGCTGCAGCCTGTCCTGCCTTCCTTGCAGCCCTTCACAAGGAGCACATGAGTCCTCAGTAATGTCAAGGACTGGAACTGCTTTTGTTCTCGTGTTTGTGCCTTCTGAGAGAAGAACCTCTCCTAGCTGCCATCTAAGAGTGCTTTCCAAAAAATCTGACTGAAATGAGGGAAATCCCACTTTGCTTTGTCTAAACTAGGAAATTCTAATCTGAGCAAATCTAAAGTAAAGGTTCTTAATACTAGCTAATTGTATGAACCATTTTCCAGTTTTCATCCTTATTGCTTCTACCTTTGTCCTTCATGAGCAGGGAGAGCAGAACATGCTGCTTGTTCCCTATCCTTCCCACTCCCCTGGGAACATGGGGCACCAGTTTTTCTTCAGAATGAAAAGATGCAAAAATCTCTGTCTAAGTGAGTATATCTGGTTCTCTGAGGAGCCTGAGGTACCAAGTTTCTCAATTAAGAGTGCAAGCAGGAGCATAAATCTGCCTGCTCAGAAGCTGCTCAGCATAGAGATCATGGCTATGGCATTGCTCTACTCCCTGAGGCACCTTCCACCCTTATCAGCTAGCATCATCACCACAGCTGGTCCAGGAAGCTGGTGTGCTTCATGGCAACTTTTCTAACACTTCTACCTAAAACTTCATCTCTGAGTCAGTCTAAGGGGTACCATAACTTGAGCTCAGCTCCAAAAACATGTATGGCTCACCTTGGCTCCTCCATGGACTCCTCATTTTAACCACCTTAATTCTTCCTTTTCTCCTCAGGCTGACATTTTCTGGATTTTGGAAGTTTGTTCTTTTTTTTCCTTCCTTCTTTTTTGTACTCATTTCTGTCTCTAGCCAAGATTTCTGGCTGTGTGTACAGTACAGCCAACGACTGAGTGATCTGATAACTATCTCTTTCTAAAGGAAGATTGTCTAGAAGGGTTATGACTGTACTGTGTTTTCGATGTTTGGACACACCATGGTACATTCTCTATAAAAGTAAACTTTTCTTGTAACAATCATAGAAAGAATAACAACTGATTACTGAGGAAAATTTTAGGGTCACTTCTCATCTACTTTCTTTTCAAACAGCCACTTCCTAAAAGGTTTTACATAAATATATATAGAGAGAACAGAATTATAAGGAGAGGCCTCAGTGTCTCACACAGTAACACTCAGTGTGGAGGGATTCCTGTAATATCAGGCAGCTTTCAAGAGACAGTTGCAGAAATCCTAGTGAGGGTGTTACATGGCGTTACTTCTGCTACCTTCTCTTAAAACGAATTTTCACTTCTGCAGGTTTTTCTTTCACTGTGAGAAGTGCTATGTGTATTTGTACACACACATTGACTGTACATGAGCAAAGAAGGATTGTGTATAAGGCCAGAAATTTTGAAAATGATGAGATGGTAGATCACAAGCCAGCTTCAGGCATCCATTACTGACTGAATGAAAAGAGCAGTTCAAGGCATTCCCTCCAAACAAACCTTTATCTCCTCCTTTGGTGGTGTTGATTGCAAACACTACTATGGAAATCTCTGGGTGGCAATTTCCTGGAGGAGTTGGGCTGCACTTGAATCAGAACTTGAGTGTGGGTGGCAGGGTGGAGGAGGGAAAGGAGCTACGTGGCATAGTTGCACTTATCTTCACAGCTATTCATCCACCAAAGCAGTGACAGCGTATAAAACTGGCAAAGTGATTTCACAGTTCTAATCTGGTTTATGATCATTTTTTCCAAGCACTGCCTAAAAGCAGGCAGGAAATACACATTTCTGCTTTGTTCTGGTTCGTGACTAACCATGTCCAAAATGTGCTGTATTTTCCAGAAGTGAAGGTTTTATGATTTATTATCTTTCCTGTAACAGTACAACATTATCTACAGCTGATATACGGTGAACTTTTTTTTCTAATAATAAAGATGCATGTGGTCGCAGGAAGAAGTGATTCAGGCACACAAAAATACAGTCTTCTGCCTTTCTGGGTAAGAAATGTACTTTTATTTTTGAAATTCTCATTTCTGCCCAAACCCATACTTAGAAAAGAAAATCCGTTTAATAGGGTAGGGTTGGAATAACATATTCCTGCGTTTGATGATTGATACATTTGATCTTCGCTCTCTGGTCTATCTCAGATAAGGGTCAAGGTGTACTAATGTAGGTATGAGTATTGGCTGAAAACTGGTGCTTATTTGTATTGGAATTTGTTGAGAAATCTTCAAATCTACAGCTTCAGAGACAGATAAAATTATTTATCCTGCAGCTAACATCCTGATGCTCAGTTGTCAGCTGTCTTTTTCCATCACAGACAAATATATGAAAATCAAGAACTTGTGCTTTCATTAATAAACTGCATTAAAGTGTTGTCAAACTGAGATTTATGGTTGGCTCAATCAAGCTGGTATTAGTTGAGCTGCCTATATTCTCTCACTCAGGCTCATCTTTTGACCCTCTCAGTTACATCAAAGATAAATTAACTATTCTAACAATTCAAATACAATGGATAAAAATGGTTTATCTTCAAGAAGACAATGTATTTAAAAAAAGCCAAGCCATGCTTGGCTGTGCTCTGGAATGAAACATAACAAGAAATATTTAGAGATAGCTGTTAGCAGAACAACTTCAGTGTTATATCGGGATCAGGATGCAGACATCAAGAAAAGACATTTCTAAATTAGCTCTGGAGGGCTTTCAATCTCCCCTGTATGCTTGGCGTGTTGCTAGCTCACAAATGTTTATTAGTTGTTTGTATCTTAGTCACTATAAGTGTTAATATCACACTAAAGATCTTGATCAGTTTATTTTTAAATAATGGCAATTGATGCTTGAAGATTAGAGTATAGAAAGGTGAGACTTCATCTGAGTAGGACCTATAAATGCCTGCCTGGGAAACATGTCTGTGATGGTAAAGGACTCCTTATCAAAGTGTAGGAAAGTCTGTGGCTAGGAGCAGAAACTAAAGCAATTTAAGCTAGAAATAAGGTACAGTTTTGGAAAGTGAATAAAATTAACTTTGTGAACTAGCTACTTAAAGTCAGAGTGAATCATGTAGCCACTTGACAACTTTAAATTGAGATACATGTCAAAAATATATGCTATAGTTCTGCCACAGCTTACCGGATTTGATGTAAAGTACCAAGGTAAATTATTCTATGACCTGCATTATGAGAGAGGCCAGACAAGAGCACCCATAAGGTCCCCACAGCTTTTGAGAAGTGTGAGTATGCAAAGCATCTGAGAACACTGTCATCTTCCCAGAAAGTCTAAGAGAGGTGGCATGACTCTGCAAGATAGCAGATGAAAGTGCAGATCAACTTCTGAACACTGATGTTAGATTCAAAGGTGAAGAAAATGAATGTGTGTGGTGACTCTTCATTTTATGTTCCCCATAGTCCTGATCAGAGCAATAGAGGACACCTGAAGGCACAAGCAGCTGATCACGGGTTTGACTGAGTTTAGAAGATGCCTATGATGCATCAGCTTTGAGCAACTCAGTGTTTTGATTGGGATGTGTGCTTTTAGGATTTGTAGATTTCATCTTACTATAACTTAATCAATTACTAATATTTTGAGAAATGTCCCTCTAGTGTTACAACCAGAAAGTTGTGCTCATGGTACTTTGTGAGTTTCAGTCATACTGATGAACACAAAAACAGAAGCCTCGTGCAAGTGCAGATCAGTCACACCTGTTGAACAGTGAAGCAGTGCGAAAGAATGAGCAGTGACAGTGACCTCACTGGTGAGCAGATCCCTATTTACTTCTTCATGATACATTTAAGTGCATTCAAGTGTCAATTAATATATTATTCTAAATTTAAGAACAATGCCAAAAATTTTGGTATTTCTAATCTCTGTTTCCATACCATTTCCAAAGTGCACAGATATGTACTCATTTGCTTTAGTTTTCATTTTTTAAGCTAGCCCTGACTTCAAACCAACACACTCTGGGTTATAGTGCTAGACTGATAAAAAGCGACATGAGTAATGAAGAATGAAACTACTGAGTGTTAAGTGTTCCCTGCATGCTCCAACTGAAGATCTCATCTGTCTTTTAAGGACTGCCATGGGCACAAATGTTATTAACACAACACCGGAGGTGGTTTCCCTTACCATCAAGAAGAAATTATGAAAAACTTTGCCCAGACAAGATGAATTTTGCAAAAATGGCTGCAATTCAACTATGCATATAATTATGGACTGTTTGTATGATCTCAGATTCAGGGGTAGACACTGAAGGTTTTCATAAGAGGCAGTTGAGTTGCTTTTAAGATGGGATAATGAAGCTAAGATGGACAGGAACATGTACCTTACAGAGGTACAGAAACACATGCATCAACACTCATAGCTGCATTTACCATGGTGCTGCACCACTAGATGTTAGATCAGGTGACTGCAAGGCTAAGTGGGAAGCTAAAGCTCGTTATCCACGTACCCAGGTCCGTAATTTTATAGAATCTGGTATGCTGATGCCTCTGATGATTTTTTCTCCAGCTGTGTTGTGTCCAGCATCTGTATTCCGCCTGGAATCCTGACAAATACAAGTAACTTAAATACAGAGCACATAGAAGCTCTCTCCCGATCTGTGTGACTGTGTTATCTTATTCTCACTGGCAATCAAGGCAACTTTTGAGTTGCTCTACTCACTTTGGAGTGTCTCCAGATATACTGCTTTGTAGTGGTTCTCTGAGTGATGAATATGTAGTGCTGGTGCCAAAGCATTACATCTAAGGAGTGTCCTGACCCCAGCATGGGTCTAGAAAGGTGAGAAAGGCTGGCAAATGCTGCATAACTACCAGTCAATAAAGCTTTGACATCTCAAATAGCAGGGAACAAGTCTAACAAAATACTTTGAGGAAAAATGTGCAAGTAAAGCAGGCAGGAAGGTTTGTCAGTTTAAGGACTGAATATAATTCAGAGCAATAACAGAGTCTAGCAGACAGCAAAGGCAACATGTGCAGGCACGAGATTAGCCTGCAGTGATGGATAGGAGGCAGACTCACTTCTGTCAGTATCTTTTCTCCTACAGTATCACCAGCACAAGAGGAAAGGGGTGAAAGGTAGATGTCCAATGCACTGCATCTTTAGATTTAGCATTCACATATATAACCATCCCTTACAGGGTTTATTTGAGAGGACAAGGAAGACAACACCTTTGGTCTGTGTGGAGAAAAGATACGAACAACTTTGGGATTTTGTTTAAAATAATTCACCCATTTTATTCATTTCTCCAAGAGATTTAATTGAAAAGAATTCTTACACGGCAGTCTGAGTCAGCAGATAAATGACTCAAAGATGATATGATACCTGGTTAGTAGCCCATGAGAAATAGATGGCAAATGCTGTTTAAGATACACAAGGAAAAATCTCTTAAATTTTTGACTTGGAAAAAAATTTCTTCTTTCATCACTTAGATATTGGGAGCTCAGTCTTTACCAGCTGCAGCTACTGCATTCAATGCACAGCTAATGACTGATGATTTTGTTAATCTGTGCTGTGGGTCTTGGCTTTTTTAAAGTCAAATTTTTTTCCCTTTTGTTAAACAGTGACTCCAAACATCCTTTATGTGGGAACGTTATTTAGCAAAACAAACATTTTGTACCTGGTAACAGTTCACTAAGCAATTTCCCCTTACCTTTAATGACATGTTGTAAAACACTTGAATGATGCACTGAGGAGAAAATCAAGATAATGCAGGTCATTTGGTAAACCCAAAGATAAGAAGCAGCTTTTTCACCTCTGTAACAGACAGCACTTAAGCACTGTCAGTCCTGTGAGCGTTCAGAAGTGTTTGTCATTTTTCCACTATAGAAGGTCTGTTTGCATTGTTCTACAATTTCTGTGAAAATAATTACTCTAAACTGCTAAAAATTAGCAGAAGGAGGTATTAAGCCAGAAACAGCCACTTGAAATTCAGTTTGAATAACCTTGGTTAGGCTGACTTTCGGGCACAGGAGGTGAAACTGCATGCAGATTTACAAACACCTTTCGTTTAACTTCAAAATAGCTTTGAGTATGCATTTTGCACTTTTGGCAAGCACACACATACTGGGAAGGCAAGGCATCAGTATAATCACAGAAATGCTGTGTTTAAACAATACTTCCCATTTTCAAAAATTATTATTTTCCACAGTTGGTCCTTTCAGTCTGAAAATTTCTCTTTGCTTCTCTGTTACTGCTTAGGAAACACAATGATTTTTAATGTTTCTTTAATAAACATTCCAGCCTTTAGGACGTCAGTATATTACTGGCAGCATCAGGAACCTCTTCTTGGCAACAACCTGTGAGTTAACAGCTGCATCCAGTGCTCACTAAAGTTGCTGAAGGGATTTCTACCGACTTCAGTGGACTTTTGTTCAGCCTTCATGTGTCTTTGGCATTTGGCATCGAGGACAAGGCACTGATGAAACAGTCCAGATCAAACATTTAGACACTACAGTGAAGGTGTGGTTAAGATGAGAGCAATGTAGCCTTTTTATTTTTGTGTCTATGGAAGTGTTTGTCCTTTTCTTAAAGGGAACTTGTCATTAACATTTAAAAAAGCAAAATATAGCTGGGGAAATACAAATTGCTGCAAGACCAAGTCTCAGTCATAAATGTAACATTTGTTTTTTGGGAGTGGATTCCTCCTCAGACCAGTGCAAGTCATTGTGTTTGACCAGTTTCTAAAAGTTCACATGGAAAATCATCCATGCACAAGCCTTTCAAACTTGCTCTGAGGGCTCATAATTTCTGTGGAAGAGCTTTTGATCTACATACTTGTCTGTTACACATTCTTTTGATTCTTTTAATGTGTTTTACTTGTTGCATACACAATTCTTTTAGACAATATTACTATGTTAAGCACTCTACCTGGTGCAGAATCTGGACAAATATAGAATCTTCCACAACATTAAGAACTGTTCTCAAGAAAACTGGAAGCAACAAGAAGAAGGAAGAAATTACATTCCCACAGACAAAGGAATACAGGATTCTTGCAGAGATGATTTTATATGGATGATAATATTTACTGGCTTTTTTGTTGCTAAAAAGATCCAAAGTTCCTAATTAATTTTTTTTCATCATGTGAGATAGTTGCTGAAATATCCACTCACTCATGATGTGATCATACATGCTTCTCACTTCTAGGCAGGAAGGGCAGTGACTCCTTACCAATATAGAAGCTACTACACCAAAGATGAGTGCAAATTTATACCATCTTTGAGATTTCTTAGAAGCTCTTCTATTATTTGAGACAATCAGATCGTTATTCAGCAAACAAAAAGGAAATGCTGGCCAGCTGGAAGCACAAAATAAGCCTTCATACATTTTGAGAAAAGAATAGGGGCTTTCAGATAAATTGCTTTTCCTTGCTGGGCCCTCTTTTGCTGTAGTTAATTATGAGTGGCACATGCAAGAAAAGGCAAGCCAGTAAGAAAAGTTTACAGGCAGTGCTAAGAAAGCGTCCTAATTCCTCTGGGCATTTCAGCATATTGTTGTACACCACTAACCACTGGCTTTCCAAGTTATCTCACCAGGGTACCAACAATGTAGATGTCTTCAATGGATGCTTGTTCAGGCCTAATAATTACAGTTTAAAGAACAGTTGCCTGTGCGTTTTATCAGTTAAAGTTAAGACATGCATTTTGTTCTCACAAGAGATTTAACTGGGCTTTTTTCTACTAAGGAAAGTATAACACAGAGTTCTGATGAACAATAGGAACCTGCGATCAAGGCATATGTTTCAGGGTTGCTAATGTGGCCAGAAAACAAAAGAATGTCTTTTGATGTCACAAAGGTCACGAAGCACCCAAAAACGACATGCACACACAATGAATGACCGAGATATGTGAGCCTACTGAAAACAACATTTAATTTCTATCAAAGTAATTTATTTTTTATTCTCAGGGAAATTAGAATAAGTTAATTGCACATATACTTCTTTACAATATAGACATATATTTGCTCTAGGGAATGAGCTCAGAAATAGTGCAAGAAAGTATTTCCTTGAACTGCTGCTTTCTACAGAATTAAATGGAGCACTAAAGAAGGAGCTCAGTAGAAAACTCTGCCTGGTCAGAGGTCGTTTTGTTAATGAATGAACCCTATTTCCATCTGTCATGTTGGTGAAGGCAAGGATAGAGTTAGGATGGATTATACTGCACATAGCGATGACCCTCTCCGTGTGTTAGGTGCTTCCTCTTGGCTGAGATGTTTCTGTAGTCCAAGGAGAGGCAAAGAGAGAAGCCTGCATCTTCAGAGCATGACTCATTCCATGCATTTTAGATCCACTCTTCACACGTGCTGAATGGCCTTCTGGTGCTCTCTGTCCCTTACCCTGACAGCTGTCTTGGATCACACCTGGCTCTTAGACAACTAATTTGAGGTGTACTCAGTTTTACATTCACAGTAAAACTGGGACACCTCCTCTGAAGCTGCCTGGGTTTTTCCTCATTTCAGTAGTTCCAAGGTCTAACCCAGCACTCTTGTTAGGGTCCATGAAAGGACCCAAATAAGATACCGTTCATATTTTTTGCCAAACGTCCCAGTGTAAATGTTTCTTGGCTATTTAATGCAGAGCTATGTTGGGAGGAGAGTGAGATAAGAGTACTTTTTTTTTTTTTAGTGCTATGCTAAATGTCCCCAGTACCAACCTTGTATTGTATGCAATACAGGTATCATATAGATACAAGTTTATTAGTTATTAATTTTTTTCACTATTAATCATCCATCATAAATGGTATGAATATATTGAAATCACTGGAAGAACCAAGACAAATAAAAGGGAGTGTGAAAGACAATCAAAATATATATAACCAAGGTAAGATATGATGAAACTTAAAATGCTGCTAAAGTTTCTGGATATGTTACTGATAAACTATCTATCACTTAGAGTTATTACGATCTTAAGCTTGGACTTCTTTTCAAGATGATAGTGTGGATTGACTAAAAATTTTACTTTTTTTTTTCCAGAACTGTTGATGGACATCACTTAAAGACTGATTACTGGGAATTTTGCCAAAAAAACCCCAATCTGGCAGAGAGAAAGACATGTTCTGAATTGTTTACAGCTTGAATTAGTCACATTAGAATACTTTTACATTGAAAAGAACTCCTCAAGAGGCAGAAATATCGCTAATTGAGCACACATTTCTGTGCTCATTTTCTGTGAAGGCCTATTGTAGGTCAGGCTGTTGTCATCTACATTAACTACTCTGCTAGTGATTTGCAAAGGCAGAACCCAAAGAAATGTGATGAGTCCTTCAAAAACCATCAAATTATCCTGGCAGATTGATCCATTGGAAATGATTGATTATATATAAACAGAACATGAAAAAAGAATCAGAAAGATCTGAACCTTAATAACTTTTATTTTCATTGGGCTAAAGTTGGCAATAACATTATTGTTCTAACCTGAGATGTATCTTATGTTTTCACTTTGGGGCTTGTTTTTTTTTTTTTTTTGCAATCTCATTGTATATTTCTATTACACTTGGTTCCTACTATCACTGATACTGGTTTAAGAACTCAAAGACTTGAACTCTTTCTGATCTCCAATTCCTTACTGAAGTTTTTGCAACAAATATCAGTCTTTTGCAGCTGTGAAAAATCTCTGCACAGCCTTAAGAATACGTGAGAGCATCTCCCAGGCAACAGGCACCAGTCTGGAAATGTTAATGATGCGTATTAGCCAATTCCTATCTCTGCTTCTATCTACCACAGTATGTTTCCTCGATCAGAGATGAGGATTTTAGTGTAATCTGGATCTGCTGGCCATAAGTAATTTTGTCAGTAGCTCACTGTCTGGGATATCTGGGCTGTTCACTCTAAATGCAATGTCAGAATCTGAATCCTGTGCATGCCAAGGTGTTACGTTTTCGAGAGGTGTTATCTTCCAGCTAAGTGCCTGTAGGTTTTGACTATTTTTTAATGAAAATAATTAAAAAGTAAACTGTATGTGATATAGATTATACTCATCTTATATCATATACAGTTTACCTTGTCAAGAATAAAGATTAGGTGCATATATAGTTGATTAGGTAGAAATTTTGGCAGGCCATATAATCTTTGAACAACTAGGAATTTTACCCAATTCTTTTTTCTTCAAATAGAAACAGGTAATTTTCTTGAGGGCAGTTTCTTATTCCTTATAGGATTTTTTTCTAAATCTCTTTTTTTGTCAAGAAACTAAACCCGTAAGCATAGCCACTCTTATATAGGGGAATGTGTGTGGGGAAGTCATCCCCTCTGTAGAGTAGATGAATTAGATGCGAAGCTTGGGAAGAAGTGTTGCTGAAGTGGTTGTGGGTGTGAAATGAAAGATCTAAATTGGAAAGAGGTGTCTGTCAGCGAAAAAACACAAAGTTATGCCTAGATGACTCCAGCTGTGGAGCAAATAAGGAGTACCCTGGGTATGAGGAAACCATACTCAGATATGCAGTTGTGATCAAGCCCTGAAGCACTGAGTTCTTAAAAGGTGCCAAGTAAACACAAGTTTTCTCTGCTCTTAACTTTGGTGTTGTCTGGTAAATATTTTTCACTCTGCTGCAACTCTGGAATCACTCCTTCTGCCTTCATGAGTTTGAACGTACCTTCTCTGATTCACAGTGGCTTCTAATCTTCTAATGTGCCCTCCTGAACTGGACCATGGGAAACCAACCCCTGAGTCTTTAATTCTTGCAGGATCTGTGAGGGAGCACAAGGCAGCAATATTTAAGAACTTCTGATCTCCAGAAGTCTCATTCTGACTTAATTATCTCATAAAAGTAAGCGTAGAAAGAAAAGGGTGGAGTTTAAGTTTGAGAAGACAAGTTTCTTGATATTTAGGATAGTGTTTCTACTGGATAGTTCTTGTCAAAAATGGAGATATTGTCCTGGATCCCATTATTTTCTAAGGACATTTCACCAAGGCCCTTAACAGGAGCAAGAATGTTTAGGGGAGGAGATCAGAAGGTGCCAAGATACATTTCCATGAATGTCTGTTCAGAGTTGCTTGAATGATAATATACATATGGTATCATTTCACTTTATAATTTCTAGAATGTTAGTTAAAAGTCAAAGAGTTAAAGGCAAAAGTCAAAATTCATGTGCAAACAGCCTAAACGGAAGAGTACATTTTCATTGGGAGGATAGACAATACATGACCTGGAGAAACTGGGCACGGTGTATATGATTGTGTTATGTTCTGTTCAGTAACGCTTTTCATCAACCATTTTCTTGAAATAAACTTGAGATGTTACTGGCATTTTCTGATTACAGACCACTTTCAGGTTGACACAAAATTGTGAATAGCGTAATTACAATTTCCTTTGGTGGAAAGACTATGTAATCTGCGTTTGGAACCTCATCTGTAAGAAAACCAGTTAGTTAACATAGAAGATTGAAACCCCTAAATTTGGTGATTTGACATTTTGGCCAATGCTTGGAACTGAATTTCATTTGCACACTCTCTGTTTGAGAAATTACTCTCGAATTTTATTCAAAAAGATCAAAGAAAGGAGCTGATATTATGACAAACACTTGTCTATATCTTTCCACAATTGTAAGAATCTGGTAGGCTTTTATTCCTCTGAGAATCAAATAAGGTTATGTCCTCTTTCTCTCTCAAAGACCTATTGCAGAAGTTGAATACAAAACTGAGCTTTAACAAAGTAAAAGCCATTATGTCTGTAAATAAGTCTGTAAATAAGTACATGTGCATGTATGCTGACAGAAATCAATCCAAGGAAAAAAAAGGTGCCAAAGCCACAGATAATATTCAACTGTCCAACATTTTACTGAATCTGTAAACTGTTGTTAAATGAGAGACAATTATCAATTGTCACTGTCAAAATAAATAAACCATCGAATAAGGCTGTCTACTGAATATGCCTAGCAATGGACTGAGGGCACTGAAGAAAGACTGGCAGCCTGTGAAGGCAAACCTAATGGCACACTGGGTTGCAAAGTTAAACTTATTGAAACAACACACCCCATTAGTAGAGCTGACTAAAAAAACAGTACTCATTAGTAGAGTTGATTAAAAAAACAATACTTAGGATTAAATGCTTCTTTTTTATACAATGTCTTTGAGTACTTTTACTAGTTTTTCTCTCTTGTGTTAGGCTAATTAAATAAGCACACTTCATCTGTCAGGGGTTAATTTCCTTCCAGTTTTCTGACTGTGCAAGTGGTTCAGGAGGATGTAACTGGCATATTTTAAGTCTGCAAGGTATTTGAACACTTGTTTTATAAATAAATTTTATAAAGACATCTCTTTTTTGGTGTCCCAATTGCAGCTGAATTAATTTGTCTGCTGGGTTATTCTTGCATGTTATTCACTCACAGAAGTAAATAGCTGGAGTTACAGCTTGCAGGTTACCAGCACTGGAATAATTTAGAATCTTTGTTTCATTATGAACAAATTCAGGCTTGCCAAAGCCTGTTCCTGCTGCTTTTCTCACTTCATTTTGCAGCACAGCTGCAAATTCAGGCTTGCCAAAGCCTGTTCCTGCTGCTTTTCTCACTTCATTTTGCAGCACAGCTGCAAATTCAGGCTTGCCAAAGCCTGTTCCTGCTGCTTTTCTCACTTCATTTTGCAGCACAGCTGTTTTAAACTTCCTAAAAGGATTCAAGGCTGATCAGCTGGTATTTATTGGCTTCAGAGAATATGTTAGCAGTACATACTTTTGATGCTTAAGAAAAAAGGAATGTTTGTTATTAAACAGTTTTGGAAAATGTTTTAACTAGATTTGAGAGGGTGACAAATAACTTCTTCAAGAGAATGAACTTTAAAGGCAGATTTTTTTCTGTTTCTTAAAGGAATGCTTCTTTTGAAAAGATCAGATTTATAAGCCTCTCAAAGAGCCAGTACACCAAAAATGCTTTTGTTACTTCATTGGCTACTTGAGATTTGTCTTTTGAGTAGTTCCCAAAAAGAAGACAAGAGGGGAGTATATTTTCTCGAGTGGAACCTTTTTACTTGTGAAAGGTGAAGGAAGAGGGAGGGCAAAGCACAAAATATACTTCAATCTGTATGCCTGGTATTCTAAAAAGATCTTCAGCTAAGGAAACCTCCTGGAACATCAGTGCTACGAAGAAGGTGTTCAAAGCAAAAGCTAGGTAGTTAGGGTGAGGCTTGCTGCCTCTTTTTACCAAATTGCTTCCCATGTATTTCTCAAGGGGACAACAGTATCTTTGGAGAATCAGTAGAAGTTCCCTTCACTTCTGCTGTCTGTTGATTCTGTTTTAACTTGCTGGTAGTGCCAATTTTCAACTATTCATGCAGTGATTTAAAAAAGCCCCTAAACAAGGAGAAGAAAATGGAAAGGATTCAACTATTAGTCTCATTACCCTACATACTCTGCGCAAATGTTAAACTATAAAGAGAAATCATGACATACCAATCCAAATTACATGAGAACTGATTGTCTATCCTAATTAAATCCTTACACCTGAGTGTGTTCAGTGTTTTTTAAGGTTAAGCCCATGTACTTTTAATGACCTGTACCTTCTATTCAGATGAAGAGAATACATTTTCCTTTTATCTTCCTCAGATTTTTTGTTTCACATTCATAATTTTATCAAGTTAATCTTTTCACATACATTAAGAACTGCAAGGCCTTAATTACACTCACTGGTTTTCATAAGACCAGCAATACACAATAAAAACTATGAAAACCCATAAGGTCTATTACATGCTTAGTTGACATGAATAACACAGACAATAAGCCACTCTAGGACCAATGTGTAAATGATTTTCATACAACATTGAGAATAGATGAAGATCATAGAATCATTTGGACTGGAAAAACATCTAAGATCATTGAGTCCAACTCTCCAGCCCTGCCAAGCCCATCACTAAATCATTTCCTAAGCACTACATCTGCACCACCTTCAGCAATGATGATTCAACAATCTCCCTGGGCAGCCTGTTCAGCTTGACAGCCCTTGCTCAAAGAACTTTTTTCTAAAATTCAATCTAAACCTCCCCTGGTAGAACCTCAAGCTCTTCCTCCTTGCTTGTTACTTGAAAGAAGAGTCTGACCCCCACCTCTTTACAGCTTCTGTTCAGGCAGCTGTAAAGCAATAAGGTCCCCCCTGAGCCTGCTTTTCTTCAGGGTAAACAACCCCAGCTCCTTCAGTTACTCCTCACAAGACTTGTGCTCCAGATGTTTCACCAGTTCAGCTGGATATGCTGCAGCACCTCAATGTCTTTCTTGTAGTGAGGGGCCCAAAACTGGATACAGGACCCAAGGTGTGGTCTCACCAGTGTCAATTACAGGGGAATGATCACTGTCCTGGCCTTCCTGGACCCACTATGATACAGGCCAGGATGCCTTGGCCACCTGGGCACATGCTGGCTCATGCTCACCTGCTGACATCAGCCCCAGGTCCTTTTCTGATGGGCAGTTTTCCAGCCACTCTGTCCCCAGTCTGTAGTGCTACTTGGTGTTGTGTACTGGGTTTGTATGGCCAAGTTTTGGTAGAAGGGGGTGGATTCTGTGAGAAGCTTCCTCCATGTCTGGCAGAGTCAATCCCTGGCAGCTCCCAAAATGGACATGCTGCTGGTCAAGGCTGGGCCAATTAAAAATGGTGATAACATATTTAAGAAGAAGAAGGAAAAAAAACCCGTTACTGAACAGATGTAATTTCAGTCAGAGAAGAGCAGGGTGAGAACATGTGAGAGGAACAGCTCTGCAGACACCCAGGTCAGTGGAGAAGGAGGGGAAGGAGGTGCCCCCTCCACCGGAGCTGAGATTCCCCTGCAGCCCATGATATAGACCATGGGGAAGCAGCTGTGCCCCTGCAGCCCATGGAGGGCCACAGGGATCTAGAGATCCATCTGCAACCCCTGGAGGAGACCCACACTGGAGCAGGTGGATACCTGAGAGGAGACTGTGAACCCAAGGTCTCAAGCCATCATAGCATCCACCAGTCCTCTGTTCACAAACACCAGATCCAGCAGGGCAATTCCTCTAGTTGACTAAGTTGTGCCAAGACGTTATTTTCGACACCGTCCAGGAACCTCCTAGACTTTTTTTTAATCAAACCTTATAGCAGTCTCTGATTTATAAAACATGGCTCTTTCTAAGTAAAACTTAAATGCCTAAAGGCGCTGTGCACTCTCAAATGTGTATAGAATATGGGGAAAGAAGAGCTCAGACCTGGGACAGTGCCTGTGGGTGTACACACATTGCACCCCACTCCTTGGAAGTTTTCATCTTATCCTGGGAAACCCTGAGTAGTCCCCATGGGACAAACATATCTTGGAAGGGAGAAAAGGCAGTGTAATTCCTGAATTTTTGTTCCTAAGATGTTACAATCTTTTCTTTTTTTCTACCCCAAAGAGAACTAAAAGAAGCACAAGATCTAATTAAATATGAAGAAAAGTGGTAAAAAAGGAAATATGATACTGAGTCCTCTGCTTTAAACCATGTGAAGAAGGCCCAGCCTCACTTGGGTTTATTTTAAAGAAAATCTTGTGTTGTAGTGCCGTGAAGGAAACATACATTTGCTTGTCTCCTAGTTGTGAGAGACAGGATGGAGGAAATAAAAGGATGGATATAAATAAAATATATTCTTCTCTTAATTTCTTATTTTTAAAACATATTGGTAGTGTACTTATGGTTCATTAACATATTTCTGACTATAAGGTTTCCATTGCAATCTGTGGAAAATCCCTGGTTACTTCACATCTGAAATTGTTAATGTCACAATTACTTGTTCATAGTAAGTTCATTATATTGTGATAGCTGAAATAATTTCTCCCTTTTTTTTTTTTGTTTTCCTTCTTTAAATGATGAGTCACTTAGGCTTATGTAGTTCCAGGCAAACACAAGAACTTAAACATAAAACTCAGCCCCAAATCCTCTTCTCTCCTGCTTAAAACTGCCCAGTCTCAGTAAGCCAAATGGTAGAGTGAAGTTCTTACCACCATTTTAGGGAAGAAATTTGGGCAAGAACATAATTTTATTCTAACCATACGAAGCAATATATATAGTGTGAAACTAAATGCAATTACATACTGTCCACAAAACACTTGAACATGAAACAATTACTTTTGCATGGAGCAATTTAACTTCAAATGCAAACGTGATCAAAATATACCTTCCTGATTGAATTCCCCATTTTTTTTCACTATTTTCATTATCGTGAATCAATCTTTCTCAACCTGAGACTGTAAACCTTAAATTTAAATTAAATTTATCATATTTTTTCTTCCTTAAAGCAGTTACATTTTTTACCCTTACCTGTACATTTCTTTGGGCTTTTAGAGAGAAAGCAAGAACCAGACTTCCAATTTTCAGCTTTAATTTATTAATGGTCAGTTTTCTCCTGTTTATTCCTGTGTCAACATTGTTTTTCCCTCTCTACTATTGAGCTGTTCATATTTTATGAGGAAGAGTCATGTCCCCTTTTAGCCTTTGTTTTATTGTATTAAATAAACCAACTTCTTTTTCATATGATAGATTTACTCTTTCCTTACTTATCTTACACTACAAATTTCTTCACTATGTTTATTGGGAAACTATTTTTGCAGAAACCATAGGATTTATAGGTTTTCTTCAAGGTTATGGTGCACTAGGAATGGAGTAATTGTTTTTCTCCTAAATATTCCTACGTGCTAATATCTTATTTACTGTTGTGCAAGAATTTGGTAAATTGTGAAACAGTGATTCATCCAGATGCTTCCAGGTATTTGTAATCTGATTAAACTAAAGGTTATCACATCTCTTACAAGGCTTTGTGCTCCTCCCTTTACCCACAATATCTTTTATCACAGTAGCTATAAAAATATTATATGAGCTCAAATTCACTGCCTAAACAGTAGCAAAAAAATGCAGCAGAAAAACTTACTCTCTCCATATTTTTCAGAGAGCCCTAAATCAAACTCTGTGGACACAGTTAAACCATGAATTCATGCTCTTAATTGTTGCCTTGAATGAATAATGCAGGTTAAAGTACCCTGAATATGACATATTGCTCAAACTTAGATCTACCAATATAATCACACATGGTGGAGCAACAGCACTATATGACTTACTAACAATTCAAAAGAAATTCCAAAATTTCCCAAAAGCTATCAAATAGATTGCTCACTATCATGATGATTTTTGTTATGGTGTTCTACATGGGGTTTTTTTTGTTCGTTTGTTTGTTTGTTTTATTATTATTATTATTTATTTCATTTTATTTTAAATTGCCTGGCATTCACTTCGATCTAATTCTTGGCTTCAGAAAAGTGCTCTGAACTTAAAAGAAACTATAACAGATATTTACTCAATGGTATATATGTATTTTATGCATGATCATTCAGAAAGACTATTTCAGAAACCTCAAAAAAGATTTTTTTGGTGTAAATAAGCCAAAAGTTACTACTATACCTAGTTTAACTGACTAAAGTACATTTCTCACTCTAATATCTGAGATCCCATGTGATCTTCTGCCTGGTGTTAACTATATGAGGTATTGCTTTTACTGATAATTCCCGAAATAATGGTTTCACAAATACAAAAAGATTATTCTTTGGAGAGACCTAATTTAAAATAATTATATATTTTTTTAATTCTCTCACAGGCATAAAAGTATTTTGCCCTTGAAGAGAAAAATTAAATGAGTATATAAATGTTTACTTGAACATAAGCTTTTATGATTGCTACTAGGAGTGAATTAGCATAAGTAGTCTAATACTATATTTGAGCATACATTCTAAATATTTGCAAATGAAGTAACGTGGATATTTTAGCCTTGAGTACAAAAGACAGGAAATAAGGCTACATTCTCCAATATGTGCAAAAGCAATCTCCAACAGCACTATGACAGTGGATAGTAAAATGCAAGTTAACATGATCTGACAGAATAAGATATATGAAGCATATTGTGAGGCATTGAAGTCAGAGATGTAGCTTACAAATTTGAGTTGAAGCTTTACAGCTTACAGATAAAAATGAGACATTTTAAGGAAAGAAGAAATAGTTTTTTTGGGAAGAGATCTGTGACATCTGTCCTTTATCTTGCAACTGTTCTATGGAGAAATAATTTAATCTTGCAATAAAACGTACAGAAGCTACTAAAAGTCTTTCTATCAGAAAATTTATTTCACAATCAGTAATAAGGAGAGTTAAGTTTATATTTTGTTATTTTTACTATGCAAACATATGCTATCTGTAATAAATATATTATCTTTCATCATTTTAATATGCTGGTGAAAAAGGAGAAATCAAATTGAGGAGCAAGTATTTAATAGGCCTGATTTTATTAGCGCATTTTATCTAATAGTTTACAATAATTTATATGGCATTATATGTCAGTAATTGGCATGGTACTTTAAAGAAAAACTTTACATCTGGAATAGGCTGTAAAGTTTTTATATGTCAGTAATTGGCATGGTACTTTAAAGAAAAACTTTACATCTGGAATAGGCTGTAAAGTTTTTATATGTCAGTAATTGGCATGGTACTTTAAAGAAAAACTTTACATCTGGAATAGGCTGTACTGAGTACTGGAGTTTAATGTCAAGAAAGATGCAATAAAACAGAGAAAACTAAAAAGAGCCTTTCCCCTTCTAATAAATCCAGACAGAGCCCTGTTTCTGTTCCAGTTACATCAGAGCACTGGACCGATACCAAGTCATTCGAAAAAACGCTTTTAAGAAACGTCTTTCACCCCTTTGCAGACACAAGATGTAAGAATACATCATATAAGAATACATTTTAGTACAACAAATCAAATAAATAAGCAATTAAACATTTTCCCACAAACTAGAATCAGAACCGCTTACGTTGTTACTTGATTTATGGGCGTGAATTGAAATTTCCTACAAAACAAGCCATTGTGTCTGCTTTTACAAGCTAATGAGCAGCGTGTGACTGTTTCTTCTATTTCTTAAGGCTATAAAAAGTTTCATTTAAAATACTTTGTTTATTGCATGTCACATTTCATTCCATATGTGCTTATGCTGGGCTGTATTGTATCAAATTGACTTCTAACTGCAACACAAAACAGAGCAAGCCTATAGGCTAATATCTACCAACTTCTCCTTTTATGTGCTTTCCCTCTAGATTTAAGCGTAAATTTAGTTTTGTTTATATCTGGAGGACACCTTTGTGTGCATTTGTTAAGAGGCTTAGGCTATACTCACCTTGTGCTGGCTTCAGCACCAGTCTGAGAGAGTTACCAGCCCTAGTGCTCGTGGGCCCTCTCTGCTGGAACTTGTCAACCCCTCCTTTTCACTTGCAGCAAGTTCCTAATCCATTTTAGCCCAATGAGTTAGACTAGCAAAGACCTGTTGCTTAAACTAATTCATTTGATTTTCCTGAAACACTACACAGGGCTTTCAAAAATGCAGTCCAGCTGAAAATGGTGATTTTCCAAAGGGAAACAGGGATACAGCTGCTGCCTCAGGGAGGTATTGTGTCAATGCAGCTGTTAACTACAGAGGGAGAAGGTATCTAAGGGATTGTGAAAGCCCATTGGGTACATAAGCATTTCAGAAATCCCGCCACATTCATAATTACATAAATTAATGCAATTAAATTTTTGTATTCTGATGTAAATGCTTCCTTCAATGGGAACAGGCTAAAATGTTTAAATATTTTTGGCAAGAACCATGAAGATTCCTTGACAGACAAAATAAATTGAATAAAGTAGCATTATCCAGAAGTCTAAACTGTTCTCCTCAATCCAGAATCTAAGGTGATAGAACAGAACAAACATTATTTGTTTTAAAATTTTTCTTTAAATATTTTTTATTTAATTAAAGACAGATAAAACCCTTAAATGCTAGAAGACTAGGAAATGGGTGCAAAATTTTTCTTAACCATATTGTTTCCTCTTTTTTGTTATTATTCTGGTTGTTACAGTAGGGGATGAGGGGTTGCAGCAAGGGGAAACTTGTCTGGCTTTTTTAAAGAAAGTATATGTAGATGTAAATATTTTTATTACCACAGGCCCTGTTCCTCATTTCACAGTAAGATATTCCATGTGCATAACTCCTTGGTCATGCCTTTGAAATTGCAACAATTTGACAGCAAAAGACTAGCATGACTCAACCGCGTTTTAAATCCACCTCTGCTGAATATGGAAGTTATCACCACTGTAAGAGAATTCATATCACTTGCAGCGTACGTTCACTGTTTCACACTGGTAGATGACTTGCCTCACTTTTTTTTTCCTCCCCATAAAATGTCTGTGTCAATTTGAAGTTCAAAAGAAACCACACTATTAGAATTCTTTTCAGCTTGTCTTTATTTTTAGTTTTAGACTAACTAATGCCTCGTAACACAGAAAAACGAATTCCAGACGTGAATTTTGCACACGTTTTTCTTATTTTCCATTCATATTTGCTCTTTCTAGTAATAACCAGTTTTTCGTTTTAGATGTTCATGAGTTCACAGGAGATTTTAAGCTGTTAAAGATGGGATGAGTCTATGCAAGTTTATGGGTAAATATGTCTACTTCCCTACAGGATCATACTGATCTTGTTGGCATTGTCCCCCAAATGGCTGTCACTGTAATTGTAAGAGTATTGAGAATACTTATAGCCATATTTCTAGTGGTGCATTATTACAGTTTTGAAGGATAACCAAGAATTTTCAAAACTTTCTTTACTTCTGGCACACCAGTAATATTCTATTTTGTATCAAAATTTGACCAATCAGAATTAAATTTGCATTAAAAAAAATTATTCATATCTCAAGCCAACTCCAGAACTTTTACTATTTTGCCTAGCCTAAAATGTTCCCTTACTTCCCATTCCAGCTTCTTCCAAACAAGAATGAAATTGACCAAAAATGTCCAAAGAACTGAGAATTTCAAGCTGTGAGTAGCTGAATAAAGAATTCTTCAAACAAGACGAGTGAACTTAACTGTCATTGAAACATATGGTGAAACAGTTTTCATGATGTGCCTGATTCCAAACCCATTAAAGGAAGCTGTTCCACTGACTTCATTGGGTTTGAATCAGGGCCTATTAAAGGTGCTTAAAAAGTGCTTTTAAAATCAATGCCAACCAGTGAGACTCCTTTCCAAATGAATGTGATCTGTTTTGTCCAAGGAAGTTAATTTATTCTCAATTGGATGCCCGGTTTCACACATTCAAGTCTTCCTATGAACATTCATGGTTAGACCTTCAGCTGGTATATATCAGCATAATTCCATTAAGGTCTATATGTCTGTGACAATTTACATCTGGACCATAGTTTTGGAACCCATATTCTAAATCTTTGGAGATTTTCTCATCACGCCTCACTGTATTTTTCTTGTTTGGTTTTTCAGCTATCAGTTGAAGAAAAACACTGTGTCCAGGAAAAGAGCCTCAACTGGGCTGCTTTCTATATGTGAAGAAAGACAATGGAAAATAATTGAGAGTCAATGCATATGGAAAGCGTTTTCAGAAGAAATCCAGATATCAAATTTTCTCCAGTAAAATTCTTCTTATATGCAAGGGAAATTGTCAACAAACTTCAGACAGCAACCTTTTTTTGTGTATACATTGACAAAAATATCGACCACTCCCTTCTGGTTTGTTTCACCAGGACAGATCTCTGACAGGATCAGTCAGTCAGCAGTGTGTTAACCTCACTTAAATTTCAGATTGCTACAATGAGAGAGAAAAACCTTGTGTTGCAGAACACAACTTTTCTTGCTGCAAGTAGGTGGATTTCTGTTTTGTTTGTTTTTTTTAATACAACATTAATCAAAACATTGTCATACTGTAAAAACAATAAACATTCCTTTTCTCCTTTCCAATTTAAAAATATGTCTAGACAAGAAATCAAAGCTCCTCAGAACTTTTGGAAGCCAGTCCTTAACTTGTTCTAAGAAGAAGTCATCTCATAAATACACATCTGTTTCATTCTTTACAAGTTAGGAAGCAAAGGAACAGTAAAGAGATCACCAGTTTGCAACCAAACAAAAATTCCTGCAATCTTAGTTGTTTAAAGTTCAAGTGTTAAAACTGGCTCAAACAAAAAAAATGTTGCCATTATTTATTACAGATTCATATAAAAATAGAGAAGAAGAATAGATATGGTATAGTTATGGGATTTTTTATGTCTACTGGTGTCACCAAATTGGATGAGGTTTGGCAGAAAGCCCTTTGTGTTCAGCAAATGCCAGATTTAGAGTTAATTCAACATGAAGATGCAAGACTTACAAAATCAACACTCTTCAGATATGCCTGATAAATGGCATTCAACATTAGAAGTTTAAAATGCATCTGCTGAAAATTCACTTAGATACAGGTTTAGAAAACTTGTGACCAACTTGTACATATGACTATCATTCATTCAAAAAGGTGCTTGATTTCTTTTGATAAATGTATAGAAATATATTTTCTCTCCTACTGATTTAATATGTATGTTAAGTAGCTCACTTTTTAGTTAATTATTTGCAGACGTTAAGTTTTCTGTCTGGAACAAATTACAGCAATCTAATCTATGTGAGTTTTAAGCTGAAAAAGATGTAATCATGACACTGATAAGAGTTTTCATTAAAGCAATTTGCTTAAACAATATGGAGAAGTTGCAAAAGTTAGGGTGTGTTGCATTTCAGTGAATTGCTTGCAAGTGAGAAATCACACAGAAAATAATTTTAAACTGTAATATTACAAAATATTTTAAAATAAAAAGCACCTTAATGAAAAATAAAAGACACTAGCTGGGAGACAAAGTAAATGCAGCTGCCCTGTCACTCTGCAACGAGCCTTCTCATCTCCTCAGAGTGTTGTTTATTCCTGTTCCCACTGCTCCAAGAAAGATATCTTTTTTCCACTCCTCAGGTTAAGAAATGCTGTAGGCTGGGCTTACCTATTATTTGATATGATACTTTATGGCATACTAGTCCTCCAACAAGGAAGACGGGAAATAGTACAGAAAGTACAGAGTGCTCACACGTAAAGAAGAAAAGGGAATAAGCGGGTTTAGAAAAGGAAGTTTTCTGAATGACTGTAGGGCAGAGCTAAAGGGGGCCTAAATACCCCATCAACACTGGACAAGGAGATATCTCTCCCCGTATAAAGTGGTGGGATCACAGTGACCCCAGTCAGAAAAGGCCAACAAGAGTCTGTCAGTGCAAATGAGGTAAAGCAGCAGTGCAGACTCACAGTATGATGGTACATGATGTTTTCCAAGCAGTCTTCTGATGTGTTAGACATTTCCAGAAGCCAGAGTAGGTTTAAGACAAGTGGCATAATTGTTTCTTATTGTGTTTTCCATTCCATAATTTTTTTCCTAGATTGCTTTCCAAGCACAGAAACTTTTATTAGAACTGCCATTGCCTGTTTCTACAAGAATGTGACCTACACCTCCTAAACCCACCATTGTCAAGCAGCATAACTTTCTGCAATAGTCTCTTATTCCTCAGTCAAGGAATCATGGTATTTCAACTTATATTCTCTTAGACTTAGAGTAATTGAGTTCTTTTGCTAACATTCTCCAGGCATTGCATACTAGTCTGACTATTCACTTCAATGTGTCCCAGTTTATACACTGATCAACACTTGCTTTTTAAAGGCAGCTCAGCTGAAGTCACAATTTACAGCTAATTCAATCCTCATTATTAAATAGAGTTTTGAGGAAAGCTCTGGCTGGTAGCCACCTCTCATCTGCAGGTGTTTTTTCCTTTGGAAAAAAGTTTTTTTTTTACAATTGCACTGTTAAAAATGGTTCTGAGCAGCTAAATGAGGAGAGAAAATCAAAAAACACACAACAGAGAGGAAAAGACAAAAAAAGATAAGATCTGGAAACTTTCTGGAAGAAAGTCTAGGAATTTATGAAGGTGTGTGAGACAGGTAAATAGCTGAAGAAAAACATGGTGGAGGTTGCATTCTTTTTTATTAGTTTGTTGGGAGTTTTATTGGTGATGGTTTTTTGGTTGTTTGCTTTTTCTTATATCTCCTTTACAGCATGAATCTTGTACATGCAGAGGGCACATTAGAGAGAGACATAGAAAACTGTTCCTGCTCACTGTCTAGCCCTCCAGGGACCTAGACTGTGACTTCCCAGAACTCAAATTTGACATGGGTGGGGCAATTTTAGGTGTAGATACACAATAGATCAATGTGTGTTTAAGAGTTCCACTATGAGTTGAGATGTCCATATTAATGCAGCCATTTTTGTTACTCAGCCCCACTGATCAGATATTCAACCTGCCAGTTCCTTTACGTACTTGTGAGGTTGCACTAACATTTATACCTTCCCATATCCAGCAGTGCAAACACTTGCACCCACACTTGCTATTCAACACTACCCAAGTGGGAGATCTGGCACTCAAACACTCAGCAGATAATCCCACCACATAATACTTCATGTTTGCACAGGTGCGGAGCCAGTCAAGTCTGTAGCCATATGCACAGTTTTGTACACACATAGCTTCAAAGGCCGAGAAAAGACTTGGATTCAAATATAGTCCTTACTACTTCAGCACTAGCATATTTCATTTACTTACATAAACTTAATTGATGGCGTAGCCTGGGAAAGACATAAAACAATTGCAAAATATTTTAAAAGGCCTTATAATGCATGTTGGCTAGCAAGAGTAATGTGCATTTTGTATTACAAAGCTTTCTGCCTTTTTTCATCTCTCTGTACCCTTTGGGACTAAATAAACTCATGAGTCCATTATACATACTTATAACAGCCCACTTAAAACAGTGAACAAAATCACTCTGAATCTGGGGCAAGTCAAGACACTGTTCACCTCTTACAGATTTACCTACTATAGAAATCTGTGTGAACTCTGGTTGCTGTGTATGTTTTCTTCACTCTATCTAGTAACAAGCAGTAATGTTTACAATAATAATAGTTTTGGTCTACAGATTAGTCTTCTTGAAAGCAAATAATGTTTTTTTAAGGCCATATATGAACTCCAAGTAGAAGTTAGTTTTCAGAAAGAATTTCAGTTCCAGTCACACATCTACCTTATTTTAAAACCCAGCCCCACCAAACCCAAATTCTACATTTAAACAGCCTTGCATTTCTGTAACAAACAGAGGAGGGGGTCCAGATGAAAACGGAATGCAGATCTCGATATCAATGTCATAGTTTTCTTTTATCTCTACTTCAAAAAGCTTCCCTGTATTTTTGTAGCCAGCTAGCAGGTTCTAGCCTATGTGGAAGGTGTACTTTTGCAAAAGGTCTCAGCTCTATTCTCCCACTGCATGTTCAGCTTCCAATGTATCTCCTGTAATTTTGAGAAGAAACCTCTACTAGAGGGGAAAATTCCACTAAAAGTGGTCACCTCACACACATTGGTGGAAAGAAACACCTGTGTGTGTGTGTTCATTTCACATTCAGATGCTTATGCTTCCGTGAGAAGCTGCTAGAAACTTCTCCTATGTCCTACAGAGCCAATGCTAGTTGGTCCAAGGCAAATCCATTGGAGGCCACACATGCACAGAAAAAGGCAAAAATTGTAGGGATAGAGAAGAAAAGAGAGGACAGGGGGACTAGCAAGCTGTTTGTTGCTTGCTAGGTACTGTACAGCTTGTAATTTGTCAAGAAACTCATAACAAATACCCTCAGATATAAAAGTTAGTGCACTTAAATAAATGGATAGAGAACATCATAGAAACCCCATTAAATAAGAGATTGACACATATACATAAAAAATCTGCAAGTCATCTCCAAATTGAGAAAAATCTTTTAAGATAAGGCTCCACATCCTCAAAACAAAATAAAAAATTAAAATTATCCTTCAAGAGAGGACTTGGCACAAAGGAAAGAAACCAACATAAAGAATTAGTTGTTATATAGAATATCAAAATCAATTATAAAAATTCTTTTTCCACAATAAAAAGAACAAAAAAGCACAAGTGAAGTCACACATATAAAGAATGTGGTGCAGAGATTACGGCTAATCTACAGATGGCCTCCGTGATACTCTGCCTTTGGTATCAAAAGAAGTAAACATAACTGGTCCAAGGGTCCACTTCAAATAAATAAGCAAACCTGCATCAAAATAATCTCTTTTGTACCATCTACCCAACGGCCAGACAAGCCACTTACTCAACACAAAGAAGGATTATGACTACCCAGTATAAGTTTGCATGAAACAAATCTGTTTATGAAGACACGGTTTAAATGATCTGAAATCCTTCAGCAAGGTCTGGGAATGAAGGTAGAATTTCAATGCAATTAATCCTCAAGGGGACTGAAGAAAGCAAGTTTAGGTCTTTTAGGTTAAAAAGGAAAAACAAAGACAAAGTCAGACTAATGACAGTAACTAGGAAGATATGGAAATGTGCCATTAAAAAATCAATTTGTAAATGCTTAAAGATGAGGGGAAACAGCAGACAAATTTTTCAAGAGCAAATCATGTTAGATTAGTATAAATTCCTTCTTTTAAAGGGATTGACCCTTCACATGAGTTTAGAGGTACAAGATAACTTGAATTTAGCAAAACTTTTGGCAGAGCTTTTTTATATCGTAAGAGAAAATTTGAAGCATGTGGCCTATAATAAATTATTACAAGATATTTGTAAAGCTGATTTAAGAAAATATTTAAAGACGATTGTCAGTTATTCAAGGCAAACTAGAAATTTATCCAAGAGGAGGATGATCACTACATGTATGAAAATAGTTTTGTGGAGTCCAATGTGATACGAATATTTTATTATAATTCAACAAATAATTTTGACAATGGGGAAAATGCTGAAGAATTTTGTTTCATCATTCTCTAGATTCAATATTCTGCTTAGGAAATGCTGAAATAGTTGCCTTAACATTTTCTAAAATTGCTTTCACATTTTAAAAATTTAGTATAAATATGTCTTAAAACATAATAAACTGCTAAAGGATCTAAACCAAAACGAATTATGTCATGTTGCATTTCTACCATCTGAACAAAAATATTTCCCACCTGTACTTTAAAATGTAATTGGAGAGGATTCAAATTTGTTATAGTAAGACTGATGATCAGTTGGTTTCTTATTCCCAAGAAAACCAGAAAAAATAATCAGCTTAACTTTTAGTAAGCAAGATTTGGATTAAATAGTAAACAGGCCTTTGCAGCTAAGCACTGGAACAGGACAGTTGAGAAGATCATAGATGTTCTGTGAAAGGTAGAACAGAAAACCACCAGTAAACATGGATGTTGTCTAATCTTTTATACCTGCTTAGTCTTTTAGCTTCTTTGACAATGAATGCAGTGGTGTCACTGTTATGCTGTCGCCATCCTCTGCAGGTGGAGCAGAGGGGCAGAATGTAATCCTCACAGGACTGATGGTACATCCTTTGAGTCAAGATCATCATACTATAAAATGCTATGGAAAGCTGGCTCAATATAAATTAGTTAGTCACAGAGATGAAGTATTTAATACAGGGTAGAAAGCAAAAACCCAAGACTGTGAGAGATCTCATGTGTAGTTAAATGTTAAAAATCTTGTTTAGATCAACAATTTTGAGCTTCCCTCTGTATACTCTCAGTCTTTCCTGTAAACACAATAGCATAAAGCAACATGAAGCAATAACTGAGAAAACCTATACATAGGATATCCGTTCATTAGCGCTGGAAGAATTTTTGTTTCACCAAAATACGCTGTTTTAGTAAATCCAAGTTATTTTGTGAAGGTGCAGTCAGATAGATACTTATGTCAGAACTAGAGAGGGGGAAGATGAGTATAAAAGAGACTATAGCTTTGTAGTTACAGTGTGAGAGACAATATAAAAAAATCAATTTCCGATTGACTTGGAATGACATGGAAGGAACTGGCCTTTTTGACAATTTAACAGATCCAGGATTTGAATCACCAAGCTGCAGGGTAAAAGTTGCAGTTAGAAGCATCAAACAGATGCAACGATTTGAGGGGGTTTGGCCTAGAGTAAAACAAAATTTAGAAACATTAAAAAGATGTCGAAATTTAAATTATATAGTTGTGATCAGTACCTTGTGGAAGTTTTTGTAGAGGAAAACCTTTCTTTCCTCCTTAGAAAAGAAAAATTTTCTGCCATCATTTCTTGCCTCCAGTTGCCTCTGTCTAGTCCCATTTGTTGAATTCCAAAAAGTATTTGACTGAATGAGATAGGAGAGCCATATTATGTGTCTGAGCAACTTGGCAAAGACTTTGCAGCTAATTGAGATATTTTACTAGCTAAGATGCCCTGGCCTCTTTCCCGGTCATCAGACCCCATGGAATAAGCAGTAAGATCATTAGTGTTCAGGTTTTACACCAGCTGACCTGGGAACCCCTCTTTTTCTGAGAGTAAAAAGAATTGCCTGGTCCCTGTAGCATGGGAGAGTGAGACTTTACATCTACTATTTTTCATTGTATCGCCTTTTGCTATGCACTGCTTTTGCTTTTTTTTTTTTTTTCACAGATGATTGACCTGTAAATGATGATTACATAATCTCTTTAACAACTTCAGTGGATTTCTGTGCTTACTTGTTGCCTTTATGTAAGTACTTCAGGTGCTTCAGACTTAAAACCACTAAGACCTATTACCACTTTTTTTCTTTTCTGGGTCTTAAGTATGAGTTGAGGATGTAAAAATCAACCTAAAATGCATATCAAGTAATATATGTGGATCTACATTCCACTGTCTATGGTTAATTTTTCTTTAGGCTTTTTTTCCACATGTATCTGCTGACAATACTTTTCAGTATTTAGTTCTCCCACCTTGTTATGCTAACTGTGATTCTAAAGTATTGCTCAGAAATTCTGGTTGCAAGGGTATTAGAAAAAACTAAGAAAATCACCAGGTTCAATATAAACAAAACTCTGAGCTGATTTTTTTGGATATTTTTTTCCTCGTCCTACTGGTTTCATAGCCAGAGATTCTTCTCTGATGACTCTTTCTTCTGACTTGGAAACTCACATTCCTCCACCACAATAAGATCTGAGCAGTGTAAAGAACCATTTCCCTCCTTCCATAGAGACTCTTGTGCTAAACAATTCACAGATTCTCTGTGGTCTGAAGTAGCAGCATAGAATAGCCACATTTCTTTAGCCTACAGCCAGAACTTATGCTGTACCTGTCCTGCACAATGCTTAAAAACCTTCTTGGTTAGCCTGCCTTTAGGAACTTCAATTGCCAACAGAATGGCTTTCACATTCTCATTTGCTTTGGTGAACAGGAAATCACTCTTTTTTTTTGTTTGATTATTTTGTTTTGTGTCTAACTCACTGATATTTTAATGTTTTTTTCTGCATAATAGGTGAGATTCAACATTCAGCTTGAATGGTTATGGGTAATGTGGATACAGACTCCCAGACCCTCTCTCAGACATGACTGGCCTGTCCATTTTGTTTTTATATAAGCAAGGCTGGTAATATTGCTGTCTTCTTCTGATGTGCTCATGTAAATAGCAGCAATGGTATCTTTAGGGAGCCTTCTCTGGGAGATTATGTTGGATCAAGCCCTACCAGGGATGTGGCAGAGGAGCACGTAGCTTGTAGATACTGATCGAGCCTTAGTGCTGAGTCTGCAATCTCAGACCGTCAGCACTGGTACCTAGTTGGCATGTGCGGGGGCAAAACCTCTAGTGCTAATCTCTTGAGGAACATTAAACAGGGAAGTGACAAAAGTGATTAAGAGCTGCCCACCTACACTTTATGACCCACTTATTGTTATGACCTGCCTGTGTTGCCTCTGGCCCTTGGTAGCTAAACACAATATAAAACTAGACTCCAAAGAGAGGGGGTGGTGGATTGTAACATTTGCAGATTGCTTGATATGTACCCTAAGAACAATCACAGATTACATCAATTTGGGGAATTAGCCAATGCACAGGAGGGCAGCTCTGCCCTTCAGGGGAATCTCAGACATACTGCAGAAATGGACCGATAGGAATCTCATGAAATTCAACAATGGGAAATGCAAAGTCCTGCAGCTGGGGAGGAATAACCTCATATGACAGCAGTCTGGAGACAGACAGACTGGAAAGCAGCTTTGCAGAAAAGGCCCTGAGGATCCTAGTGGACATCAAGTTGACCATGAGCCAGCAATGCATCCTGGTGGCAAACAGCACCTTGGACTGCATTAAGTGATCCTTCCCTTTTACTATGTACTGGAAAAGGTATCCGGAATTCTAGGTCCAGTTCTGGGCTCTCCAGTACAAAAGTGACATGGATGTACTGGAAAGAGACCAGAGAAGGCCTTTTTAGTGATGTTTAAGGGACTGGATGGAACACCTGATATATGAAGAGACATTGAGAGCTTAGATTGGAGAAGGGAAGACTCCAGTGGATAAGATCTATTCATATGAGTACTTGATGTGGGATGGTAAAGAAGATGGAGAAACACTTTTTCCAGTAGTACCAATGAAAGGTAAAGAGGTGATTGCACAAATTATAATGCAAGAAATTCCATTTAAACAGAAGAAAAAACATCTTTACTTTATAGATGATCAACTATTAAGAAAGTTTGCCAAGAAAGGTTGTGGTGTCTCCATACTCAGAGATATTCAAAACCTAACAGGATCTGGCCTGAGAAACCTAGTCTAGGTGACCTTACTCTGAGCAAAAGGTTTGAATAGACTATCCGGAGTGGCTTTACAGCCTCTCTTTACAGCCTCAACCATTCTCTGATTATGCAATCCTATTTAGAGCTTCACAGTGGGAAACAAAAAAAGGATTCCTGCAGAATTATTTTCTATCTGTTTTCTTGGCTTTTATCAGTAGAAAATATCAATGTGTCAAATTTAAACAAGTGGACTTGTTTAAACATGAAAAAGACTCAAGATTCATGTGCAAGAGTTTATTTGTTTTATCTTCAGTCAAGGAAAGAAATATTCATAATTTCAAACATATCTAACACTGTGTTGCTTTGATAACCAGAATATAAAATTTTTGTGATCCAAGGGGTTATTAAAACACCACAGATTTTATGCCCACTGTATTCTCTTAGGATGTAAAGGTGGCACCAAAATTTAATAAATAAGCCACAGATAACTTAATATGTATATATTTAAAACACTATCACCCCTGTAGTCAGTAAATACAGCTGTGTTCTAATAAAGATAAGGAGCATTTCACAGAACTGAGACCAGCAGACATGGAATCACGAGTATTTCTGTTGGTGGAGGCTATATGAGCTTCCAGAACAGGGTGATGTTTTGCACATTTCCTACTGGGAATAGCCTCTTGTGTGTTCTGACTTCTAACAAAGGAAATTGCACAGGGAAAGTGCCTTGCGCCACAGAAGAATTCAGTGTTTCATGCACAAGTGATATTATTTTTATGCAGGGAAGATTTTCTAGGCACACAAAAACTAATTACTATAGATTGTTCCCATCTTCTTGAGTTCACAAGTACCAGGAGCAACCTGCTATCCACCCATTTTCTTGCAGTGGTAGAAATGAAAAAGCAAACAATTTCAGTACCTTCTGATCAGTCTTCCCAGGCTCAGTGTCTGTCCCTAATTGACTGTATCTAATGAAAAGCACCATAAAATTGGATAAATAAAGGATGATTTATTATCTTCATTATGAAAATGCCAAGAGTTGACCTGATATCTGCTGGGATTGAATCAAGATTTTCTGGGTTAAAATATTTTCAGACAGTATGGAAAGTGCAGAGTAGCCCTGTAGGGCAGACAGGAACTTGCTGTTTTACTGTCTGAACAAGGTACTGCTTTCATAGCACAGCTTTTTGGTAAACATAACAACTAGGTGAGATGACAGTGCATAGCAGATCCCACTGCTCCCAGTTCCGGGACAGCTTCATTGTTCTGGAGTGATGCTGCATAGCTTCAGAATGAAATAAAAAGAAAAGCTGATAATACATAAATGTGTTAAAAGAGGTTGTTTGGGAGCAGGTAGGAAGGAGAAGATTGGCTGTAGGAAGGTTTTTCCTGCTTATCATTCTTGTGGCAGTACAGTAAGTAGAGAAAGAAGTATGGCAAGTAAAGGGATATTCGTTTCTGCTGAGGAGAAGAGAAGGTGCACTTTCTGCATGAAGAGGAACCTTGGGCATGCTGGAGTCTCTCATTAAACCACAGAGCTGAAGGTTTCAAGCTACCTGAAAGTATTCTCCTCAAAAGTGAAGGGCATGTCTTCTACTTGACCTATTTCAAAGAGACATTGAGCCATTCTGTCTCCCTGAGAGCTGTGCAAGATGATAAGCACTTGGTTGTACCATGGTGTAACTTTTTTGCTCCCTTTTGATGAAGCTGTTTTACTGTACAGAAAGCACCTGCATCAGAAAGGGACAGGCTCCAAACCCACCTGATCACAAGGCAGGAAGATCTAAGGACATATAAGTTAGATTAGACCACAGGTCTAAATCTAGAGATAAGTATCCTTATTACTAACAAACTTCAGTCCCCAAAACGTGGCACTTCCTGTCAATAAATATTCCATCAGAGCTGTCATATTCACTGATTATGTTTCTACTGAAATCCACCAAAACGAAGCCT
This sequence comes from Atrichornis clamosus, assembly GCA_013400975.1. Taxonomy (NCBI): domain Eukaryota; kingdom Metazoa; phylum Chordata; class Aves; order Passeriformes; family Menuridae; genus Atrichornis; species Atrichornis clamosus. Next base: position 326,410 of record WBMZ01007487.1, read on the forward strand.
GTGTCCTACAGAATATGGAGGTAAATATTTTGTTAGGCACTAGAAGTTTTCAGTGACAGTTTGTCTTCTTACTGTTGAGTCATGAAGAATCCCTGAAATCATGTTATTTCCTAAACGTTGTGGCACAAACTTTTGAAAAATTATGGTACTTTGTCATGTAAATAGTATAGACAAGGATTACAAATTTCACATCATTTTCTTCTACTAGTTAACAAGGCATGTGTACCTCCAGGCACCAGCTTTCTAGGGTGGAATAGCTCTGTACTACTCTGTAATGCCAGGGCTTAACTTTAAGGTTTGCCTAAGACAATAAAATCACTGTTCTAAAGGTCAGGAGGTAAAATTTATGGGACTGCATCAGCTCCCTCATCTTTCACAACACAAACCGGACATTTGATAAAGAGATCTTAACCCTGAGATATTAATGGTTGTAAAAAGAAACACTATAAAAAGTATGTTAAAAAATCATTGTTTGTTAATTAATACCAAAAAATGTCAATCAAAACCATAATCTATGATCCGATATGCCCTCCATTATTTGAACTATTTGTTTACATTTTGTCTGTCCGAACAATAAAACTACTTTTCTTCCAATTCTATTTAATGTTGATTTTTATCTTCCTGCCTCTCACCGGGAATTCACCATTGTTATCTTTGGTTTCACTGCTCTGCATGAGATGTTTAAACAGAAAGCCACAATATTTTTATTGAAACAATTCATCAAACCAGTAATGAAATGTCTTCTGCCCTAAGCAGCTTTTTTAAGGCACCATGCTACAACTTTTCCAGGTAAAACCCTAAGATGACATCAATTGTTGAAATGATGTTTATAGATGTGATATTTATAGAGTGTCTCTATAATTCACTTTTGATATATGACTACAAAATATACTGTTCAGTGCACTGAGCAGCTGGAGGTTGTACCTTAAATGATACAGTCAAATTCTTCCACTGTTAGAAGTTACTATTTCTTATATATTAAAGTAATTATAAATATATTAAACTTAGTTGAGAGTCATGTCCAAAATATATGGTAGTCATAAAAAAACCTGTTGCATATTATCATACTAAGAAGCAGATTTACCATAATTTCAAAAAATTGTTTCTTTTCAGCTTCAATTCACATAGACAAATAAACACAAAGTAAGGGACTGAGAGTAGAGTATAATTCATCTCTTCTGCATAATTTACCTGTAAATTATTTGGTCCCAAATGGAAAATATGATTTTGCATCACTGACTTCTCATGGTGAATTGAGGAAAAAAGTCCCACAACAATTAATCTACATTTCTGTTGTCCAGTCAGAGAACAAATCACTCAAGCATTGAACTGTCTGATCTGATTTCAAAGATTAGAATGAAAATATTCCATACTGCTCCAACTGCATGTTTGTGCGTTGCAAAATGAATAGATACACTTTTGGCATTTAAATTTTTTCCACTGATGGCCAAGAGTTTCCCAATGGCATCTTAGCTATTTCAATTTAAAATCTTTGTTTGTACTGAACTTTATTCATGCTCAGTCTAACAAATCAGATGAGTACTCTGTGCAGAATACATAATTTTGTCTGATGTTTTGTAATGTGCCTGCAGGAAATGCCCTGTTAGCAAATAATGAAAGAAAGATGTTTGGCTGAAGAAGGAACAATAGGGTAGCTGTGGCAAATAATTTGGAAAGTTCTATCAGAGTTATAGGAGAGCTTATAATATGAATATAAGGAGAAGAATTAATTGGGAGGTTTAACTTGCTGTGTTTTTCTTTTGAAAGTCGGATACTCCTAAAGGAGTAAAGATCTGTGTACATCAGTGACAGTGGTTTTGTTAGAGGTGTTTTAATCAAGACAATCAGCTAAACCTCTCCAGACTTGAGACCTCTAGTTGCTCTTTCATATTCAGAATTTGATATTAACATCCTTTTCTGTATTTTTTCATTGTTTATCAGAATTACTCTCTACCACACAGCAATCTGTTCATTCCTAGGTGCCAAAACTAAAAATTAATTTGGAAAGTTAACTTAAATCAGTGACCATGAAAGAAGTGCAAGGTCCATTTCAATAGGAATGAGTTTCAAAAATATATACTCCTTTGTCTTGTGTGATTTATCTATATAAACTGAATTGAACAAATCCCTAATAAGACCGTAACTGATTGTCTTGTTATATTAGGCTCATATTGCCTAATTTCTGAGGCTTTTGTGACCTTCAGAAAAGAAAAAAAATTATGTTGATCAGTATTATTTACTATCTTCATAAGTATATGTTAACTTAGTATTATTTTTAAAGGGTGTTGTGTACATAAATATCATATTAATAGCTAGGAAAGGTTTTGTACCATCTCACATGGTCTTTGCCTACCAGGGACACCTACAACAAGCTGATGGAACAAATATGGAAAATAAATGAACATTTTCTTGCTAGTTTTTCGTCCCTGTTGATGCAGATGCGACATAACAAAATGTACAGTGCAAAGGTTCTAGGCAAAAGCCCTGTTTGAATAAACAATCAGTCTCCATTTATCATTTTCATATCTTATCATTTGTGCTACAAGGTTGTTGGCCATCTAACTGCTACATTATTGTCTCTTGGTTGAATAAAACATCAGCTCTTATGCATTTGAGAAAAACATCAGGTGCTTAAATGTTGTTGCATATTTCTCTCCTTGTTTTGGATTTCTTAGCTCTGTTGACAGAACATTTCCACGGCTAAATGTCACTTTTCTCAGGGCCGATTTTCTTATGAATAAATGCTCACTGCTTCTATATCATAGTTCGGGTGGCTGTCAGACCAGATGTCGGCCATCACAGTTTTTGATTTGCGTACTAGAGTCTATTCTTCTTTGGACTGTGAGTGGACATGAGTTTAAGCTAATAAGATATTTTAAGCTGTCCAGTTTGCAAATATTTAAAACGCAAATATGTCATTTTCTGTTGTTTTTCTTGTAGATTATGAAAGAGCTAAGAATTAAAAATGTAAATGAAAATTTTGTCTATCAAATTAAACATTTTGGTTTTGCAATGTCATATACTTTTTGCTTTTTAAAACCTGAGGGTTGCATTTTACAGTGGTCTTTCAAGATATCTGATTTTTAGAGAAATAAAATCTGATTTTTAGAGTAATAAAAATCTCATGTCTAGAGTAATAAAAATATCAGTGGACAAAAAAAGACACATATTACTTATATACTCAAGGTAATTCTCAGCAATATTTATGTGGAAAATATGTGATAAAATTTACATTTAGCCAAAACTATATTTCCAATACCATTTTCTGTCTTTAAACAGAGAACATTTTGAAAAGCATATTTCAGTTGTCTTAATTTTCACTGATGACTAAAATGAAAGATTACAATTTTAGGAGAACAAAAGATTCTTAAAGCAATGACACTTTCTCAATTTGATGTAATGCATAAAACCAATACTACTGAGTGAGTGAAAGTTTTGCTTTTTTTCCAGAAGTAACTAATACAAATGTTTTACCAAGAAACATTTTATTTTTATGATGGGATACATAATGAAATACAAGGTAAGATTTTGCTACAAAACCAAATTTTAAATCCTGCTGACCTTAGTGGTACCCTGGTCAAGAGTCATGATTTAGTTCGCTTAGGATGATTTGCAAAAATGCCATCTTTGGAGGTTGCTCCAGAGGTCACAGATTCTAATACAAGACTCACTGATTTCCAAGAGAGAGAAACACAAGCCTGATGAAGCTATTCCATCCATCTTTTCTGTCAGTCCAGCAAATGAGAAAAACTTTCCTGGTTCTGGAGTTGGAGGTAAACTGCTCTCAGCTCTATTACTTTTGGAGTGCTTATAAGCACTTTAAAATGACAATTAATATGTGGACCAGTAAACAATAGATGGTCAGAGCAGAAAACTCTATTCTTTAAAATGTTTTCTTTTTAACCTTTATCTCTGTCCCCTTGCATAGCATTACTAAAAGTATGAGGTATTAAATTCAGCTCTATGTTATGCATTATCAAGTATTACAGAGCTTGTAGTTCAGTTGTCACTAAACCAGAGGTTTGTTGCACATCTTGGATTTCTGTGCTGAGTTCTGAATTAGGACACAGGCAGTGAAAACATTAAAGCCTGGTTTCCCACGCTCTGCATAAGCTATTGTTATAAAAACAATTAGTTGGCAACACTAATATCTGGAATAAAAAATGTTGGATTCTTTGAACACCTGCAGAGATATGAAGAGAAAGGAGATCTGGGGGTTTTTTTTGTTGAAAAGCCTCATGGAATCCTTCTAGTGCTGCTTGTTATCCTAATCATGCAAATAGTCAGCTAACCAGGAGGTGACTTGCCTTTCTGCAGTGCACATGTTGCATTCTAGTGATCCTCAATGAAAAAAAGATAGATTGATCAATTCATATTTCAAAAAGATCATTCACTTAGCTATCTAGCAGGCAAAAATAGATAATTAATGCTATTAATTAATTAATTAATGCTAAGTTATGTGATATAGTTAAGGTAGTTTAGGACTTAATCATAACAGCTTCCAGCTCATGGCTAGTAAATGTGAATGTCAATTCGTTGTATACACTTACTCCAGCAATAATTTTTCATGTTATCTTATCACATTGCCATTAGGCTCTTTCCACTCACCATTGCATGTCTTCCCATTATTCCATTCCCAGTTTCTAGTGAGGTGTGCTGTATTTATGTAATGCTTTCTCATCATTTATCACCTGGGGCACAATAAAATCCTTAATCATTGAGCATACAAATTGTGGGCAAAGCCAGCTGAGCACTGGTTTGCAGGTCTGATGAGAGTGCCACACATAAGCAATAGAGGTCATTTGGCAGTGCATGATGGAGTTACTGTGAGCAAAGAACTATAGATTTTAGGAGAGGAAGTTTCTTATAGTATAATAAATAGTTATAATGTGTAATTAAAGAGCTAAGTTTATGAAATATAATCGTTAATATAGAAAAAGTCCCTCTATCCTAGTGGAGTTACCTATGAAATAAATTGTAGAGAGAAGCATTCAACATGGTGTCTGCTAACCCACAGCAGGGCTCTTCTGCAATCTATGAAAACACCATCTGCTTCGAGCAGGGGGACCATGTGCAGCTCACTAAGACATAAACTTCCAACCAGAATGTTCAAAGCTGCGTTTAGCCACACAACTCCCCATTAATGTTAATCGGAAGTGTATGGTTTTCATATATCCCTTTGAAAATTATATCCCATGAACTACTTTGAAACAATATATTCCCACAAGCATTGACTCAGAAACCAGTACTTCTGAAGGAAAACTGCAGTTACCATAATTCTGAATCAAATCAGCTCAAAAAATGTGGAATTTTTTTTCCCCAAAGATCCATGTGGTGCATGATTTAGAAAAGAGCAGTGTTTTATGATTTTGAAAGCAATGTTGATGAGATCCTTATTGTTTTAACAACTCTATAAGAACCAATTTTTCTGCATAAACTAAAGATAAACCATATTGCTGGAATATGAATAAACTCTTTAAAAAGAGGTAATTCATTACTTAGAACTAATGACATTTGTTCTCTTTAATTGTACCTGGATAGTTTTTATTTTTTGCACTCAGTGGTAGACATGATCATTTATTTACATGACGTAAATGTACAAAGTATGTTTATACATGTGTGTTCTACAAAGACGTTTCTATATTACTCTCTTGAAATTTCTGTAAGTTCTATCTCTATTATAAAATAAAATAAATTATCCCCACCTGTCTAGTGAGACACCAGCAACAGTATTTTGTAGTTTAGGTAAACAAATCTTTCACCTTAATTATGACTGTGAAGTGACTGAAAAACTAAATTTCAAGCTTCATATATTTGCTAGGACTGACTGAAATGGATTTACACACCAGGAAGGTAGAAACTTCAGAATCCTTGTATGTGTCAAGCCTGGTTCACACTATTCACAACTGATGGTGTTTGCATGCTAAAACATTGCGGTAAGAGCTGAGTGCTCTAAGAAAATTTTGCTGGGTTCTGAGCATAGACAAACACCACTCAGAGGAAGACATACATACTAATCGAATGTGAAGAATAATAAATTCAATATAACTGACTCAATTTCTCCAAAGCTTTGTAAAATATTAATTAAGGCCAAAAGTAGCATCTGTAAACTATCCCTTAAGTGCCATGTCCCTGGTGCATATTGCACCTGCTTCAGTTAAATTAAGTAAAATCTTATCTGTTCTCTGTGAGGACATTAGGAATGTAAATAACACTGTTTTTATTCAATAATTTTATTTGCTCCACTCCCCCTCAAACACGTTGGGATACAAAGGTATGAAAATTAGATGTGAAGTAAGAGCTTTGAATTTCCAATGTCAACTCAAAACATTTAGGATCAAGTCTATTCTCAGGTGTCATTCTTACTTCAAATTATTTCAACAAAATTAAACAATTTTCTGAAAAACTTTCCCAGTTTTTCAAGTAGATTTCATTACAATAGCATCAAAGATAAAAGTGTGGGGTTTTTTACTGGTGCAAGGAGGGAATAGGAAAAGTGTTTGCCCATGACTGGAATCTTCAGCATGATGACATAATTTGTAGTTCTTTTGTCAAAATTTAACTTCTCTGAATGAATACAATGAAATGGCTCTGCTTTCTTTCTTTCAAACAAGCAAACAACATGAGTACATCTGTTTTGTCTGATCACTGACAGCTTGTTAAAAAAAAAGCCTATTGCACAGCTTTTATCCAAATGAAGTGGAATCTTTCATCTAAATACACAGATCTTTCATGACCTTGTTCCTTGCAAATTTTCCTATTATTTTTGTCCACTCCTAATTTTAAAATGATAGAAAGAAAATCATCTAGGTTCAACACAAACAACACAGAAAATCAGAAGCTAGAAGGATATCAAAGGTCAACTTCATATCTAAAAAAATGAAAAGTGTTTCCTGTCCCCAAAATACAATCTGTTAACTCCCAAAAAGGGTTAGCAATCAAGAGGCTACTTGATTGCTTCAAATGATAGAGTAGTTTAAAAGATGATAGGACATTGATTACTTCCTTGGGATAATTTTTTGCCTTTTGAAGTGGGGTTAGAAATGCAAGAATGGAAAAAGAGGAGGAGATCAGTGCATGGCAATGGTTCTGTTGTACAATTCAGTTTGTTGCTATTGGACACATGGCAGCGAAGTCTGCTGCAAATTGGCTGATTGTGATGAAGGCAAATGTGATGCAACACAAGATGTTGCAGATATAAACAACAATCATGCAGTTGAAACATGGTTGCCAAGAAAGCATTTACCCTGCTATGCTATTATCATTATTGTTTAACACTTTTGTACTTGAATATTCTTCAAAGCCTAATAAAAATTTTAACTGGAGAAGAAGGACGCATCTATCTCCACGTGCAATCCTCTAATGGCAAATTTTGTCTGGTCTGTCTTCTGCTTAGAACACTAAAATCACCTATTGTCTCTGGATTACAAAGCTACTCCATGTGTAGAACTTAGTTTTGATACCGTGCAGAAGGGAGAAATGAGAAAATCTCATTCAAATGAGCAGAAATAATGTCTTTTTACTTTCCGAAAAAATAGATTGCCTTGAGTATTTAGAAATCTTACCTCAGAGTGAACCAAATTTTCATCACTGCAACTCCACAGACTTTTATGGAATTGTTCTTGGTGTACACGTAAAAAAAAGAGATCAGAGTCAGGGCCACTAATCACCCATTCAGCTATTGTTTCAAAATAATGTATCCTTTGGGACTAGACCTAAGAAAAAATAATAATCTCTGTGCAATAATCTACTGTGCAAGACTTCCCCTTCCCCGAAGCTTGTACTCAGGACAAGAATACAGGAGTAGGGGATGAGGGGTGAAGGTGATAATTCATATCTCTGTGCTTCTTGCTTTTTTTTTTTAACACCTGAAGAAATGACAAAGGAATTTTAGAAGCTCAAACAACTATGAACTGCCTCCAGGACACTCTTAATTTTTTTTTTTTTTCCTATGGCTCCTTTTCTTCTTAGTATGGTTTATATATATATATATACATATATACATATATATATATCTAGTGAAGCATCAAATTGTTCCAGTAATAGAGGGAATAAAGATATTGCATTAATTCAGAGTGAATACTTGCAAAGTCAAACAGAAAATAAACTTCACTTATCAGTTTCCACTGCCACCTGAAACTGCAGCTTCTTCATATTGAGGACTGTTTTCTTTGTACTGAACTGATCTCTACAAAAGACAGAAAAAAGATCCACAGAACATTTCAGTTGATATTCAAAAGATTAGAACCTTATTGTGGAATTGTGATAGGACAGAATTTTAAAGGGATTTAGCAATAAGAATCTACAGAATTGGAATAAATTTCTACAGAAATATTTCTGAAAACTGACAGAATATAAAATAATGATCTATAGTTACTGGGTTTTATAGACTTTTAGAGGACTTTTTCATATCAGCAATCATGCTCTAAGAGAGAGTACAACATAAAAAGCAATCTGCATTCCCTCTTGTCATTGTCAGATTTTCAAATCAGAGCGACTGAATCAGCTCTCCTTTTTCTTTCTGTGTGTAGCAACAAGAGAAAGCGAGAAAGGAAAACAACGTGTTTTTGCCCAGCACTCCATAGCCAAAACTGCTGACTCATTTGAGAGTAATAGCTGGTCACATCCTGAGCCACAGTCAGACCAGCTGGCCTTCACAACTCAGCAGTGGAGAGGGCAGAGCAGTCAAAATAACATAGCAGTCAACCAACCAGACTAAAGATTTATGTTAAAAAGAGAAGAGCAAGTATCTAAAAATAGTGCAGGAGTAGTGGGAGAAACACATAGCTTCCGTAAAATTGCCAAAAGTACCTAGTTTGTTGACCTAGAATGTTTTCTACCGTATCCCTGGCTGCTGCAGTTAACAGACATGCCGTGGTTACATGAGCAATATACCTCAGTGTAACCAGGGTTGAACCGACTGGGCTCAGAGAAAGCCGCTTCCACCACATTCTAGCAGCACATTAGCAATCCCACGGGAGCAAGCAGTGCTGGAGGATGAACTCTTGGTTCTGTTGGCAACCATGGTAAAAAGGCAGTGAGGCTGGTATTTCAGTGAGGCCGGTATTTTACCTGATAGACTAAAGTTTAGTAATGTTAATTGGAGTTTTTTCCACTGATTTCACCCAGCTTCAGTCACCAGTTCAGCATCTAATTTTAAAGGAATTAATTAATCAGGCCTTGCTCTGAATCTTATTTTCATTGACTTAAATCTGATGTTTTCAAATAGCTTATTCTAGGATGCAAATAGCATATGCAATTTATGTTAAATTGAGTTGGAAGAAATCTAGTTTTTACTGCAAAAAGTTCTTCTTGAAGCAGAAATGAGCTTTTTAAAAGCTGTCACATGTGTACAAAATGATTTATATTCCCCAATAATGTGGCCTTTGGAAGCACCATGTACATGTATATTTGTGACATTCAGAGAGTTTTTACTTTGAACTGCTTACTCATTTTTCATCATTAACAGGAATTATGTGGTTAACTCCCCCCAGTACATACCACACTAAATAATCTACAATTCCCTCAGAGATGATAAACTATATTTTAATGTTGAATGAACAAAATTTAGTTTCTTTCTTTCAAAGAAGCATGCGAACATTGCTTGCAGAAAAGAATAAGATGAAAATGAATCCAAAAAAATATATTTATACTTAACCTTTCCTTGAAATTTTGGCCATTAAATTTGGGTTGTTGCTGGAAAACTGAAGTAACACCAAAGGTTCTTTGGCAAAGGATCTGAAGTGGGGAATAAGAAAGCTGAGAGCTTTACAGTCACAACACCATTGGTCTTTTTTATCTGCACCACATTGTCCACTGAAGGAGGGCATTGGTTTCACTTTGATTAAAAGCAGATGCTTAAGGCAGATGTTTGGAGCTAAAAAGAATAGAACTCTTGCTTATGAAATGCTTTCCTATGAGACACTCAGGGCTGTGAAAACAGGTACAGAGTGCCTTCAGGTTCAAATTTCAGATATTTTAGGTAGTGGGGGGGGGGTGAAGCGGGAAATAGATCCTTTATCTAATGCAGTATTTTCCTATAGGCAGAAGCACTTTCCTGAATTTTGAGAGTGTCTGTACAGTATGCTCTGATTATTTTTATCCTCTGTTCAGTAGCTGTTCAGCAAAGAGGAGAAGCCTGCTCTGCATGAGTATTCTACGCAATTGTTCCCAGAGCCCCACGGTGTCCACAGGGGGACGTGAGACGAGCAGGATGACAGACACCTGCTGTGCGGCTGGAGCAGGGGAAGAGACAGCTTCTGTAACCTCAGAGCATTTCTCCTGACAGTATTTTTGGTATTTAATTGTGTGTACTTATTTTTTAAAGCAACCACTCATTTATACTTAAAAAAGCTCACTATTTTGTAGAGGAGTGTACAAGAGAATTAAATCACTAAAAGAAGGGGAGCAAAACTTCAGCATCATGGTTATGAGGGCACTCAGAGCCCTGACTCTCTCTGCCCATCCCTTTGGAGTGTACCCCCACTCTACTCACTGCCCTGGACCCCATTTCAGTCCCCTGGGCGATGAGCCCCTGCCCCACTGATGCTCTGAGAGCCAGTCTCCAGTTTCCCAGAGCCCTGCCATGCCCAGTCATGGACCCTGCTATGTCCCATCGCGGCCTGGTCTGGTGCCCCGCAGCCATGCTTCTGTCTGGGTGGGTGGGAGCAGACCCAGAGCTGTCCTGCCAGCCCTGGCACTTGGTTCCTCCTTATGTCCCTGAGGGAGCCACTGGCTTGGGCAGTACGCTGACCATCAGTGCAGGACCACTGATGGCTTCTCTGGCAGTAAACTAAGTGACTGGGAGGCCACCAAGCAGTCTGGCCACTTCCACAGTGCTAAACTCCACCAGACCTCGGAAGCAGAATTTTATATGTATAAAATGTTCCTTGAGAAAGGGTTCCTGGCCCTCGCTGCCTTCTAGACCTCCTCTGATAGAGTTAGTCTTGGTTTTCCAGCTGTCCCAGCATCACCAAAGCCAAAGACAGGGCCTGCTTTTAAAGAATCCTGACACTTTAGAGCTGTATATTTCAGATCTTGTGGGCTTTAAAAGTAAATGACAGTTGCATGCCTGGATAGATTCACTATTGGAAGAGCATTATGTTTGCTATAAAAATGAACATTTGAAATGTTCCAAAGTCTTTGTAAGCAAACTTGTCTGGCACTACTTGACAATGCGTGTGTTTTCTATTTGCAAATAAATTTCTGACTGTCCCACAGGGGTTATGAAGGATTCAGAGGAGCATATATTTCCTTTTCTACAATATTTTACATCATTTTAGCACCAAAAAAATGTATTATGCAGGTGATTTTAGTTCTTTCTATAAATATAAATATTTTGTACCTTATAAAACCTTTTATCCTTTTTCAGAGAAGCATAATCTGTTATGTGTTATAGTGAAAATGCATGAAGAGGGTCCTGGGTCTTCCATCAACAAACTGAACCAGAAATACTTGTTGTTACCCAGCATAGTTTATATGGAGGAGGAAACCTGTAGGCAAGGGGGAAGAACGTGGGGAGCTATATGTTGTCAGTGTTTATCCAACAACAGTGCAGAAGCTCAGAAACTTGCCATAGGTTTATAGTTCTGAACTTGGCTGGACACGCAGGATTAATTTTAAAAGGGATTCCTAACATTTCATCTTCATACACTTTTCCACTTGCTGTGAGCCTATAGACCTCTACAGATCCTTCGCAATTCAGACCTATCTCACTGGATTGTAATTTAGAGAAAATGCGCAGAACGTGGACCAAGGACTACAGATTTAGGACAACCATCAGCAGGAGTAGCAGTAAAAGCAAAGCACCTCTGAATGAGATACAAATGGTTCATCAGAAGGGAAGAATGGAAATCCCTGTCAATGGATGGCAGAACAGACAAAAGGAAGATCAAAGAGATTGTGAATAGGTACATGCCTTGAAAACTGCTGTGGATAGGGGTCACTAGAAGAAAGCTTCAAAAAATATGTTGGGGGACAGTTCTGAATAAGAAACAGGTTGGTCAAGTCCAACTAGAAACAGAGAGAAGTACACTTATATACAGGATAGAAAGAAAGTATTTGATGATACTGGAAAAGAAGGTGAAAAAGCCTATTTATCTTCGGTTGACAGTTTCATGGAGGAGTTGTATAAGCAGACAGTAAAGTGATACAAATATTTCATATAAAATAATTTAGGAATTCATATGGGCAACATTTGCACTATCTCATTTCCATCCTGGCTTATGATTTTGTTTATTATTACAATTTAAAATTTCTACTCCAAAATAGATCCTTACTCCTTACCCCCAAAACACAAAGTCACCAGAATGAACTAATCCACTGTGCTCCTCAAGAAGTTTTCCAATATTTGAATTTGATTTATTGACTTTGACACAGATTCTAGACTCTGAAGTTCTCACAAAACTGCTCTCTGTAGATAGCAGGCAAAAAACAACAGACACAAAATCTTGAACTTGAGTTAGTTTCTCCCTTTCTTTTATTGAATTTCTTTCCCAGTTTAATCCTAAAAGCAATTTAGTCAGATGTGCAATATGTATACTCAAAGGTTTCCTTCAGTGATATTCTGATAAGACACTCAACCCAAAATTTCACATACAAGTATCTGACTTAAGGACACATGGTACATGAGAACCTGACTGCAATTCAGCTCAGATATAATGAGAGTAGTAACAAAAGTTGGGAGAAATTGATGACGGAGATGATGGAAGTAGCCTCAGCTTCTCTAGAGACAGAGCAAAGCCTTTCACTTCTAAGATTGTTCACAACTTGGAGTAGTACTCAGTTTGTGCCTGGTGAAAATTCATATTCACAGCTCCACCAGGTTTTTTCAATGCTGACCAGTTGACTTTTCTTCCTAGGTACAGACACTGTCACTGGTCTTTGAAACCTCGTCACTCAAAATTAGGTTATTGCGGTATATTTGTTATGACACTACCCTGTGAAACTCTTTGGGGCTCGTATTTGCATGGAAAGTAATAATTTGCTCACAGGGCTAATGCTAGCAGGTGTTTTGAAAATGGCATCTAGACAGATTTTTCCAGCCAAATAATGTGTTTTCTGCTAGATACTTTTGATATATATCATTTTTACAAGTAATTTCTCTGATGGTAATTAATAATAAGGATACACAGATACACTTGAAACAAAACATTTTGACAGTAGCAAGTGCAAATTTCCTTCAACTTTATTACCCACAGAAATCGGATAGACTTTAATTAAAAAGAAAAAAAAATAAAAAACATAGGAATGAAGAACCACAGAGTTTTTTTTAAAAATGTAAGCAAAAAGAGACAGCCAAATGTTTACAGATAAAGGAAACTTCTATTACAGGCATAAAATTATTAATCAATCAAAACAGAAAGAAAATATACCAGAAACTAGAAGTCTGATAGAGTCCTCTGGATTAATAGGTGATCAAGAAGTGAAAGGTCTGCTCAGAAAAGACTGTAAGAGAAGAGCTAGATAATTCCTTGCATTCCTGCTGACTATAAGGAACCTGAGGAAACTTCATCCTGGAACTGTTATTTTTAGGGGATTAGTCAGAGGAGTCATCTTAAACAGAAGCAGCAGCAGCAGAAGCTCAGGAAAATGTTCATTAAATGAAGAGTGATGAGTCACAAGGCCAATATAATAGGCATTCAAGATCTTTGAAAGAACTGAAATATTATATTGCCAATCTATTAAATGTTGTAAACAGCCTATCAATTGAATCACCACCTATAAATATAAAGAAAATGGTTTGTTCTTAAACAGGGATTCACAGATTATTGCCCAGTAATCCTTATTTCTGTACTTGTAAAATTGGAAAAGTCTGTCATGAAGGTAGACATGTAGACATGAAGCTAAATTAACTCACTGGAAAAGAGTTAATTGCAATTTGTTGCTTCTAAAGCTGCTTGTGGTCTTTGAAAAAGCAAAGAGTCATATACACAAGATCAGGTTAATACAGTTGACAAAGGTTTCCAGAAGGTTCTCAGAAAATGGCTCACCAAAGAACATTAGAAAAATTAGGCTCTCACAGGTTAAAAAAAAAAGTCCTCTTATGATTTTAAAAGAAAAGCAGAGATAAAACGCTATTTAAAAGATGAAAAGCAAAGAACAGGTAATGAGCAGAGAGATTTTCCTAACTGGAAGGGTAAAACTGACAACTAAAAAGGCAAGTAAAATTCAGTTTATGTAAGCAGTGTAAGGGGAGGGATTTGAGAACAATCTTTGTATTATGAGTTGTTTAGAGAAAGTGAGGAGGTAACCATTAAAGTTCAAATGTGACTTAAAATTTTAAAACTACTCTCTGCCCATCACAGCTTAGTTTACAAAAAAAATGCTGTTACAATCTCAGGAAGCCCCAGCACTACAAATTTCCTGAAGCTGGGAGGACACAGTGGGAGAAGAACCATGCAGTGTTTCTTCTGCCTCTTGTATACTTTTTGCCAGAAATTAGTGCTAATCTTTGTGCAAGACACAGTAGTGGGCTCCTTACACCCAACACTAAATTAAATATATACTCCAGAGGGACAGTATTCTCCTCTTGATTGGTTAATAGTTCATTTACATGGATTGTAATTACCACACTAATGACAGAAACATTAAGACAAAGGCTTGTTTCCAATTTCAGAAACATTCATTTTAAAAATAGACACTATCCTTTGGTCTCTTCTATAATGTTAATCACACCAAATATTTATTTTCTTTTCTCTATACTTTCCTTACATCTTCAAATAAAAATAAGTTTAAAATCCTCTAAGCTAAACATTTTGTCAGCTAACATGGTTAGGAGGGTTTTTTTGACATTCCTGCAGCAACAGTCTAAACTATATAAAAGTCACATAATTGACAAGAGGGATCTAAGATGTTAGCAAAGGTGTAAGTTAAACGAGTTAGCAAATATAAAGTGGATTCAATTCAAGGATCTCACAGAATACCATATTATATGGCCATGACTTTGTACTTTTGGAGGTAAATGTAAGTAAAGTAAACTCAAGTAGTGTTAAGAACTCTGGTCCTGAACTCGTCCTGATGTTGTTGAGTATAGGAAAATAGTGACAGCTCTGTTAAAGTGACAGCTGTCACTCCATAGTGTGAATGTTTTAATGTGACACTAAGAGGCAAAGCTTGTTGTAAAAGTGTGTAAGAATGACACTAAGTGATCCTTGTACACTCTAATCCTAAAATATTACTGTAAGTCTGATCTAAAATGGTGCAGCCAGAAAATTGTCCAGGACAGCTGTTCCCTCGTCCAAAATTGCCTCAAGTACTTAAGTTATCAAGATTACTCTCATACCATCAGTATGACTGTAAACTAAAATGTCAGGAAAATCTGGTGAGAAAGTCTACCCTGGACAGAAAAAGAGAAGACTTAAAATGTGAAAAATACTTTTGAAAATACAGTGAATACTGTATTTTCAAAAAAAAAAAATACTGTGAAATACAGATACTCAGGGAATTATGAGAAAAGCATCAGGACTTCCTCAAATATCAGCTGTGAAATACTGTCATTTATCTAGGGTTGTGCACATGTAAGGTAATCCCAGGTGTACTTTTTAAGGCAAGATTTCTCTGGAAGTAAAAGGCATCTGCATGGCAGGATTACAAAATAGGATCTGTATATTTTTGCATTTCATAATTGCAAGGAGTTACACAGAAAATAATTTCACCTGGAATTATGAAATGTCTTTATTTTATGATTTCTAAAAGATGAGCTTGCAAATTTAGGGTTAAAGCTGTGAGCAAATGGACCATGCCTTAATTCAACATTTTTAATTTCCTGTGGGGTGTGTTCATCACCAGGTCCCCGTGGATAAGTTTGTTATTTAACACTCCATCTAGCACCCTCCATGAGGCTTTGTGAAGCCACAGACCTGAGATCATACTGTCTGTGGGATTTGCCTTGTTCACAGCGGCAGCAAGCACCATCCTCATGACAGCAACTCTGGCTTCTCTAATGCATTTGTTAATTACATTTCCTCTTGATCATTGGGTGGGAAGAATCTGCATGCTTGTATGTTTTATTACTTGGTCTGGCCTATCAGCACATTCTTGGCGAATTAAGCCTTTGGCTATAACAGATAGAAAAGGCTAAAGAAAGCATGAGTTATGAAAAGCAAACAAATTCATTTCTTTGCGGTTTCGTGTAGACTGTGAGCTTGGAGGCAGTGGCCATTGCCCTACATTCTCCCCTAAATGACCACAGCTTCTTTCACATCCACGTATGAGACTGGTGCCATGGGCCTACAGGTCTTGTGAGTGTTTGCTTGGGTCTGAACCTGTTTTTCTTGACTGCTACTGCCATTTGACACACAGCTCTCAGTCCAAGATATGATGACGGTTTCTAAATATGATACAGACAGAACATTCTTCATTAAAGTTTTGTTTTCTGAGAGAAAAAGTGGCATACTTTGCTTTCCTAATAGCAGCCTTCTCCAGTTAATAACAACTAATACCCTCTCTTACTGTCCTTCAAGATGATTCCAAAGTTGTTCTTCATAGGTTTTTTGATTTCTCCTGACCCCTGATTGAGTCTTCAAAATTATTTTGTCCAGTCTCACTCCCATAACTGTGATCAACTATTTAAAGGAAAGAAAGTCATCAATTCCATAAAGCAGATCATTCAACCTGAGTGGGAAGTGATGTAGTCTAGGATAGGTGAATTTTACATTACTTTGGGCAATACAGATTTCACTCTCTTTTTGCATAAAAAGAAGTTTAATGAGGAACCATATAGGATAAGTTTGTTATTTGTGGGCAATCTTATTTTTACCATTTAATCCCACATTACATTTCCCCAGCAAGGGGACATAAAAACACAGGAACTGATGGAGCAGATGAGATCAGTGATCCTTCCATCTGATTCTTCTGCTGACAACAGCTGCTTTCAAAACCTAGTGTGTAGGAAAGGTTGATATATATACATATATATATAGCAAAGGAGTACAAGTAGAAATCTTGCTTGACAGACTGACTGACAGGTTTGCCCACTTAACCTGCCACACTCAAGAATGATTTAGAATAATAATTAAAAACAAAACAAAACAAACAAACAAACAAAACAAAAACAAATAAACAAAACAAAACAAACAAAAACCCAAAAAAACCAAAAAAACCCCACCTGAATGGGACTAATTAGATACTTATGTCCAAAGGACTTGCAGCAAAATACCTGCTATTAGTTCATCAAAAGCCATAGCACTCTGGCAAATGGAGACATTCAGGTGCCTGAACACATGCATCTTGTCACATTTTGTTGAGGCCTATGTTATTTAAAACAGGTATGGCGCAAGATTTTACAGGAGACCTGTATCTTTTTAGAACACCTTTTGGAGATTAAGCAGGACATATGCAGGTACTAGAAGGTCACTTGTTGCCTAGATTTAGGCAGTTGTACACCTCTTTTCCTGACAGAGGCACACTTTTGGATTAGATTAATTAATAGCCCTGTTCTTATACCAAATTTCATCTGGGGCATGCAGCAATGATGCCAGACTTGATTTCAGTGTAACTTGGCTCTTGCTATAAACTGCCCATGTGCTTGGCACTGCAAGGGTGTGAAAAACGAAGTTCACTCTCCGGTTAGGATTTGAAAGGTTTAATAAAAGGACAATAAGGGGCAAAAAGTAATAAAGCAAAATTCACAGCCCTGGGTGCTTTTGGCACTCAGCCAAGAGCACACCTGCTACCTGTATGTAAGGATCCCCCTTACATACACCTTGGCCTATTTCATATTCATAGACAATAATGCATATTCAAACTTTTTTCCAGGAACTGTTTAGCATGGAATGTAGTTTTGGTAGTTCCCGGAACTTGTAGATGTATTCAAACTTTTTCCGGGAACTGTTTAACTTGGAATGTAGTTTGGTAATTCCTCGGACCAGGAGATGTATATCTTTGCTGGGGGAATAAGCCTCTTGGCGACGCATATTATCTTATTGTATCATGCGCATTTCTTGGCTATGACTTTAGGTCAGTTTTTGTTAGTCCTGGAGGGGGCTTTGGTCTGTGTTTTTAAGAAAAAAGAAGAAGGAATAAAGGTAGAAGGAAAAACAGAAAAAAAGAAGAAAAAAAAAAAAGAAAGAAAAAAAAACCAAAAAAACCCCACCCCAACAAAGATACATTGTACATAAAGCTACTTATACATATAGCATCTATTTGTAACAAAGCCACTATTACAAAAGCTACTTAAATATTACTTGTTTTAACATTCGCGGAAAGCCAATATTATAGCATCTATTTATCACAATGGCATTCAGTACCCTCTCTGGCAGTGCACCTAAGTTCTTGCTTATTCATAAATACAGAAAGTCACAAACCTGTAAGTCTCAGGCTTACAGACTGATAATTAAACCTCACTTTAAGCATCTGATTAAATGCTCTGCTGAATTATTTTCAATGTCCTTTATTTCCCATGTTCAAGTTCACTATCTATCTGAAAAAAAAATCAATATTTTTGGAATGATAAAAGACACATCCATCTTACATTTCAATCTTCTACATGAGTCTTCAGAAATTATAGCTTAGTTATGAGAAATCATTCAAAGATAAGGTTATAGTCAATGGAAATTTTAATGCTGAGAGTATTAAACATTTGTGTTTTCAATGGAAAAACAGTAAGACTCAGCAGTTATGCCTTAATCTTGAACTTTGATGTCAGCCGTGGCCATGAATAATCTCTTAGTGGTCCTAAGATCAAATCAAGGTCAGTTTAACCTTCCCGTCCAATTGAACATCTCTAAAATAAAACTTTAGAGGGAAGGGTATAAATCCACAAAGAATGAAACCAATGAAAATGTTTGCAATAACCTTTGCAGGAGTGAAACTGTCCACCACTGGGAACAGTTCTGCATGTTCTGCTGTCATCACAGCAAGTCATCAGAAAATTAAATGGCTCTTAATACTAAAGAATTGATTTTCATATACTTATTGTATAGTGTTGCATACCTTAAAAGATTCAGACTATTTTGTTTGAAAGCTGGCTAAATTAGTAAGCAAACTCTTTGATTGTCCTAATTGATTTTATCTTTGAGAATACTCCTTGAACTAAGCATCTTACTGTTTTCTCATTGTAGAGACAAAATGAACTTATACTTGGGTCCCACTAAAGAACAAACAAGGAGAAGTTTTGGAAGGTGTGAAAACTGAGTGGCTAATGGACTCCACTGGGCAATGGGACAGGTCTTCCTGAGAGGGATGTTTATCATTTGGCTGTGGATTAAACAGATGCCCCAGGAAGTGTTTTTGCAATTAAGTTCATGTTACTCCATCATATTTATGTTTTGGAATAATGGCTGCATGCATTTGAATTCAAAGAAATGAACATGTCCTGACCTTACTGTCTTGAGAATGAAATCACTTTCAGCAGGTATGTAATAAAACAAAGCAATGTTCTTTTTTCCATCTCTATTTAAATAACCTTGTCAGGAAAGTATTGATATCAAATAATCTATGAATGTTTAACAGTTAAAGGAAAGCTAAACTAAGAGTCCCTCTGTAACACTACTAACGTGACTGAGAATATAAGAGCCAAATGTTAATTTTAAAGTCATGGAGCCAACTTACATATGTAGCAATTTATATGACTTAATTGTATCCATATCTATACAAAGGAGGAACAATCTACAACACATGTAGACACATGACCCATGATTTTATTTTTACGTATTTAAATACACAGTCACATAGTTGCATGTAATTTTTCCTTTTGCCAAAGTCCAAAATACAAAACAAAGTAAATTTTGGTGTTTGACCTCATATAACAATAATCATCCTGTATGTCATAAGATATCCAAACACTTCATTCCTTAAAATTCAGATATCTTCAGTGGCTGGTAAAATATTTATTCTTACTGAGAGCTAAGTCTCTACAATTTCAAAAACCAAGAAATTGGTACGTAATTTGAGTACTTCACAAAGCATTAAAAACCTATATTGGTACCATAATTTTGCTCTGAAACAAGTAAAAACATTGAAATTGGCATTAACTAAATTTATGCCACAAAAAAATGTATCTCTCTACATTTGCAGCATTATGTCAAATGTCAATCTCTAGCACAATATTTGGGGGCAGAAATAGCTCAAGTGCAACAAGAATGAGAGGGTCAGACCACAGTGCCAGCTTTACATCAAAACAAACAGACAAGATACATAGTTGAATAAGTTTGAGGATCATGCTTGTAGTATGAAATACAGTGGATATGCATATATCAATTATTCTGGAAAATGTGAAAAAGAAATTATTTCCCGTATATTAGATTCCTTAACCAACTTTATGATGCAGTTCTAAATTTTCATCTTAGGCCCCAAGACTCATCCTTTTAAATAATTGCTCACATATCTGTGACCCTGATATCCTGGTAGAACCAGATGTTACCCTGACTACAGCAGGTAGCAGGAAACGTGCTTTTTCTGGAAGAAAAATTCTGTCTTCAACTCTGCAAAAGATTACAACTTGTATTCATCAAGGATTTTTGCTTGATGATAAAGACTTGTCCATGAACACAGAATTGTTGAATGAGTGCCTGTGTTCTTAGTTCTGAACATTAAGATTTCACAATGTCTTTGAGATGTGTACAAGGTTATTAGCATGGTTTGTGTTATGCATTTTTTTTTCTCTAATGATTCTTCATTGGCTCTGCAAAACTTAAATGAAACACTTCGAGACTTTTATTTAGAGTCTGATGGAGTTCTGAATTTTATTTCTGTCTCTGAAAAGTTAACATTGCCAATGGCAAGCTGGTAATTATATTTATTACTTTTTGCATATCAAAATATTATTACCTATTCTTCTCTTTGAATGGTTAGAGGTCTCTCCTCTTTATTTGTCCTTGTTATGTTCTTGGCAAAAAAACACTCCCAAACCCCCAGATCTTTCAAGACTTTTTAAACTCTCACTTGCCAATTAAATAATTCTACCTTATACTTTGAAGTACGTTTTACATTTTACTTTTTAAAAAATATTACAAATTGAGGCATTCTATTTACCTTAAACACAGCTGGCAAATTTTTCCCTTTCTACCTTGCTTAATCCCAACTAACTGACACTGTGGAATATGTCTGCCCCATAAAGGAATGTTTTTTGAAATCCGATTACACCCAGTACGACTCTTTAACCAAGGCAAAACTACATAGAATGATATGGCATCTTTTAGTGGCAAAAACTTCACCCACATTCTCTTTAAAAAATGTTGGCTAAGATTTTCCCTCTTGGGAGCTCAGAAGTGATGAGATCAAAGTTAGGAATCTAACTGAGAAAACCGAATCCAACACAAGAGCCTCTGAAAGCCTAATTAAAACGTCCATGATTTCTTAGAGTGAGCAGGGACGTGACCTAAATGCTGTTAAACCCTGTAGGATTTTTTTCTGTGACATGAATGCTGGGTAAATCACATGCCTAAGTCCAAGCTCTATAGACCTTATATAATTTTCCAGGCACCAGTTCTGAACTACATGTCCAAATAATTACTATCAGCTATGAGATATCTGGAATGGATTGTTCCACCCTTACATTTGTAAAAGCCTAACAGGAATTTGAATTATTGTGTGTGTTTCTGATGCTTCATATTTCCTATACACTTAAATAAAGATGACACTTTAAAATCTTTTTTTCATTACTGTTTTCAGGAGTCTAAAATTAGACACCCGTTAAGTTTTCACAGCAGGAACACACAAACAAAATCACAAATAATTGTATTACCATAGAAATATTTCCCCACCCAAACCCCCTCCAAAGCCCAATTTACGGCCTACAACCTCTTCTGAAATACACAAACCACAATTTGTATTGCCTTTTCATGGCACTGCATATGTATCTGCAAGGGCAGAAGCTGTATAGTTTTAATATAGAGAACAGGCAAAGATGATCTGTAAGAACATAAATTGGGCCTAAGATAGACATACTAAAAATTTTTGATCCATGACTGATGCACTAAACATATCTACTTATGTTTAGAGACTCAGTTTTCAAGTAGCAGGATAGGTGGACTTTCTGGAGCCTGTTAAATTTACCAATGTCCCCAAATTTTCACATATTACCTTTATACATTATGTAAGTTTGTATGAGTGTGTATGGGGATTAGAATTTACCCTGCTGTATAAGAAAATAATTGGTTTTGAACTTCTCAGAGGTGTTTCTTTGTAAATGGTTTCTGACCATAAGATGTCAGGGGCATGTGAGAAAAGTGTGGTTTAAGGCAAACAGCTTTTTTTCACCTTATCAGCAAAAGTTGGATTGTGGTCACAGTTTATTTTTGGGGTGGTTTAAGAGGATATTTTTTCACTGAAAGGTGTTGCTGTTAAATAGATGTGAGAAAAATGTATGCTCTGCTGTTCAAGAGAGCTGCAATTGACTTTGCAGAAGGCAAAAAAATGGCTTTTGCCACGTGTGCACTTGGACATTTGCAGGAGCAGTCTAAGAACATGCAGGAGATGAAGCCGGCAGTACAGAGTGTGCTTTTTTTTCAACCAATTCCTTGCACTACTGAATTTGGGCACTTGTCTAAAAGAATAAAGTCTAAAGAGCTGGAATATTTATATAGACTTCCTGAGGAGTCAGAGGACTGGCACATCTGCTTAATGTGCAAAGGCAATAATGTGAACTCTACTCTCTTTCATTCCCTGCTCTCATGTTACTAGATCCTAGAATTACATTTTCATTAAAAGTATGTATATATCATAAAGAACTGAGCCTTAAACAAATACAGCATTGGCCTAAACTACAATCAACAGTTTCCAGAAATATCCCATGGAAAGTGTAATACTCTGCAAAGTAAAATCTACAGTCAAGGAGATGGGAGAGAAGATTTTCTTGGAGGTCTCTCTTGAAGAATTAGGAGTGTGTTGAGAATGTGGGCCCTAAGTCATATGATCACTCTCATGCCATAATCTGGTAGTGAAAATAATCCCAGGACCACATGATAGGATTTAACACAGAGAAAATCTCAAATCTATTGAAAATCCTTTATTAAGTTCCTAGAAACAGGCTGGTATCATTAGGGGGGGTTTGAACGTTTAAGAAAGCTTAGGTACAAGAGACTAAGGCTCCTGTCATATTTGGAATCTGCAAATGATTAGCCAAGGTCTCTGAATAAAAGAGTTGACATTTAATGTTATATTTTGGTTTTTATTTAGTTGCTTTGTTTTAGAAAGAGCAGCATTAAAAATATCCTGGGGAAAAAAAAAGAGTTAATAATGAAGCAATTATTGTCCTCTGCTGCTTATAGAGTAAAAGAGAGGATAATGAATGGAGCCTGCAGAATTAGGTAGCAGTAGAAAGACGATGAAATGGAAGACCCTGGAGTCAGAGAGGAATTTTTAAAGGTCAGGAAAATGGGTCTGAAAAGATCTCATGGTAAATTGCTGGACTTTTGTCAATTGAACGGAAGATAGCCAGAATTTTTTTTACAAAATATCTTGTCAAGATGTATGTATTTTTCTGTGGACTATAAAGCATAGAAGATCTAAAACACAGCTGTTAAGATGTTCACTAAGATACAACAAATAGCAGTCAAGGTTTTTGTTGTGGTGGATTTGGAGCAGGGATTTGAATCTCAGTCACACACATACTGAATGTTTCTGGGTGGCTGGGATGAGAGGGCTCCCTCATTAATCCCCTGCTGTGACTGTTCTGCTTTTCAAAATGGAACAGGGGCTTGAGCTTTGGTCTTTCACACCCTAATGAGGACTAGCATCTGTTGCTGTGACTTTTGCCCCTTGATTAACTAAATATCTACTGGATGAGTGACTGACTGACCAAGAAACTCTGTGACTGCTAATAGCATTTTTTCATTCCCACCAGTAATGAATGATTGGCAGAAATCAGAGACACATTAAATCATTAAGTCCTGAGATAAAATGTGAAAATTTTGCTATCTCTTGAGAATATTAATGGGATAGGTAAACCGAATTGCTAAAGTCCATTCAATCCCATGGTTTGATCTGTGCATTCAAATAACTGAATTGCATGAGCAGGTGAGTCAATTAAAAACAGGATGAAAAAAATTCTCTGTAAAGAAATACTTTGGCATTTGCCAGATGCTTAGGCAAATCAGGCATCTGTGAATATAAAAACTACCATGTACACTCAAAATTCCAGTGTGCTGTACAATGAAAATCTGTTCTTAAACCTGCTTTTAAGAAGCATATCAGAAGGCTGAAAAAAGCTACACAAGCATTTCTTAAAATTCACTTGAAATAACTACATCTGTGAAATGAAGTTGGCAGTCTCACAAGTTTGTACTTTTCTCTATGAAACCACCATTTTTGTCTGCTTGGACAAGCAGTGGAAGACAAGCCATTAACTGATTTAACAATAGTATCTTGCATTACCTGATACCCATCAGAATTTTTTGACCTTGAAAAGAAACCTAATTGGCTGGATAAGATACTTTTTGGCTTCGCCTGCATACAGGCCCTTCTTCCAGCCTGAAGATAACTTTCTATGTCAAAAAGATTATTTCCCTTCATTTTTTCAATGGGGAAGGACCAAGTATGAGGGTTATGATATGGGCATCATTGAAACCATGTTTTAGAACTGACAGGGAGCTCTTCTATTGTCATTAATAGCATACATGGGGGAGGGTGGGCTAGTGGAATGTTTCATCTTTTCCCAGAAGCATGTGAACTCAGCTGTTGAATGCATTTTGTCACATTTAAGTATATGCTTAGTGCAGAAATTAATTTGGTAGCAAGTACCACTCCACAATCAAGCAGAACTGGAAATGAAGCTGTGAAAAGGTAACTCCTAAAGTAGTTCTTCATTTCGGATCGCACAAAAGAGGTATGCCCTTCTTTCTTACACTTTTACTTCTCTCACTCTCTTTAACCTCCTCGGCAAGGGCAGCGAGATGTCATATTAATGGCACAGTTAAGTGATAACATCATCCAATGGGTGCTATGAATTAGAGCAGATAAATGATTTTTTGAGAAAGGTAATTGCTAGACATTTAAAAAAATGTTTGGTCCTTCAGAACAGCACTGGGAAAGAACTCATGCTACAATAACTTACTATTATAAGCTTCAGCTGTTGAAACATAGATTCACCTCCCTTGTTTCTGTTTGAGTTTACTGAACACAAGAAAAGAAGATATTTTGTCACATGGAACATTCTGTTCTGTTGTCACCATATATCTCAATTTTTGCATTAGATAAGGGAAGCTTGAGAGATGACAGATATGCTACAAGAAATTCCTGTGTTACTGTCATTTTGATTTTGTCTTTCACACATGTCTCTGAGATCCCAGCAGGCCAGAGTCTTGGGGGGTGAAAACCACGACAGAATTAGCTGACTTTATTTTAGTTGAAATATTGTTCAGAAGATACAGTATATTCCTGACTTGTATCTCTTGATAGAGGAGTAAGCCCCTACAAATAGCAGAGCTGGTTCTAGAGACAGACTTTTGTTTTCTTCTTTACACCATTACACTTCGTAACATTGCAGAGCTTATGAAACAACAGTTAGAGTAGACAACATTATTTTTCTCATGTTCTCAAATATAGAAACCTTTTCCATCTTCACATCTGCTCTTTTGCTAACCTTCTTAACCACCAGATAACATCTGCTAAATAAAGTATGTCTCAACAAGATTTAAAGGAAAATTCTTGATAATGTACCAAGCTTTCCTGGAAAGAGGATGTTATTGCCTGAAGTGCACACAGTGCTTGGATGATGGAGGTTTTTAATTCCTCCCGTTAAAGTAAATATTCAAAAGGGCCTGGTCATATTTCCATTTCTGTTTCTGCCCAGTAGGAGTGTAAGAAAGCAATATTTCTATGTGGGGTGCTTGTCTTAAGCCAAGTGTTCAAGTAGAGATTGTGTAACACATGTCAGAGGGATGCTGCAAGTTAAACATATCATCTGGTTGGAAAGAGAGTAAGCTTCACACAGACATGTACTTACCTCTATCATCTCCTTTATACACTTGTTCTAAAGGAGACCAGAATGCAAGTTATCTTTTGTGGCAAAGTGCCCCAAAACAACAACTTTTTCAAGAGTGGCTGAGAGTTTTGCAAGAGATGAAGTATCAGACCTGAGTTGTCCCAGCAGAGGTTTGTCCTGGTGCCCTTGGTATGGCTTCACGGGATGGGTCTAGCCCCAAACCCCTGCAGTTCAGCCCCTCTTCTCCACCTCTATGGATCTAGTGCTAACTTGTTATATAAGAGCTTTTTGATTTGCTGTAACTTCCAACACCAACATGCAGAATCTTGTTTTTATTTAAAAAGTGCTTTTATTTCTATTTTTCTGTTCAAAACAAGTTTTTGGCATGAAGAGCAAAATCTGTCTCATCAAAGGGGAGCAGAGTATAATACAATCCATTCTCATAACAATGAGGGGAGGCAGAAGGTGGTGTTTAGATATGCTTGTAACTTATTTGCTTTGTGTGCCACACATTCCTGTGGTTGATGAAATGCCAGCAATAGAAATAACACTACCTAAGAAATGAGGGGCTGCCTTTCATCTTGAGATCAGAAAAGTAGGGTTCACGCACTTTAGTCAGCTTTCAAAGGGCTTTTTACTTTGTGCATGAAGTACAACTCTACCAGTTCTACAATGATGATAAAAAAATTACTGACTGATATGGGAGAAGACTGGGGCTTAGGAAGCATTCTACAAGATTACATGTAGAATTATTTGCATGGTTTACAGAATATTTGAATACTTTTTCTACCAAAGATATCTGTTTGTCAAAAGTCCGTTTATTTTTCAGTTTTGATAAGGTTGAAATCCTGCTGTAGGATTTAATGGAATAATACCTTGTATTACATCATTTATAATGAAACATACAGAAATCAGTGTTAGTGTTATTTATTTGCAGGAAGCTTCCTATTTATTTAACATTTTTAAGCCATTTCCAGGTCCTCCCCAAAATATTACCTCAGACTTTCTGTAGATTCTCTATAAATGAGTAACATTAATTTAATCAGCTCAAAGTAAAGGTCCATTCAGGTATCTGTTGTACTTTCTCCATGACCAGTAAGAAAATGGGATGGTCCATCAGTTTTCTCCTGACAACATAATCCCAAGAGATTGAAATCTGATATCAACTAGAAATGTATTTTTTGCTGTTTTAAATGTGAGAAAAGCTATGCTTCAGACTGACATGAGATATGGTAAATGGTGAGAGGAAGCTGGTTAAAGGGAGAACTTATAAATCCCCAGGTACATCTGGTTAACACTGTTTTCAAAGATTTGTGTATCAGTAAATTATAAAATCTCTGGAAGTAAGACTACCATGACGAACACAGATATCTCAGTGATAGATATTGGATGGATTTTGCATAGCCCTTATCAGACTCATAAATTGTGCCAATTGCAGGTAAGAAAGAAAGTCTTTGGTGTCAGAACTTGGAAGACTCTGAGGTCTTCTTAGATAGTAACTCAGATCCACAGCTTCAGGTAGCTATCACAATTTCCTATTGGTCTAAACCAGAACAATAGTTGATAGGGAAATTTATTTGCAGAACAGAAATAGCTAGGGAATGGAAATAGGCAGGTTCACAGACATTACCGTGCCTTGTCCTGATCAAACAAACATAAGGTGATGCTTGGGTAAAGCAGGAGGCATTGCTTCTCTGTGTAAATATCTTGATCACTCCAGAGACTGGTAATATCTTTGTTGGCAACGGAAGGAGGAGGAAAATAAGGACAAGAACGAACCCTGCATTTCATTTCTGTGGAGTCTGTGTTTCTCCATTGACAGAGATTGCGTAGATTATTTTCCCTATGTGAAAATTAGGCTTTGAGACTGGCCCAAGCTGCAGACTAACCAGTAAGATAAAGTTTTTAATTACTAGTCAGCAAAGTTATGCTTTAAATTACAGCAGGAGTGTGCTTCTTAATGTGTATCTATTGCCTGCCATATTTTCAGAACTCTGGTGCTGTGGGTCTTATGCCCATCCTTTTGAAACCATCTTTAGAAGTGATCAAAGGCCCTCTGATATAATATCAACATGGATGTTTTGTGCCTTTGTCTTCAGCAAACGTTTAGAATCATCCAAAATTAAAGTGTTCTCAGTATATACAGCACCAGTGAGTTTTCTTGCTCGCTGGCTCTAGATGTCAAGAAACGAATCACAACTCTACAGCTTTTGCACAACTCAGAATGAGTTTTCTTGACAAAAGGGGAAAAAGGACTCACAGAGGATTGGCATCACTTTTAAAATGATGCCACCTCTCATCTTCTATAAGCCAGACTCATGACACTGGAGAAGGAAGTTGTTTTTCTCATATGGCATCTCACATTGTGTGCTAACCTCTGAGCATAGCAACCAGGATCCTTCTTTTTAATGTCCAGTCAGACTCAGAAGACAAATGAAACACTGTTGACTTCAGCAAGCAAAGGTGTCTGGAATTTCAATGTACTATTTTCTGAACAATTATGGGAAAATATTTATTGGAAAATGCTTCTGCCATTCTGAGAGTTCAAAGAGGGGATATGAAGTTCCTGAAATCTGTGTGAGAAATGGGATTAATAACAATTTTCGGTTTGGGGCAATTGACTTAGAATAGTTTTCATTCAGTTTGTGGACTGGTTATTATTTTTGGTAAAAAGCCAAAAGGAAACTACTCACTACTGAAAGTACAGGATGTTGGTCAGAGGCACAATTTCTCACATAAAATTTAATCATGGATGAATATGGGGTTGGGATGGATATATCATTATACATGTACACTTTTATCAAGCATTCTATCAAGTGTTACTGGAAGGAGCATGCAGCTTTTCTCTTAAGTGTTTCATCTGCTTTTGTCAGTGTTCACTCCTTGCCAGAGGACACCTTCATCTTTGTAGGAAATGCATCATGCAAATGATTAACAGGTTCCACTTAAAATTGTGTATCAGGCACACTGTGAGTAATTCTATTACTGTGTAGTCACTCATGAAAAATAAAAAAAGAATTCTAAATATGAAAAAGGCATCCTGATTTTTAGAGTTTAATTATGTCATTTCTACATGTTCATTTGTATCTTTCAACCTATCCTACTACAGACCAGTTTACTGCAAATCACACAGCAATAAGATGACTCTGTAAAGTTTTATATCTGCATAAAACGTATAAATGCTGCTGCTGTTACACAGAATACCAATATTAATAAGTAATATGAGTTAACTGGATTATTTTTGTGAAGGTTTGCATGGAGACTGCTCCACTCAATAGGCAATTGGTCTAGAAGAAAGGAGTAACTGCAACATGTTTTTTAGTTGATGTTTACATGTAAAGCCTATTCTGTGCATTTTTATAACTAAAATTATTCATGTGGATAAACTTTTCCTTATCCATCAAGGCTATTCTTGCATATTGATCATTAATGTTCTTATGTAAAGAGTGATCGCTTTCTGTTTATTGTATTCATCAGATAGCAAGTGTTGTGTAAAACCTGCCAAGCTGGAGTTTGTCCAAAACATCTCTTTGGGAGGAATGTTGATATATCCGTACCATTCCCCTACAGAGTTCAAAGTAGTCCAGAAACAGATTTCGCATCATTAAGTGGTGATTGCTCATGTGTTGGGTTCATGATTTATCACAAGGCAAATACATGGGAGATTTGCTCAATTAGGAGTCATATCATTTGATCCTGGTATCTTAAGATTTATGTTTCCAAGGCTATGAAAGACTCATTAACTTTCTCCTTGGCTTTTAAAGAAAAAGTTATATTTCTTTAGCTCAGGTTATCTTTGGAAGGAAGGCACTGTCATAGCTGTTAATCAGCAGCCTGCCAGATATTAAGTCTGTAATATGTAGCTCTATTTTTAAGTATTTATCTAAAGAAATTCCTTCTCTTTCTAAATTTAAAATTTGACAGCAGTTTAACAGAGAATATTCTGGATATTCTCAAACACACATCATATATTTTTCCTACATTTTTACCCTAAGAACTCAGGTCATCCAGTTTTAGGCTCCCAAATTCTTCCTTTTCCATTTGTGATCCTCCAACAGAATTTCAGTTCAACATTCAGATTATGTCTTCTGTTGCATTAGATGGTTTAGTGACCAAATTGTCTGATTTCAGATTTATCACTGCTCTTATGGCCACCTTTATGTTGTCGAATGCAGTTGTGGCTTCATTTATACCAGCTTCAGAAAATCAACAGTAAGCGAAAGCAAATGACCATAATGTAGGGATTGCAATATGTACACAGTGTTGAGTCTTGCATAAAAGAATCAAACTGAAGTGGAGTAATTATATTTTAGCTCTATTTTCTTTTCCATCTTCCAGTATTCTCTATTCAACATCTGTGCACTTTTATCTCAGTGAATTATCTTTCTTCTTCTGTATTGCTATTCTCAAGTATGTTGCTTTGCCCTCCAAAAGCTGACAGATTAGGCTCAGTAACTGGAACTTCAAAGCTTCTTTCTATATATATCCTCATCTACTTTGAATTTCTGTAAATACAAGTTTTCCCAGAGACCTTCCAATTCTTCCTATTAACTGCCTGGAAAATATTGTGAGAATCCTCTTTTTCACTGTATTTACAAGCTTTCTGTCTTGAATTAGTAAGTGACAATATGTGTGAGTAAAAACAAAAGTCTATGAAATATTTTTTAGATATCATATGTAATATTTCCTTTTCAATTAGTGTTCAACTCATGCTTTCAATTGTTCCTGTGTTCCAAATCACTTAGTCAGACATCTGAACAATTCTGTCTTCCTTTTCTCCTTTGTCACAAATACATAAAATCTTTCCAGTTGTTTTGTTCCTGCCTCTCTTGTTTATCTACCATCTATCATTCATTAAATTCCCTTTTTTTCTTTTTTTCCTAGTCTTGCCTCAGTGCTGCCTCTCCCTTGTAGAGGGTTTCAACTATTTTTTCCTGTTCTCATATATTCTGTAGTCTTTCTCATGTTGGGTTTTTGCATCTCTTTCTCTCCCTCTTTTTGTTTTACTCATAAGCCTGGGTGATTAAGTTTGGATTTGCCCACACAGAAAGTGTAAACATTTTGATCCCATTCTTGTTCTCTTTTTTTCCCCTTGGTCCTCATCTTACGTAATTTCTAATATAAGTTCTGTTTTCAAGTTATATGGATAAAAGAATGACTGCCTTCATGAGAGCCAGGGCTAAATAGCAACCACAACTTTCCTACAAACCTTAATAGGGAACCAGCCCAGGAGTTCCATAGCACAAAATCATAGTTCTATAACTTCAGTGTTAGGCACTGAAAGGCAGGGCAAGGAAATCCAGACAGAGAGACAGAGATTAAGGGAGAAATGGAGAAAAGCTCATGACAAGTGAGGAAGAAATTAAATTGATAAGGAATACTCCTGTTGCTATTCAGCTACCTGCTTGGTGTTAAAAGCTTCAGAATAAAATTACCAGATGAGCCAAAGTCTACCTATATATGAAAGGCTATATGTTTAATTCCTCATTAGCCACATGGCTGTGTCACTGCAGAGACTATGTGCCCCTGTTGGTATCACTTGATGCAGAAAGCACTCCAGGCCATGTGGCACAGAGATGCCACACAGACATCTACTCTGTCCAATCCCTTCTCCCCTTCCGTCTCTCCTTCTCCTTTCTTCACACTGTATCCAACTCTGGCCTCAAGAACTAGCCTATAAACATGAGGAGAATTATGTCTTCTTGCCATATTGTAAACCCTGTAAAAGAAATCTGTAAGTGTCTGTTAATTTGCTAATTTGTGGTTAACTGTGTATTTTGTTTCTTGGTGACAATTTTGTCATAGTTAGATCCAACATAGTCTGGAATAAAATGTTGTATAACAAGTATGTATGTTGATCTGTTAATCTGTATTGCACTGTAGTAGTCAGATGAATGTTGCCCTACTGAGTTTCTTTCCCCCCCATCTCTACACATTATATTAAATTTCAGATAATTTGGCAGAAAGAGAATCCATCTCTCAAAATTTCCCCTTCAGTTCCTTGTGGCTATTTAACATTCATTTAACAGTTTAGCTCTGCAGCAGTGAAAACCTATGACTCTACTTGCTAGGCTCCATTTCCTCTTACTTTTGTTAATTCTCGACAATTATAGTGTTTGTTTAATTACATAGCACAACAAATTATGCTAATCAATTCTGTTTGCACCCAACTGGGATTCCTCATGATGCATGGATATCTGTAGTTGGTGAAAAATGAGGAGAGACAGGAGTGATTAAATAAATTAAATAGTTCATCATCCTAGAAGCATGCCCAGGCTGAAACATCATCTGTAGATTCCTGTCCAACCTGAAAAGCCTGGATCTCAGATACAGTCTGAAACCTTTCTCTCAGGGTGGCTGTAAAACTACTGTAAAGGCCTCTAGAGGGTCCGAGCTCTTTAGAGTTTATGTTTATATTTCATTTTAGGTGCTTCGAAAAAGGAATTGTGGTTACACAGTTACATTGCCACACACTGTTCTTTTTTCCTCAAAATTGATTTACAGTAGTGGGACAGGTAAGATCAGCAGAAAAACAAAACAAAAGGGAAAGAAAACAAAGCATATATACTCTACCCTTCAACCCTCCACTTCTACAGTCCAGGAAACCTCTGCACAAAGATTTACCTGTTTATTTTTTTCCATCCCCATACATGGGTCTTAATCTTTTTGGCTATTCTTTGAAGGATGCAAGAAGATAAAATGTAAATTATAGTAATAGAAATACATATTTCCCAACAGTCCTTCAGTGAGTATTAAAATATTTTTCCTTCTTAGTATAAGTAAAAAATTCTGATATATGTACACTGATGTAACATCTGTGGGCTGACAGAAAGATTTGTCAGCACGGCACTGCCTCATAGCCAGAGTCTGATAAAAACTCATGAATTAAAATTTATACTTAAGTGATATATGGTGCGACTCACTATGGAATCACCCTGGAAATGAATTTCATTTAAAATTCGGCACTCTCTGATTCATTTCACAGTTGCATTTACTCTGTAGATCCTACCATACCACTGGAGCAGGTTGAGGCCACATCATCACATATGCGATTTCCAATGAAAAATTGGATACCTATAATCTGGGGAAAAGGAGGGTACTTTTTTATACATAATATGTGCGTATAATTATTTAGAGCTACAGGCTATTTCAAAACAACAAAGAGGAATCAACTGTTTTCAGCCACTTCTTTTTCTTACAATCATATTTGTATTTGTCCTGAAAGCACACCAGTAAGCTCCAGACATGCTCACATATTCTTAATATTGGCAAAAATACAGAATTGCCAAGGGGGCACATTCAGGGGTAAATTGATGTCACTCTTCTAATGGAAAAAATGAATGATATTTCAAAGTCTTTTGAAAAAAAAAAAAAAAACACCAAAGGGAAAGAGCATCCTTTTACATATGCACTGGAATAATTCCTAAGTGCATAAAGATGCTTAGGTGATTTTTAGTCAGACCAAAAAGTTATATCCAGATGTGAATAAATTACTATGTGGACTGCTTTTCTATTTGAAAAATGATCTGTGCACCACAAAATAATATATAATATATACCAGAATACCCTCCTGGTGTCATCTTTGTGATGGATGAACATCATGGTGGAGGAGGAAACTTGCTTTCTTCCTTCTTTTCCTTTCATGCTTGTAGATTTATATTGAGATAAAAAATGAAATCCTGACGCATTTGCTGTTAAGCAGTTTTTGAGAGATACACCCTGTTCACTAGCACTGATCAAAGACATCAACAATTTGTGGGATAAAACTGTGGCTACATCTGGATAACAACGGATAGAGGGTGGAGAGCGGGGCTCTGTTACCTGCCTCCATTTCTACTGCACGACTTTGCAGACAGACAAGTCTGTCAGTGCAGTGTGGTGTGCTTAAATGCAATAAGTGCCATGTGTTCCAAGGGATAGGAGGCAGAATGGCCCTGCAGGACAACTGCCTGCAGGTATGCAGTGAAATTTAGCTTTGAGGGCATCTGTGAGGCCAAAAGTAGGGAGCCTGGATAAGTGAAGAACTGCATGACTTCATTGTCTCTCCAGGTCCTGTAAAAACTTTACAAATACTTTCCAAAAACAGCTTCATGTAAAAGGCAGAGAGGTAGGTTACCCAAAACAAAGGGATATCTTGAAAAGCAATCCAGTGCTGTATTTCTGGGAACCTCTTAAACCCATGCAGGACACATACTTACAAGAAATTTTTCCATTACACACCTTCTTCCACATTTTAAAGAAATACCTCTTACCTGCACATGTGAAGGAAAAATGGTGCAGCCCTGCTGCATTGCAGTGCGTACAGCAAAGTTCTGACTCTTAAAGGGAGCCTCAAAGGCAGTCTAGCAACCATAAGAGATTTCTGACCCAGACAAGCGTGGAAGGCTCAGAACATGTGGTTTTCACTTTCTATGTGAATAGCATACCAGAAGATAGGGTCATTACCTACCTCAGATTATACTTTTTTCTGGGTGTATCTTACGTGATGTGAGACAAGTTGCTTTATACACCTCTTATATAGACTAGTGATGTTTTTAAGGAAGATTAGACGACTATCACACTAGAGAGAGTGATCATGGCTATTTGCTTCACTCTACCATAGTGATAATCAGGAGAAAATAGGCCTGAGTTTGTTTTAGGAGGAAAACTGCACATCCAGATACAAGACTTCATGCCTGTGAGGCTAGGTGAAGTTGGAAGAAAAGAAAGGAAATGAAGAAGTTGGAAAACAGATGTAGGACTCACTTCTCAGAGTCAAATGATGACTGGTGTTCTTACCTACATTTGCATCAGCTGTAGGGACTGAAATGAAATATTTGTGACTTCTACTGATGCTACCAGAACATCCTTGGAAAAGGGAAGCATTAACAAAGTATTATCACTGTGTTTGCAAGTTTTGACCCAATAATACAGTGAGAAATTCTAAGGATTTTGGCTTCCAGATAACCCAGATGACTTTGTTTCATTTTTGGCAGCCTCACAGAAAGATGGGAGAGGAAGTTTTACAATGTCAGTGGGGCTGTATGTGTCCGTCTGCACAGGAGTCTCTTGTGACAAAAGGTTGTAAATATCCAAACTGAGGATTTCCTTCTTTTTTCTTTTCTATTCTTTTTCATAATATGTAGTATCTCATTTATCTCACTTTTAATATACCTTTTTAAATGATACCCTGAAAACCCTTGCAGATTATAGATTTGAAAGAATATATTTGTAACTGTCTTCAGCAGGTATATTTGATACACCTCCCATGCTTGTTTTCTAGAAAAAGATTCCAGATCTTCCAAATATTTTGGAGTAATTTCAATAACTTTTAAGAACAGCAAGACAATGACAGCATGGAAAACAGATGCCTGATCTCCAAAAGAAGTTTTGGAATGATCACCAGGTCTGTCATCTATTACAAAAGTGGAAAGGATATAGTTTTAACTATCATTGATAATAAGAACAGTTGGAAGAACAAAAGATGTTTTAAATCAGCACTTCAGCACATCTCCCTTACTCACAGCACTAAAAACAAGTGCTATGATGCATATATCACATACAAAATACCTGAGATTAACTCCTCCAACTTAATTTTCCCAGAGGCTTTGGTCTATACCAATTACACAGCATTCCTTCCCTTAACAGGTCTAGCTGAAGAAAACTTGTGGGCCGAAGTAGTAATCAAAACCTTCTGGTAAATTGCCCAGTTCACCTCTTTCAGCCAAGATGTACTTCTTTACATAAGGGGCATCAAGCCAAAGTCTTTCTCTGCTGTTTTTAATGGCTAATATCAACACCATTACTGAAAGACCTTGATGAAGAGATATGGGGCTCTGGAGTTCACCAAAACCTCCCCAAAACTTTCAATAGGCAAAGGCACCAGAAAGGTGTTTTTCACACCTTATAAAAAAATTAGGAAGTTTAGAAGCTCAAGGGACCATTTTCTTAGTGAAGAAGTTCATAGGACCACTTTCTTTTGTTTCTACTCCAAATCAGCAAGTTCCCCTGCAGCCTGAGTGCCCTGTATGTGACCTGAAACAAGCAATTTAATCCTTCTGTGCTTTGCTTCCACAACTATAAACTGGAGATAATCCTTCTCCACTTCTCCAGGCAGCTTGGAAGATAAATTCGTTAATTCTTGGGAGCTGCTCAATAATTTGACAAATTGGGCTCTCTGCATGCAAGCACTTACAAAAAATTTCTGCTCCTGAAGCAACCCTTCTTCTATCTGACAGCTGAAAGATGTAGGTTTGAACATACTAATCCACTGGGCTTTAAGACTTTAATCCTCCAAAGTCACCCTAGTGATTATTATGCCTGGTTGAGCATCAGAACTGAACAAACAAATGCTGAATAAAGCCTGCCTGCCAAAAGATTTCATTTCAGACATTAAGGTTTGTTGGGGTTCCCCCTCTTCCCACCTCAGTCTCTCTGAAGAAAAAGAAAATAAGCTGATTGAATATTAAGACAGATGCCAGACTTGGTTTTTACCACAAACACCATGAAGCAGCAGCCATGGAACTCAAACCCCAAATATCTTGCTACAGTGGTGGAGGCAGGAAAATGAACAAGAACAAAGAGAAGGAAAGAAGAGCATTTGAGGACAGAGAAAAATATGATAACAGTGGTCTTGGTCAGGTCCCTTAAAATATTGTGTACCATCACAGGCAGCAAGCTCTGGCAGAAGCCTGGTGTGTGGGTAACCTTAGTTGTCACTGTACATATACAGTAATCACCAGAACCATGTTGGTGCTGTGTTTCTTTCTGCTTCTCTTTGTTTTACCATTTACTTTGAACTAAGTTTGTCTCAGTGTTCTGAAAAGCAGCACAGAGGAAAATGTTTTAAAAATAGAGAATGGGAATTTTATGCCTATGAAAAGAATAATACTATGGGATAGACAGGTCATTGAGTTGGTCCTGTTTCATCCCTAGAAGTGCAATGAGATTTAGATGGAGTCTAGGAGCCATATTGCCTGTTTGATAATTGTGAACATAAAAAAGCAATAAAGGACAATTGATTTCCTACCTCTCTGCATATATCTTCCTCTATATTATCTTGCCAGATATTACTGGTGATTTATATAAAACTCTTAACTCACTTTTATAATTCTATTAGTTAGGACTATAATAAAATGTTTTGTAATTGAAAAGCAAATATTTTAAAACATAATTCTCTGGAAATGAAATACTATTATTCAGGAGAAAATATTTTTTAACAATCAGTTGAGCACTCAAAAAGTACAAATCATCATGGATGTTTAGAGCTAGGGCTAAGTGAGCAATATTCTTTGTGTTGGACAAACTTTATCTTCCACCCTGATACCTCCAAGGACTCGTACTCATCCGTTGCTTTTAAGTTGTCAGTTACACTTTGAGGTTCAAACGTTAAAATCACATTTGTGAGTGGATCCAAGGTTTACAAGTTTGGTGTGTTTCTAATCAGCAGCATGCTGTTCAAGCACTATTTATGCAAACTTGTTGATACAGAAAATGGGACTGGAAATATTGCAAAAACATATTCAGTCTGGTATGGAAGCAACTTCCAAGAAGCTATTTTTGAGCAATTTCCACTTCTTGTCTTGCTCTTAAACAGGAAGCAGTAAAAATCATAACAGTAACTATAAGTTCTCAAGCTTTCTAAAACCTTGCAAACAAGTTTCTTGCAGCGTAGGTGCTGGTAGATTCTTACTAAATTCAGATCGATTTTACCATCCTCATTTTGTGCTTTCCTGACCAACAATACCTGTACACTCACAGGTGTTTTCAGCAGAAGGGCTTTTTAGAAGCCAAAGGATACATTCTTGTTAGTGATCATCCTTTGGCAGCAAAGAATTTCTGTTACTTCTTCATAATTGGAGAATTTGGCTGAGAGGTTGTTGTCTAACAGTTTTGTCAGCATAAAACTACATAAATCATGTTGTTTGCTATTGTCT
This sequence comes from Atrichornis clamosus, assembly GCA_013400975.1. Taxonomy (NCBI): domain Eukaryota; kingdom Metazoa; phylum Chordata; class Aves; order Passeriformes; family Menuridae; genus Atrichornis; species Atrichornis clamosus. The sequence goes on from WBMZ01007487.1 coordinate 364,189, forward strand.
TGAAGCAACAAATAACTGTACAGCAAATTAATCTCCTCATTTACAAATGCTTAGGATTTTACTTCAGGATGGGATGGATACTCAGCCTAGTAGAAGGAACTGTGCATCGTCCTTCAAATAAACAGTCAGTCCAAGAGAATGCTGGTAACACTGTGGAAGTTACATGTTTGCCTTATCTGTCCTTGGCTGATAATAAAGGAACAGACATCTAGCAAGTATAACAGTTGTTATGGAGAGGGGAAAAAAAAGCAGCCACTTTCTTTTTGTCAGATAAAAGAAAAGAATTTTAAAAAACATCTTGCATCTAAAATTGCTATTAGCAGGAGAAAAAGTAAGAAAATATACTTTTTCACTTTTTGCATCTCTTCAATCACTCAACATGTTGTACTTGTTTTACTGGAAAAATCATTTTATCAGCTAATTGTGCTTATAACAATAGCTGATGAAGCACATGGAAAGCTGAGCTACATGCTCATTACCTTTGTGCCTGCTCAGGATGTCCACCACGTGCAGGCGACCTCGCCTATAGAGGGAATTTCTGTCCCTGACCTTCGCAGATATCATGCTGGGCTATTTTTATTGGTGAGGTTAATTTAGGATATAAACCGGAAAAGAACTTGTTACCGTGAGAGAAAAAAGACATAGTATACTCTTTGTGGAAGTTTTATCTATGGTCCATATCTCAAAGTCCTAAAAATGAATCTGACTGATATGCATGAGAGTTAAATCAGGCCCTTAAAAACAAAAATTAAAATTTACAGCAACCTCCTTTTTTTCTTTTGCCCTTCACTCTTTCTCCTCTTCTCTTGTAAAGAATTGGGATTTTTTAAACATCTTCCCCTTACTACCCCTTTACTTAGTTCAAAGGTATGTGCTGATTTGTGTTTTATTTAGCATTATTTATACAATAGTTTTTTTATTAAGATGCACTGTACAAAATATGATTGTATGTGAGATAAATGAGTTAAAATGGCCAATGCTGGCATAGTTTTACAAAGATGGATGTATCTTGTTGAAAAAGATCTTAGAAAAGTTGGCTGAGAATGGGCCCTAAGAATTGAAGCAATCCTTGTCCCTTTCTCTGCTTTTAAATATTTACTCCAAGATATTGTGGATAGCTTATGATGATGAAAATATATCTGTCTCACAGTGTTATTACCTTAGCTAATTGAAGAATATGCAAGGCCTGAAAGTAATGCTTATTGTCTTCTGTTTGCTGCGAGGAGCTACTGATACGTGCAAGTCCATACGCACGTGTATGTGTGCATCTATATATATACGTACCTGAAGGCAATTATTTGTTCTTTGATGTTAAAACAAGATGCTTTAATTCCCCCAGGAAAGGACACTTCCTCCAGATGTGCACACTTTTCAAGACAGGAGTCTAGATGATGGGGCAGAGAGGGGATGGGAGGACTGCTGTTTGGCATCTGCTTTCTGCACAGCTGAACAACAGGACTTCTCAATGCCATGGCACCATAGCACATTTCAGAAATAGTAAAAATCTACATTGAGGACATTTCCACTGGGATTTGAGAGGCCAATACGGAGAAGTGAGAAAACTTTAGACAGTTCAGGATGGAAGCAAGCCTTTAACTGCCAAAGCTGTTCAGAAGTTTAGAATCCGTTTGATACTAGTCTTACTTTTCTGGAGATACGAATGCATACCAATGCTAGACTGGAAAACAATCTCCACACTTTTGTAAAGGGATCTGATCTGTGTCTTTTATAATATCTCTGTCACATTATCAGACCTCTCTTAGGGAAAACCAGCCATTGGAAATCTGCCACATGTCAAATAAACTAGCTTAAAAGAAGCACTGGCTAATTAACAGACAAAAGTATTGTGCTGTTGCAGTTTGATTTTGCCCTTCTCCCACTGTTTAATCTTCCTCCTTGTTTCTCAGTGAAAGTGAGGAAGTAATCTTTTAATCATATTCTGGATCAACTCAAAGAAAAATCCCTGAGTCTTACAGCAAGCTATTTGTTATTCAGTAATGTAAGCATTGCTAGTTTCTTTTGTTGGTTTTGTTTATTCTTTCTGAAGGAAAGGTAACAGAGATGGAAACAGATACCAGTAATAGTCTCCGTAATATTCTATAAGGAGATAATATCATTGGCTACTTTTTCAAGGCTTTAATTTGTATATACTTTAAAACTGATGTTTACTCTCTAAGTGTTTTTATCTTGTAGGAATTCACATTTAATGTGTTACCTACCAGGAACATGAAATCCATATCATCATCACTGCTTTGCAGATCATAATCCCTCTTCTTATAAATAAGGTTATACACTTAAATGAATGACTGAGCATTTCTCTGTGCTAAACTGCTTATTTTACAGCTGAACCTACTTCATCAAGTTGGTTTGATTACTAAATGCCACTGGTATGAAGAAATGTGGACTCTCAGAATCATAGAGGGTAAAATTCATCTTGTTATACTTAACCTAATTAAAAGCTGGCCATCCAGGCTGCATTAGCCACCTAGACTCAAGAGGAAGAAACAAGCCTTTCCCAACAGTAAATCATGTTTAGAACCAATCGGATAAATCACATTATAAAATGTCTGGGTTTTTTATCATTGCATGGGAAGGCAGATGCCATGACTTGCTTGGACTTCACTTCTAACTTAAAAGGGATAAAATGGATCAGATAACCCCAATTTTAAAAATTCAGCTGTTGTCTGTTACAATTTTTCTGACAGTTTGACTTTCTGAACTATGCCAGGAACTTCTTCTTTCTTTCTCCTCCCCTGCAGGTAATAATACTGATGGAGCAGTAATTTTAGATATTTTAACAAGATCAGTGATACTGCACTGCAATGCCAAGACCAATATTCATGTGGAGATGCTATGTTTTTTCTTCTGAAAACAGGCTCTCTTGGTTTCTCTTTGTGGTTTCTTGGAATATGGTGTTTCTTTTCTGTATTTTTACAAAATGTAAAGTGAAGTTTATGTTTATGAACAGAATATTGGAAGAGAGAAATGTTTATCTCAGAAGAAGTCCGATAAGGGCAACAAGAGGGCAAGTGAACATTTTTCTGAGAGTAACCCTGTAGAATCCCACACTCCTGGCAGAGTAAGCAGTCCTGGTTTTTGCAGTGGTCAGCCTTGAGGTGGCTTACCAGCGAGGTGGTGCATCTTTGAGAGCTTTCTCCACCAGGAATTCAGCTAATTCCATTGGTATTTCCCTCATAAAATTGCAACAGCTATCAGAAGACAGAAAATGTCTTTGATTGGTGGTGGTCTGGGCCAGATGTGAAGATATTACAAAGAGTAGAGAGGATTCCTTTCCTACATAGCTTTTGCATCCTGAAGGATTCAACCAAAGAACTCAGATTACGCAAAACACAAAATCTGGGCCAAAATCTTCCGACTTACAGCAAGGCAAACCTCATTGATTTCCTAGCCAAAACCTGATGCTGTGAGACCGAAATCCTGAGACTCTAGCAGCAGAGAAAACAGGAAGATCCTATATTTACCCACAGACCACTGATTTCCAAATCATATTCCTAGAGTATAGGAAACTAACAATGCCATCCAAGTCACTTTGGTTGTGAATGCATGATCAATTGCATATCACACATATATTTCAGTTATTTTGTAGGGAAGCATAAACTTTTTTTAGCTGTCTTTTTAAATGGTTCACTAAAGTATCTTCTGTAGAAGTAATAATGAATTGGATCTGAATTTGATCAAGACTTTGGCTTTTTTTCCAAGGAAAACTGATATTGTGATTAAAAGAGTGGACTGGTATCCTCTCGTAAAATTTCAAATTTCTCCTAAAAGAACTTTTGTAGTCATTTAATTGCAGAGGCAAACCTATAATAGATGGAGTTTGGACACTGTAACAGAACAGCAAAACCTATAAGGCAGCCTCCCAGCTCCACAAGTAGAACTAATTATGCCGAGCTACCTCACTTTTACAGGTGGTTATATGGAACATCTCTTATTGGAAGAAATTAGGCTTCTACACTGGGATACTCAGCAGCCATGGCTGGGAACTGGGATGCTTCAGAGCACCAGCAGGAAGTGCCAAGGTTTAAAATTTCCTCTCTAGACTGAGTTGAGTACATGCTCCAATGCCATAGTTAAGCAGGATTTTTAAGGATTTAGGCTTCACAGTCTGAAGTTTATCTGTCTTGAGTTTATCTGTCTCAGCTACAATTTTCAATCAGGACTGTTTGTGTATTCCAGATCACTGCTGGAAAAATCTAATGTATTCTACAGAGCAGAAAGTCTCTTTCTTATCTGCATGTACAGAGACCAGAAATACTGCTTTTCTAATTCCAATTTGTTTTGGCTTGCCCTGGAGATATGAACAATGTTTTCACACAGAAAATCTCATAGGCTGTTAGTATCGTCACTCTCTTGGTATCTTGTACTGGGGTATCAAATCTCCAAAACTAAGGAGCAGGCAGAGACCAGAGATGTAGGGTGCTAGAGGGGTTTTCCACTCCCCACCTCCTATCCCTGTCATCTTTTTGGGTAGAAGTAGCCAACCAGGTAGTCAGTCTAGAATAGAGAGGGGTGTTTCTGATCCTTTCAGGATCATGGAGTCACAGAATGTTTTGGGTTGAAGGGGACCTTAAAGATCATCTTTCCCCCACCCCTGTCAAAGCCTGCCATGGGTAGAGACCTTCCAGTAGACCAGGTTGATCAGAGCCCCATCTAAACTGACCTTGAATGCTTGCAGGGGTGGGGCATCCACCGATTCTCTGGACCACCTGTTTCAGTGTCTCACCACTCCTTAGAGGAAAGAATTTCTTCCTAATATCTAATCTGTATCTACCCTCTTTCAGATTAAAGACATTACCCCTTGTCCTATCACTACATGACCTTGTAAGTCCCTCTCCAGCTCTCTTGAAAGCACCCTTTAGATAATGGAAGGTTGCTACAAGGTCTTCCTGAAACCTCCTCTTCTCCAAGCTGAAAAATCCCAGCTTTTACAACCTGTCTCCACAGGAAAGGTGTCCCAGACTTCTGATCATCTCTGTGACCCTTCTCTGGACCTACTCCAGCAGATCCTTGCTGTTTTTACGCTGCAGGCCTCAGAGCTGAATGCAGTACCCCTGATAGTCTTTCATGGGAGCAGAGTAGAGGGGGAGAATCACCTCCCTCAACCTGTTGGCCACACAGTTTTGGACGTAGCCCAGGATGTTGTTGGCTTTCTGGGCTTAGAGTGCACATTGCCAGCTCATGTTGAGCTTCCCATGAAACCAAACCCCCAAGTCTGTCTCTCCAGGGATCCTTTCAATCCATTCTCTACCCTACACCCTCCAGCCCCTGTTGATGTCTGGGTTTGCCCTAACCCAGGTGCAGGACCTTCATTCAGCAGACAGGGCATTAGGTAGAGACTATTCTTCCCTGGAGAAATTACCTGAAATGTTAGACAAGATTATCCTAAAGCTCTTTACTGGATCTTGGGTCCCACACTAAGGACATTTAGGCACACAATTCATGTACTGAGCTCTACTCTGAAGTAGATGTTGTCTGTGGACTCCTAGACATCTTGTTGCCCATGGCTGTGGTACACTGAGCTTAGTGACTGAGTTGATCCCTTCCAATCCTATGTTCCTAGAATAGCTTGTGAACATAGGAACAGGATTTCCTTGCTTTCACACCTTCTTTGTCCTGCTTATGTAGTTTCTAGGGTTTTTCACAGTACACACTCTTTTCATGTTTGCATTACCTCTGGGATGAAGCTTAAGTCATAGCTGGTGCCTGAGGCATTACCAAAATGTAAATAAAAAGATGATCCTGACATTTTCTGGAAATCTCTTCTCAGCATCTGAGGGCACAAGTAATGCTCAATTCACTTTATATCACAGCACAGCCTGGTTTGTACATGTCTTTACAAGCTCAGTTATTGCCATGTCACCTGAATCTTTGAACAGACCTCAGGTCTTCTCCCCCACATTAGCCCATCTCCAAGAAACATGTTGCACATCATTAAAGGCTTAGGGAAAATAACAAGCTGCCATGTGCCCAGGCTTATCTCGTGGACATCAGCAGATGAAAGCAGAGGAATGCCCCTGACATCAAGCAACCATGTCTGTGTGGGAGGATGCAGGTGGCCAAGGTCGCTCGGCACACACGCAGCGACAGGAAGAAAACTTAGTGAGTGCAGTGCTCCTGGCCCAGCCAAGCACAGAGAACATGAGCCATGAACTGAGATGCCAGTCAATGTTGCCTTCCTTTGATGTCATGCAAGAGAGGAGACATCAGCCACAGGTATGCAAACATGAAAGTCAAATGCTATCAATTACAAGGGAGCAGCTGCCTCAGCAAACAAGAGAGAGCTTTGGTTTCCATTTAACTAAAACAAATACAATGTGAGAGAAGAAATAACTGCAGATGTACCTAAGTCACAGCTGATCTCCTCACTATGAAAGATAGGAGAGAAAACACAGAAAAATGAAAGATACACTTTTGAACAAGATTAGTTATTACAACAAAGGGGCAGGTAGGAAAGGGGAGGGTATTTGGTTTTTCAGTGCCTCTCTGTAATTTTCTCTGAGACTTTATTCATCATAGCAAGAAACTTTCTGAAAAGCTCCACACATTTGCTCTGCTGGCCTTCCATTGATGTAGCTTTCATTTTCATTCTCACTTCAGATGAGTTTGTCTCAATGCCTTTGTTAAGCATTAAGACCCAGATCGTGGCACTACCCAGGGTAGGGAAATATGGATCTCTCATATTTGGTGACTGTTCTGAGGCCTCCTGGATCTGCAGTGTAGATGTAGAGAGTTGCAAACACAACAAAGGGTAGAGTGAGCCAAGGAGTGGATGGAAACCTGCTTGACATTTTCAAATCCTTCCTTCTCAGCTCACAGAACCACAACTCACCTTTATGCCACACTTTAAACAGAGATGTCACAGAGCCAGCACTAGTGTAGCTGACTTCTTGTCTTTGCCCCAGGCAGCACCTGATCCAGTAAAGCTCCTCAATTCATGCTTACATATAACAACTAAATGGTTTATGAAACTACTTATAATTCAACAAATACTTCAAGTCTGTCAAAATACCTCTGGGAGAGACAGTTCCACTAGACACATGTTTACACCAGTGTGTTTTTCTGAAAGTGTCCATAGATTATGATACGGTTACAGAGGACAGTGACTTCAAGGAATGGCAGGTCAAGCCCTGACAGCAAGTCCATTGGGCTACTCATCTCAATGGAGAAGTAAGGCAAGTCAGAGTGAAGAAAAAAAATAGCCTGTCCTCTATCTGTTTAATGTCTTCTCAGAAGCATGCAGTTGTAATTCAAGTTACACTTTAATGCTCAATTATTCTGAGCAGCTAATGTTTTCAGCAAGGCTACAACTAGAACAATAGATACCATGTAGGTGATACACAGAATATGTACATGTGGCACTAAAAACAATACCATGTTTTTTCAGAAAAGAATCTTCACTAGAAGAAGAATATTTTCTCTGTGTAAATTTTATTTCCTGCATGAAAGTCTGAAAACAGGTGATGAGATATCTCATGATATATATTAGAGTTGTCAGCTGAGATTTGGGCTCTGTTTCTGCATTCATAATTTTCTGGGGATTCCTTTCCTGCTTCACACCATCTTACCTTGATGTAAGACTGCAGAGAAAAGCCAGACAGAGACTGAAACTACAATCAGACTTCTGCAGCATTCAGATCACATTTACAGCTGTTTCAAATCACAGCAGCCCATCTACCCAGTGACACAGACCACAGAGAACATGAGAGTCTGTCTTCTTTCTCTTCACTGGTGCCCCATTGACAACTCAGCTGAATGCAAGTCTTCATGCTTCCTTTCAAAGCCCTAAGCAGGACTGGCTTCAATTACCAAGTGCACTTCATACTGTGTGAGTCCCACATCACTCACATTCTGTTGGAAGGACGGACTGGTCCCAAAGGACAGCCAATGACCCTGGAGCTTACTCCTCGAAAGGCACAAATGAACAGGAACAACTGTACCACAGCAAAAGGCAGCAAGATCTTTTACTTTGTCCCACTGCTGTGGCAGGAAATCGAGGAAAGAAGCAGCTTCCCAACTAAATAGATAAGAAATGCACTGTAGCATGGGGAGCCCAATGTTTTCCTAATAGTCAAATAGAGTGAGCAGTTAATATAACTTTTCCTTTGTTGTAGGAGACAGTCACACACAAAAAAATAAAAGGCAGGGTTTTGTTGGGTCTGAGAGTTATTCTACATTTCATAAGACCACATACATTACGTGTTACCAGTTCACCAGTGGTCAGGAGCATGTGCCTTCCTTCAGTTTTTGCTTGCCTATCTCCCTTACTTTGGATAATGTTTTTTTCTGTTCCCTTAATTCTCAGTAGTAATATAGAGCAGATAAGATTCAGGTGTTAAAAAACATTGATTTTAGTTTTAACATGTAAACCAGGGGATTTCCTTTAAAAACGGTACCTTATAGTACTGCCATTTTTTAAAAAAATACTTGTTTTCATCTTTTTTCGTTATATTTCTTAGTCCAAGTATACACTGATAAATTACCTTAATGGATCATTAATGTTATTTATGCTTGAAACCAGCTCGAACCCCAAATTCTTTTATTTTACAAAGAAAACAGACTCTTATATATGATGTTGTAGATTGTTTGTTTAATACTTCTCATTATATCAGTTATTCTAAAGCGTAAGGCTGTATATGCGCTTTTTAAAGGGAAAAACAAATATATCTTTTCAACGGCATGCTTTTAAGGATAAAAATCTCTTTTGTGAACATGTATGAAAAGACCTCAAAACAGCAGAGGTTTTACGTCTGTAGAACAGCACAGCCCTATAGCTGGTTACATTTTAGGACACAGTGGAACAGGTACTTCACAACTACGTAGATCCTCTAAGGGTAAGAAGTGCAAAAGAGCATGAGTTACTACAAAAGCAGTCTGGACAGTGATGCCTTCTTCACCCGTTCTTTGCTGGTGTAAATGTGATGATTTTCCCCAACTTCTGTGACAGCATCTAAGAAAAGCCCATCATTTGACTTTTTAATGTTAAATTTAAAAATGAACTGCTTCTATGTTTTTGTTCACATTTAAATATACAGTAAATTATGAGCCATACAAGTCCATGCTGAGGATTTGCTTTATAGTGAATATATAACACATTCCAACACCCAAAAACAAAAGCTAACATTTTTTCCCCCCATTTCTCTAAAATTGATGTCTTCTGGGTCCCCTTTATTAATGTCATATTAAACACATATGACACTGAACAGCTTCAGAACTGAATGCAAAATATATAAAATCATAGAATATTTCAAGTTGCAATGGACTTGTATAAGGATCATTGAGTACAATATTGTTGCACTGCACCCAATAATAAAGAAATTTTACTACATGCTTAACTTTGCTTGCTTTTAAAATGCTAGGCATGACTTACATTGCAGTCTAGGTGGGTAGCTGCTGCTTCTGGTGGCACCAAAGGTCACAAAATTCTCCTTATATCTTATCTCTTTTTGGAAAACAGGACTTTTTTTGGTCAAAATATCTGTGACTCATTAACGATTGTACAGGAACACATAAATGCAGCTTCCTTTAACCACACACAAAGACAAGTGGTTTTGTTAAATAGCAATTGTCATTTCAGAATGAATTATGATTTAGGATACATTATGTAATTTTTTTTCATGTTGTGCCATTTGGTCTATGATCTGTGAGGAGGCTCCAAGCTTTCTATGGAATCAATTAACCCTAAAGACCAGTCATAGTTCTAACCTCGTGCTTTAATGGAAACCACTAGACTTCTTCTTTAGTCATTTCTAAAGCAATGTGTGACTTGAAATATGCAACTTTTTGAGCCGGCTGGCCAGGACAATATGATTTTCTCTATTTCTCCCTCTTCATTGCTACATGAGATACCAGGATACCTGGAGCACGGCACATGACAGTAAATAATAGATATAGGGGATGGTCTGGAAGATAGCTAGGGCATCTTTGACTTTCTCTCTCAACACAATCAGACAGAAAACAAGAGTGCATGCAAAGTGCTACACAGAGATGAAACTCCAGCCCAAAGAAAAAAAAAGTAGCTTAAAAGACTTAAAAAACAAATATTCTCCATCAAGGACACCAAATGAAATTCTAGCTAAGGGTGTTGGCCAAATACACAGAAAGACATAAATTATGAACCCGTACCTGAAGAACACTGCCCCCCCACCCCCACCCCCCCGACAGATGCAGACACACACACCAGTATCAGGTTGTATGTTTTAACTAAACTGTTTCTGTTTTTAGAGTTCTCTTTTCTCATCCCTTAAACTCTCCAATGTTTTTAACGTGGGTATGTTTCCTGTCCTGGCAAACAGCTTGTAAGAGGAACCTGTGGGGTTTTTTTTGCCGTTTAAATGCAAACATTAAATTTCCACAAGTTGTTGAAAAATAGAATCAAACAAATAATAATAAAAAAGGCTGAAAGTCATCTCTGCCTCACCACACATCTCCCACTCTGTTCCCCTTAAGCTCAGGGGAAAACTAGTAGAGTGTTGTGATTTTCTTGAGAGGGATAATAGATGTGTTTGCCTTCAGAACAAAGATGAAATACATTCCAAACAAGTGTCCATCCTAGCCGGTGGCTTGCTAGCGCTCTGATACTTTCTATGCTAGGCAGGTTCCAGCCTGTGAGCCTCATCTAATTGTCATGATGACAGATTCACACAGGAAAAGAAAAGTGGTTGTTCAAGCAAATGGTTCATGCCACAAAGCCAAACCCAAAAACGGTCCTCCACAAACCATCAGACCAGTGACTTTTAATCTCAGGATTCAGGACACTATAACGCTATAGCCCTGTTGACATCTGGAGGAAATGAGAGTCTGGTTTGGAGAGGAAAGCACCACATTGCCCACACGTCACAGCTTGCTCAGCTGATGGGCTGGCAACAGTTGGGGATGATGGCAATCTCACTGCAACTCTTCCTTCTACATGTTTGTGAAAAGGTTCACCCTCAGTGAGTGTCTGCTTTTTGTACTTCATCCACTTTGAGTAAATACTTGCTGTAGCTGATTTTTGATTTGCCAAGTTTTAAAGTCAAGTTATTGTTTGCTTTATTCTTAGGGAGTGCTCTTTATTGTCATTTATTTTGGAAATGTTTAAATATACATCAATTTAAATATTGTATAAGAATATTTGTCTTCTAGTTCTCTCATGTGTCTTGTATCCAAAAGTTCATCCTCATTAAACACAATTAAAAATAGCACAATGAGAGATGCATTTTGATTTCAGAGGATAAAAATTAACTGCAACATCATAAACACAAAACAGGATGAAACATAGTAAGGAAAGGATGCCATGGATTCATGATTTGGTTGAATCCTACCAAGGTCAGTACAAGTGTGACTGAAATTACTTATGTCCTGCATATATCAGCTGCAGACCACAACTGAAAATTAATTTCACTCTCAGAAGCTGGGAGCAGGTGACTGCTACAATTACCTGAAAACAAATCTTTTGTGGTTTTCCAAATAATGCTTTTTCACCTTATCTTAGTGTTTTGGTTTTGGGGTTTTTTGTTGTGTTTGTTTGTTTGTTTGCTGTTATGGATCATGAAGATATGTTTATTCAGAATATTTTATGGTTCCCATACCACTGGTTTATTGACATTTATTTCATTTGTGTAAAAATATTTTTTAATTTGTGTTTTAGTTGATCAAAACTTTCCAATTTTTTGCATAGAAGAAGTAGTTAAGTAGAGGCAAGAAGGAGATAAGACAGTATCCCATATATCCTCTTTTGTGAGGCATTCTTCTTGTCCATATTGGTGTCAACAATAACTGAAAGTATAATTCTTTATAGTATTGTTCAACATCTCCAAGATACCATGTGAGGTGTGCTCTACAGAGGGCACAGCCAGAAATCACCGTTCATTTGATTCAAATATGAAAAAGAAATTGCTGAAGATGAGTGTCACTTGGAAGATGGAATGGGATGCAGTTTGCCTGACTACAGAAGATTCATGTCACCAACTTTAGAAATCAGCTGCAAGTGAGCTGAACGGTGCTGTAGAATTGTTCTTTAAAAAAAGGAACCTAAGTGATTTAGGTCAGGTCAGAGACATCTGTGTTTGCTCAGATTAATTTTACCACTGATATCTGCATTGGAAGCCGTTTTTATTAAGCTGGCCAGTTAAATAAGAATTCTTCTATTAGAAGAGTCTATTTTTTTCAGAGATACTTTTTGCCGCCATGCAGTCAAATGAAAACTCTAAAAGAATTAGCTTAACTAAAATTCTTTCTTTTCTCTACTTCTCCAGGTCTTTTGGCTTTGAGATATTTTTGCTTTCAAAAACATCAACAAGCTCTTGGGTGGTTGATGTTGCCTCTCAATAGTTGCACTGGCTGTGGACAGGGTGCAAGGCTCCCAAGTTGACAGCTTGGCTCTCTTAAGTGATGGCATAAGGAATTCACTAGTCCTGGGACCATTATGTCTCTGTTCCCCTTCAGGGTTTCTGTTCTCTCTTTTTGTATTACAAGTTTCCTAAAGTAGGAGCAACTTACGTAGCACAGATCTTAATAGTTACGAGTTCCCACACTGCTACTGCAATTAGTAAGTACAGTAGCAAAAAGTTCTTCAGCCTTTATTGCTCTGCTTTTCCTGTGAAACCCTTGGCCAGTAGGAAATATTTGTTTGTTCTTGCTTAATGACAGTGTTGCATATGGTTCAGTGGCAGAACAGAGAACAGAGCGGAGGTGTCATTCCTTTGAATCCACTCCTCTCTTCACTACTCTGGTCTGAAGTAGAAAGAAAGAGGATGGTAACATCTTATCTGTGAGGTCATAAGACTTTTCCCAGTTCCTTCACCTTGTTTTGGATTTCATCACAGCATAACATACCCAAATCCATAGACTGTTAATGTCATGTCAAGTAAGGAAGGAGTTAACAGCTGTGATAGGAAGAGTCAGCCTGAACTGTCAGTGGAGCCTTCTGGTTCCTATTAAGGAGCAGTCATGAGAGACAGGTGAGAGATAAAGTAGGAAAGTTTTATAGTGTAGGAGAGAATGAGGTAGAGACAGCATTGGGCTAGTTGTCGGGGTAGTAAACAGAGCCAGGTGTTTGAAGCCATGGAGAGAGGGGAGATTTATAGGCTCCTTCAGTAGACAAAAACCTTCTTTCTTCTTCCATCTGTAAGTAATGAGATACTGGTAGGGCCTAAACCAACTAAAAGTTATTGTACAGAAAATACCAAAATAGCAAGTAGGTGCCTGGATATTTGCTTAAGACTGAAGAAAGGATCATGGATTAATACACAATTTATGTAGTTCCTGGTGTTCCAGGATTCATCTCATGCCCCTGTTCCCATTTGTTTGCCTTTTGAGGATTTTACTTTTTAAAAAGTCTAGGGAATACCCCTGTGTTCCAAGAGGAATGGTAATCTTTAGGAGACAGGACTGATCGAACAGACTAGCCGTGAAGAAACGCTTTTATTTTGGCAAAATCCTTCTTGACTGTAAACGACAATATGTTTCTCAGCTTCTGTTAGAGCAAGCTGGGTATTGTTACTCTTTATTCTCATTCCTAGGCTGTCTGCTGCTCTGTTCTCTGTCTTACTGTTGCCTAATTCAAAATCTATTGTAAGAAATATATAAATCACAGTGGATAACTACCTCTTATACAAAAAATTACTTTACAGTTTAGTTGTTATTTTCCCTCCCAAATAATATATTCTTTTTATTTACAACACAGGGCTGAAAAATAGACTGCTGAGTTATTTCTTAAAGGTCTTACTGAAGGACAACAAGCATATAAAATCTGAGTAGAGGGGAACAGTGCTGGGTGCCAGCTTCTGCCAGGTTTCCTCTGAAAGCTTCACGGTGGCAGTAGTGCCAGGGCCGCAGGTGAAAGGACTGAATATTTCTACGTACTCAGCTCTAACTTGTAGGATCATCTTCCCTGAGCCAGCCTTTGTTACTGAAGATTTGTTAAGAAGTGGTCAGCTCAGGGTGAAGATTGTTTCAAACTCCTCAGTTTTATCTGCTTGTCTTAGAGGATTAAAATGTATGGCAATGTAGTGAAGGCATTCAATTTAAATTATAAGACATAGCCTTGAAGTTCCTTTCTGGATTCTTTTATCTTAGTCTTAGGGGATTGTCTTTGAGGTAATAATTAAAATGCAAACTTCAGAACTGAGGCATAAGTATTGTCAAAGGCGCTGCTTTCTTCATGGTCATTTGGCAACAGTGACTGCCAAAAACACAAAACACAATAGTGGACATGCTGGAGCACTTATCTGTTCTCATGATCCTTTGTCAAGCTATTACATTCATACATCTTCATGCCAGCAGAACTAGAATAATTTGAGGAACGGATTTTGCAACATGATTTTTGAGGAAGAGGGAAGGGCAGAACTCAGAATGTTGAGCCTGCCCTGTGAAAGTGGCCTGGCTATTTTTCCCTGCACAGTCAAAATACTACAAGCTTCCTCTGACAAGTGATTTTTTTGGTTTTAATTTTTTGACTGCTGGCAGTTTCAGAGGCGGTCTGCTAAAGCACTCTAGGGACTCCATACCTTATCCCTCCCTGGGCAGTTTTCTTGCAGGTGGTCAAACTTTTTATGTTGGGGGTTGGCTGAAATTTTTTGTTCTCTAATTAACTGAACTAGTAGTAAATTAATTCAAAGAAATGATGGCAGTAGTTCTGCATAATAGTGATTTAACAACTCACTGTTCACTTAGGTGCTTTCCTAAGTGGGAAGTCTTAAGGGAGCCTGTGTTTACCTCTAGAGTTCTTCCGAAATGCCCTTTATTTCAAAACTCATAATTTTTTAAATTTGAAAACACAACAGTGCATAAGCTGGCCTGATGGGCTATCAATGACAAGGTTGAATGATGTATTTTCAGGAAATCCGAATACACTGCCTATGTCTCAACCATCCCATGCTGGCTACAACTACCTGCTTCAGCAGATTTCTCCCCATCCTGCACAAAGCCCAAGGACTCAGCTGTGCCCTGCAAAGCTTCCTGTTTACAGTCGTGCATCCTCTGAAAACAGAGTGCTCTTTGCTTCCCACATCCCAGAAGCCGTACACGGATCCGGTAACATCCTGTGCCTTTTCCGTCGTCACAGCACTGCTTTTTCTGAGAACTGCCGGGAGAAGTTGCTCACAGAATTGTTAACAATTGGTCATCACCTTCTGGATGTGTCAGACTGTCGAGTACTCCGGACCACTGGGCCTCTTGGACAAGGAAACAATATCAACAAAACATTTGCCCTTTGTTCCCTTTGTATATTGAGTTTGCTGTGTATCATAGTGGATAACATGCTTCCTACATGGAGAAAACCCCGTGCCTTTTCATTTGAGGCTGAACGTTATAACATTTAAAGTGCACATAGTGAACAGGGACAGAAACATTCCTCAGCACCAAATGGTGCTGGCAGCTGCACAGCTTATCTTCTCCATTTGTCTCCTTGTGCTTACAGCCGAGGTATGCACATTGTCTGGCTCCCACCTGCAACGTAGTCCCTCAAGGAGAAAAATCTCCAGTCCCCAGCTCCCTTCAAAGAGGAGCCCAGATTAAGGCTTCTTTCCTCTCATTTCTTCCTCCCCCCTACAATTCACTCCTGTTGTCCTCGGTGATTACTTAACAGCACTCAAGAGAGAATGACCACAAATGATATATTGGAACATAAAGAGTGAAATCCTCCCTAGTGGGGAAAAATAAATTAAGTTCACTGATACCTTTGTTTGCTGAGGGCTGCCTAC
Source organism: Atrichornis clamosus (assembly GCA_013400975.1). Lineage (NCBI taxonomy): Eukaryota > Metazoa > Chordata > Aves > Passeriformes > Menuridae > Atrichornis > Atrichornis clamosus. The sequence continues at coordinate 379,890 of WBMZ01007487.1, forward strand.
ACATGCATACTTTGAGTCATTGGAAAAAAAAAAAGTCATTAAAACTAAGCATGCTACTTTTTTTTCAGACTGTGGAGCCCAAACTTAACCTCAGTCTAGCATCCACTTTTAGGAAGAAGAAATCTGGTGCCACGAGAAGTGGCCTGTGCTGCCTCCTGCATCATTCCGTTCATGGGGATGGTCAGGGAGCTGCTCTGATCCTATCCCTGGTACTACCCATAGAAGAATGCTGGAGTGTCAATGCCTCTGTGTGCGTGTCACACGAATCTCATAAGAAAAGGTCAGGATTTTGCCTTAGTGTGCAAATCTAGATTTGTCATGTAGTATTTAAGACTGCATGAAGTTTGGAACACATGTTTCTCTTGTTTAAAGGTTACCTCTAATTAAGCCTTTCCAAATATAGCTGGGATTGTAGATCACTCACAACCTTTTGCATTATGGGTCTATCACAGCATTGTTCTTGCAGTCAAAACAGCAGCAGTCACAACCATGCACACAACACATTATTAAAAGAAAAGAACTAGTTTAAAGAAGTTCTATAATTGCATACCATTAAGTAAAATGTATACTTTAGAAATTCTTTCCAATATGTGAAATGATACAATAGAGGGTAGAACTTAACACCAAAAAAAGTTGCTATAAGCCTCCAAGACTATCCCTACTGAAGAAAAATATATTTTCATATATATATATAAGTTGTTAAATCCTTGAAAAAAAAGATTGAATAACCCCCAAAGCTACAGATGAAAGCAAATTCTTCAGTCTACAGTTTAAACTAATGCAATAAAAAAGGAACTGCAAGTTAGCTGAAAACCTACTTTTCTTATTCCTCAAGTAAAATCAGTAATGAAATCAAATAGTAAACAGATCTTCCTTTCTACAGGCACTCTCAAAAATAGGCAATGAACACAGAATTTGTGTGAAATAGGGCTTTGGGAAAAGCTGTTGCCAAAACTCATTAACTCTGCACATTTCCTAATTTTTTCCCTGTCCAACTGGAATACAAACATGTTTTTCTTACTGAAGAATTATTTACACACACACATAATGTCAAACAAAGAGAAACCCAAAGGAACAATGCAGTAACCTGGCACATGCCTCAGAATTTTAATGCATCTTTCTTGACTTTGTGTATGTATATAGAATTTTGTAAGAACAGAAATAGAAACTTTGTTCTTATAACCTCGTTTAGTTGATTGTTGGCGAGCTGCCACACCATCATAGAACCATAGAATAGCTGGTGTTGAAAGAGAAAGAGACCTTTAAGGATCATCTAGACCATTGCCTCTGCCATAGCCAGGAACGTCATCATCTAGACCAGATAGCTCAGGGCCCCATCTAACTTGACCTTCAATGTTTCCAGGGACAGTGCTCAGGGCAACCTGTTCCAGTGTTTTACCACTCTCATTGTAAAAAACATCTTGCTTATATGTAGTCTAAATCTACCTTCTTTTAGTTTAAAACCATTGCCCCTCATCCTATCACAACAGGCCCTGCTACAAAGCTTTTCCCCCATCTTTCTTCTAAGTCTCTTTTAAGTACTGAAAGGCCACAACAGGTTCTCCCCAGAGTCTTCTCTTCTCTAGGCTGAACAAATCCAACTCTTTTATCCTGTCTTCATAGCAAAGCTGCTCCAGCCCTCTGATCATCCTCCTCTAGACTGTCTCCAAAAATTATGTCTTTCCTGTGTCGAGGACCTGAGTTGGACGGAGTACTCCAGATAGGGTCTCACCAGAGATGGGTAGAGGGGGAGAATCACCTTTCTCAAACTTTTTGATCACTCTTCTTTTGATGCAGCCCAGAATAAGGTTAGTCTTTGGGTTGAAAGAGCACGTTGCTGACTCACAACCAGCTTTTCATCCACCAGTAACACCAAGTCCTTCTCGGCAGGTTTGCTCTCAATCCCTTCACCCTGTATTGATACAAGGAGTTGTCCTGACTCTGTTGCAGGACCCTGTACTTGGCCTTGCTGAACTTCGTGAGGTTCCCATGGGCCTACAGCTCAAGCTTGTCTAGGTCCCTTTGGATGGCATTCCACCCCTTAGGCATGTCAACTGCATATTCATCTTGGTTCATTTGAAAACTTCCTGAGGGTGCACTCAATCCTTTAATCTCTGTCATTGATGAAAATATTGAACAGTAGCGATCCCAGTATGGACTCTGAGGAAACCACTTGTCACCGATGTACATCAGGACATTGAACAGCTCACCACTACACTCTGGATGAAACTGTGCAAACTGTTCAACCAATTCCTCATCCACCAAACACTCCATCCATCAAATCTATATCTCTCCAATTCAGAGGGAAGGATGCTGTGGGGGACCAGGTCAAAGCCCTTACAGAAATCCAGATATATGACATCCATAGCTATCAATATACTATCAAGGAACAGACTTTTAGTGTCACATGGCTTGGTTGATTTTGGGTCTTTGATATTACCACCAACAAGGCAGAGTTTAATTTCCAGGAATGATTTTGGATGGGAATGTTTCTTTTTGCTTGGAGTGAATTTTAGATACCAGGTAAGTGTTCTGCTTTACAACGGTATATTTGACAAACTGTGTGACTGAGGAATATATTTCTGTGAAACTGCTATGTGATATCCTTTAATTGGGTGGTATTGTTGCTAGATCACAGTAACAGCAAAGGTGACTCAAGTTCCCTGTGAATTTTTCTGTGACAGAGTACCCTAGGTAATTCAGGAAAAGTCCAGCCCAATCGCATCCCACAGCTATTGTGTGATTGTCATTGAGTCAACAAAAGGGTTGACCCTGAGAAGAAATTACATGAGGCCAAGATAAACTTATCAGTCACAATAACCTTCACACTTTTTTCTTCCTTCCTTCTATTTCAACGCATGCTGGTTTCACTCTGTGATAGCACAGATGCCTTGTGAGCCACTGTGACCTTCCTTTCTCTTTCTAAATCTCATTAATATATTTCTTCCTCCATCCAGAACTTCATGTACTCTGTGAAACTTGCTACCACAAGCTCTCAGAGAGACCTCACTGCATTTTGGCTTTATAAAGGACAGCATAGATACCTGCGGGATTACAAGGTGGTGCAGGGTGGTACCTTGTAAGTCTTGTCACCTCTCAGAAACAAAAGGTTGGTAGAGATCTACAGTCTCGCTCTTAGTACCATGGATCAGGCTCTAGATTAGGGCAGATTACTTCACATTTGTCACTCCAGATCTCAGGTACTGTCCTCTGAAGTATAAAAGACAGTTTAGCTGCTCTAACTGCTTCTCTACCCATTTCTGTGATCATCTACTGTGTTCTGAGCCCTCAGGTCATTTCAAAGCCTTAGCCGTTGCCATAGACAGCAATTATTTTCAGGCTTCAGCCACTACTTTATTTTTCAGTGAAGACAAAAGGGAATATTTTCAATCCCAAACGAAAAGTTCATGAGAACCATGGTAATTTTAGCAGCTTGAACTCAGGTTAGGACTCTAAGTAAATTTAGATGTATTTACTCATGTTCTAGTATGGCTACACTGCACCACAGCTGCTGGTTTTCATAAATCACATCAGTACCAATTGCCTGACTCCTTCACTGATGTTGCAAACACCCTAAAGGTAAATTTAACATCAGCTAAAAAACAATTTAGGTTTGAATTATCCAAGGACTTCATGGATGGTCCATCAGCACATACCACACACTATTCAATGTACTTACTATGTAAAGAAAACACATTCTCTGAAATGGAACAACAAGTTATGTAGTTTTCAGTATGAAATATTATGTTCAAGATGCTCCTTTAACAAACTATAAAAGGGATGTAGAAGTGAAGTTACAGATGTCTCTACCTGCCCTTTTTCCTTTAAGCTGACAGTTCAAGCTCCACACCAGGAAGCAGGCATGTGTCCAGAGCTAACTTTGCTCTGCAACACTATTTAAGCACTGCCCCTGGAAGAGGTGCTGTCTTTGGGGAAAGGCTGTCAGACTAAGGTCATGTCTGCACATCTCTGGTATTTGTCTATGTGTCACTTTCATTTAAAGAATATGGAAATAAATGCCAACATCCAGATTAACATTTCCTCTATCTCTGCTAAGCAGTTTGTTCTGTTTAGTATTCTCTTTGTAAGCTTTCTGACTGCCGCATTTACCATGGTTATATGCTAATCTACAGTATTAAACACCATGTTTTGTTGAAAGTTCTGGACATCCAATACACAACATTCATGGCATTTGAGAACTAAGTGGTTAAATAGGCAACAATCCCTAGAATGTAGATAACCCCACTGTTTCTTCTGAATTTACATGTTTCTTACAAAGTTAGTGGTGGATTTCGCCATGCTGGGTTAATGGTGATTCTATGAATACGGGTTTGTCTCTTCTAGTGCAGTCCTTTCTCCTACACCACAACATAGATCATGGCAATTCATTCAGTAGAAACACTGCTACCGTCTACATTGATTTTTATGAAAGTCCCTTCTCCATAGATAACAGGGAGACCTACACTTAAAATATAAATGCCATAAATATATTTTTTAAGTATTTTTGCTCTTCATTTAAGACTGCTTTACTGCAGACTCACTACGCAGGGCAGGATCTGGACTGGGTTGGGGTTTTTTTTGTGATTTCCAGTATCTCCTCAGTTCTTCTCAAGATATACGCAGTATTTATAAGTCTTATATTTTACTAGGGTAAGTTACATCCTACTGACAACCTATTGTCCCTGCTACTTGTCAACGGACCCTGGTAATTTATTCATTCTCTCTCTTTCTGTACCTGAGGCAAGTTTAGCTGAGAACTGTGCTAGATGGCTCATAAAAATTCCATTGCAGCAGCTCCCAAGGTGAAGGAGTCTCCATGAGGCATTTGTCATACAGACTGCCTGAAGAGCAGAGATTGTGACTAGGGAGACAAAAAATGTCCTAGTGTGAAAGCAGATGAATCAAAAATCTTGTCCTGAACTTTTCCTGCCATGCAAGCAAACACTAGCCAGAGTAATCATGTGGGAGCTTCAGCTGTACTGGTGCTCTGCAACAGTCTAGCAGAAGGGAGGAATTCATCCAGATTAGTTTCCTCCTTAATTTCCTTTGTAATTCATTGTATTTCCCATTGTAATGGCAAGCACTCTACAGCTATCACAAGAAGGTCTTGATTTAATGTGTTTAAGAACAGAGAATGGAAGTGAAAGTCAAGGAGTAAGAATGTCGAGGTGGAATGCATGCGCAAAATTTATCTATGTCAATCTGTACTGTGAGTTCACTCATGCAAAGTATAACCATCCAAGAAGGCCTCAACCCATGAAGAACATCATCCATCAGAGCTCCAGACTCCAGTATAACACAGTCCGTCTCAGAGAATCTGGTTTCTTTCTTGATTAGAGCAACGTGAACATAAGCCTAACCTTGCTCAAAGAATGATACACCTTTCAAACTTTCCTTCCCAGTTTCCTGTTCTTTCTGAGTAACCAAAAAATGCTGAAAAAAGCAAGGTAAGTAGATTCAGAATTTAGAGCTGATTAATATTACTTTCTGAACCTCTGCTGAAATTCTGGAGAATAAATGGTCCTAGATGTGCAAAGACTTCATTGAGGTTTTGTTCTTCTCCAGGCCATTTTCCCCTGAATCTGTAAGTCTCATCAAAATTAGTGAAGTTATATTCATCTAACAACATTAAGGAGAAAGCCCTGCCAATCTCTCATGTTATTGACAATATTAAAATCACAAATTCTCAATTCTTAATTATCTTCTGATTCTATTACTTTCCAATCTCATAACCTGTGACAGCTATGTTTTTTGCATGACATACCCAGGCTCCTGAGGGAACATTACCAGCCTACATATGTATTAGTCTATTTATCCTTCAATTTGTTATCAACTCTATAATATAGAAAGGTATTTGAAATCTGACCCAGTTTCTTTAACAATTTAAGCCCCAGTGGACGAGGTGATTAAGGGAATGGACAACTGGGAAGTTGATAAATCAAGCTACACTGATTTCAGAAAAATATCACAAACTTGTGTGACTCAACACTGCAAAGGCAGCATAAACCCATCCAGCAGTGATTTTTTTCCCCAAAAAATATAATAAGCAATTTTATCTGTTTTTCATATCCTGCCTTTTAACCTACTTGTTTTTACACAGCTACTGCAGTGCCACTTGTCTATGCCTCCAATTCAGCCCCTCCAGCCATAACTCCATGGTGTGGATACTGGACACAATGCAAATAAAAACTTCCTTTTATAGTGAGATTTGAGAACCCAAGATCTCCGCAGCTGAAGGTTAATTTGCCTCTTCCTTTCTTACTCTTTTTTTGTGTTATTGAGATAGAGCTACAAGTTCTGCTGTGGAAGAGAGATTTAAAATACATGACACTAAATCAGTTTTTACCCTGTCCCATTGCATGCTTTTTGAGATTGATCTACTCCCCACTGAAGTCAGTGGGAGGTTTTCCACTGAATTCAATTGCTTTTGGATTGAGCCAAAATGAAGGAATGAAGCAGTAGGACACTACAGCACATACAAAGAGCAGGACAGTACATTAAGTGCATGTGTTTTTTCATCACATTTGGTGTTTCAGGCTGTTTAATCACTGCCTCTCCCCATATAATAACAAAAGATATCTGGGCCTGGAAAAGATAAAATATTTCAGTGTTTTTTCTTCTATTGATTTCTTTTAGGTGTATCCAAAGAGCACATGCCAAAATGCAACACAATTCCTATGTTTATGTAAATTCGTACAAGTTATTAAAAAAAAAAAAGATTCCTTACCACTTTAAAAAATAATCAGTTAGCTTTTCCAAAACATGTAGGTACTTACAATAGGAATTACATTCTCATAGGAAATTACATGCCAGCACGCATGCATGTGTTCAAACCCAAGCAAACATTGGAAGAATTTGTCCTGATGGTGGCTCATATGTCTTAATATCTGTTAACATTAGTCATCTGCACATAAGTTTTGTTAAATGTACAAACTATGTGGCACTCCACCCTTGTTGCAACATCAGCTTGTAGTGTCCAGCATTTTTGTGCTTTAAGAACTCACTGTCTTTCAGGCCACGGGTCTGTAGTAAACAGCATTTGCATAGTGGAAAGAAATGAAAGGAAAACAAATAATTATAAGATTTTGTAGACAATGACGTAGCTTAGTCAATGCATGGATTTTATTTATTTTTTTGTTTACTGAAAAGTTAAAAGCTAATCATGATAAAGTCACCTTTTCAATGCATATTCACCCTTGTTGCATATGTTCCACATTAAAAAAAACCAACCAACTTCACATGGATGATGAAATAGTACTCTGTTTCAGTAAGACTTCCTTGCATTCAGAGGATGGATGGTGCTCCAGGGATGAGCGAGCTGTGCAGTGATGGCTGTGAGAAGAGGAGGTGATATCAGACTGGGTTGCTCCAGCTGAATAAAATAGACATGTAGTAGTTGCAGGTCAGGGCTGATAGCAGGAAGGAGGCACATCATGGGTAAGACCCTCTTGGATGCCTGCTGAAATATTTCCTTGAGAGGGGGATCAAGATCCTACATGGTAGGGTGTGAGAAAAAGAGATATTGTTTTCTTTATTCACATTTGGATGACTTTGGAGAACTAAGTGTCCATGAGTTTGCAGAGGAAAAAAATTTAATTCCCTAGTTACCTCTCCCAGTTCCACCCTGTGATTTTTCGTACTGCACGCAGGCTGGTTTGTCCATGGATTAATTATTTTAAACTAACTCTTCTCAAAGCAAAATCCCAGTGTAGTTTACCAAGGGACTGCTGCTTATTAAATTATGGATAATACCTCATTCATGTTTGCTGACTCCTCTCTAGTTTCATTTTCCACTGCTATTCCCATGAACACCGTGTCCTCCAGCATCCTCTCCAGGCACCATGACATATCCCAAGGCAGGCAACAAGCAGTACATGAGAACTCATGTTCACTTCAAATGTCTTGCCCTGTGGATGTGTTCAATCCACTGCAGATGGGACTAGTTCCGAGCAATGTGAGTTTAACTTGCAATTTGCAGTCTGGACGTGCAGAAGAGTCCTTGCAACAGAAGCCTTCAACAAGATGGAGAAGACGTGAAATAGAATGGATGCTTACAGAAATTGAATTAATCTGAGCATATTATACACAAAACATCATCAGACTTTAATAGCAATCTCTGTGGAAAAGGTAAGAAGTAAAAACAGAAGCAAGTGCTTTCTGTCAACCCCAATTACATTAAATTAACCAGTCATTCAAAGGAAAGGGACTAAATCTGCATGGGTACATGTGAAATGAGAAAGAACTTCTTGAGTACCATAGCACAGAAATGTGCTCCTCAGCAGAGGAAGTAGAAAGAAATTAACATAATTGAAAAAAGAATTGGAGGGAAGAGAGAGGAAAACTAGGATGCATCTTTGTGGAGCTAGCTCTGGGCCTCCCAGGCCTTTAGTTTGTTGTGAGTAACTGTGATATATTCTGCCTCATTTCACTTCTAGAGGAAATTACAAATCCTTACAAACTCCATAACAGTCATGAAGCATCAAATATTGAAAATCTGAGAAAACTTGATGCTTTCTGGGATATTTCCAGATCCCACTTAATGCGTGACTCATGATAGCAATTATCCTCTCCTTGCTAGGGGTACAGTAACTAATTAAGTAGGCTCATGAAAGCACCTTCAGAATCTGGAAGGAAAGCATAACTGATGTGATTATATTCCTGACAAGTTCCTCAGCCCACAGCAAGCTTAAAACTGCTTAAGTCCACAGTTCAAATGAATAGAAATCAAGTGCCAGGGATTGGAAGTACTGCAGTTTAATGCACCATTCACTCTAAAAGATATTGTTTTTTGGACGAGTCATTCTTTATATTTTATGATGTTTGGAGGCAGATCTGCCTAATGACTATAACTAAAAGCTGTCTGGGTTATAGGTACGAGTGAACTATTTAAACATCACTCATTATGAGGGAAGACTGATGGTTACCTTGATTCACAGCCTGCCAAGTTAAAATGAGTTCAAGGTACTGAACCTCCTGGAAACCAAATAAACTGCACAGCCGGAGTGAACCTGAAGGACAACACTAACAAGAGCTGTGCTGGCACCCTCTCTTGAACTCTGAGTTCCTGAGAAGGGATGATCAAAACTTCCATGTTCCTGATAGTACTTCAGCTGCTTTGGTATCACACATTTACATCCTCCCTATGTTGTTTGGTTTTTGATTTTTTCTCCTTGCAATGTACTAAACAGAATTAAAAGAAAAATTGCAAAAAGAAGAATAAAATAGATGAAAAGATGAAAAGATGAAAAACAGAAGACAGAAAAGAGTCTATGCTTTCTCAGGGAAAAGAATGTTAACAGGGTTAATGTATTTGTACTGACATGGAGTCAGAGAATCCTGAACTAAAATTTGCTGAGTAAGGAGCTTACATTTATGTCTGAGAGAGTTGCACCATTACACCTTTCCCTGTTGAACGTCTTTGGAGGTGGTGCTGCAAGGAACATCATTTTCACACTGTGAGAAGACAGAAACTCACTGCCCCATCCTGGATGGATCTATTGATCAAAGCTCTACTTTTTCCCAAAGGCATTTGCTGACATTTCAATTTCTGATATATAAATGGTTAAGAGCAAGAAACTCCCTTGCTTAGAAAGCAGAGATGATGCCCAAACTCTTACTAAAAAATCTGTCATTCACAGTGTATGTTATCACTGTTTCACTTAGCTAGAATCCAGTTCATATTTAAATAAATATATGTACATTTGTATTTGTGTGCAAGAATATAAACTTCATATCCTGTACATATATGTGTGTGTGAGTGTGAACCTGAATGTTTAGCTTTTTAGGGTTTTTCAATGCTCTTTTTGACTTTACAATTTCTTTGTTATTTATATTTAATCATGTAAAGGAAGAAGATTATTTTGTGTCCTGTCAGCACAAAACACAGACTGCATTGTCAGTAGTATTAGACAAGGTGATATTCCTCCCCTACCTCCACACACACACTCACATTCACAATAAAATAACTTACACATAAAAAATGGAAAGCACTACAACTCATCCGAATCATTTCAGAAGCAGAAATATTTCTCACAGTGTTCAGATCACAGGATAATAAGGTCACATGCAGTTTATGTGGATTATTATACCCGGATAACTTCACAGCCTTTTGCCAAAGACTTTAAGCTTTTTAATGCTGCTATTAAAGTTTTCCCTCTGCAGCTAGGTTTCAAACATTTAGGAGTTTGAAGGACTATCATTACACATCCCTGACACTATATTTTCCACTCTGATGCACTCTTCTGAGAACAAAATTTTATAAATAAATGTGTCCTGCATGTGACAACATGTCTTGAGAGACTGAATACTATAAAAGTATGTTTTAGCTACTTATGTTAATTGATTTTTAGCCAATCCTTAAACATGTCTGCAATTGTTACTGTCTTCTCCTTTAAATTATAGCCCTCTTTCTGGCTCAACTATTTAGTCTTTGAGAAGTTTGACACTAATTTCTCTGTCCAATTATTTTGTTCCATGGCACTCTGCTGTAAATTACTGAAATTCTGAAGCATGGAGCCATGTTCACCTGCGCAAAATGCTACATCAGCTGAAAATATGCAGTGGGTTTTTTTCAGTAGAACTTTCACCTTTAGGGAAACAGCTAGGCATTCCATTTATATCTCCTCTTAAAGGTATAATTTCTTTTTAATTCATTTTTTACTGTATGTTATTTTTTGTTTTACCATAGAATTTTTATATATATTTAACTGCACCATAAAAAATTATATAGCATAGCTGCACTCAGAAACAGATGAGTTTACCTCTTGTAATTCAATAAAAGTGTATTTTAAATTAAAGAAGAAGTTGCCTCCTCTTATAGTCTTAAGTGCATATTTCATTTATTTTATAAAAAAGAAAGTATCAGTCCTCTGAAGTCAAGGGGACAATGATTTTAATCTGTGAATTTTGGTAATGGAGACTGATCTACTTAGTGCTATCTATGGTATTTAGCTACAAAATTGCAATGAAATTAATAGGGTTAAGCTTGGTGTTTTTTGTTCAGTGATATTATCAGCTGTAGGATCCTAAAAATCTGGAAAAGCTAATGTCAGCTTTGAAACTGGCTGGGTTGCTTAGCTTGTCCACTTACCTCAAATCTTGTTGGGCAAAGGGCAAACCTTGACATAATAACTGTGTTCTCCATTTGGCAATAAAATGTGTAAATAATTTCATGTTAGTACAAAGGCTTTGTTCTTACAAATCTTTCCTGTCACTTTAGCTGTAGTACTGATGTAGTAACCATGGGGGGCAGGGGGAAAATCATTGTCTTACTGCCCTGCATATGAGAAGCAATATTCAAAGAGGAATAACAGGAAAAAGACCATGCAGAAGCTGCTGAAGAGCGTTCTGACTCAGAGTACAGGGGGTTGTAACACAGAAAACGAAGTCTCATAGCTGCAAAGCAGTAATAATTCCAAAAGCTCTGTTCTTTCTTCTGTTCGTGTTATCTTAGTTTTGAACACTTATTTATTCTTCTGTTGCAATCAGATAATCCAGTGCAGGCAGGTGAGACACTGCCCCAATAATTTCAGTTATTTTTATAAGCCTCAAAGTGAGACCAAATGTAAAACACCCAGACAAAATAGTAGTATTCTGTCAAATTTGTCTAGATACTTTCAAATGTTACAGCACTTCCCCGTTTGCTTCTGGAACATGCTCACACACAATAGACAAGGATGAAATGGGGCCAGGGTTTCACTCAGACTCACTAAAGTTCTACTTATTTTTCATGTGAGCCAGTTCCCAACAGACATATCATAAACAATTTCACCCCACAGAAATCAGGGAGAGGTGAACAAGGGCCACCAAGGAAGGAGTTGTAGGGAGGAATTAGTATGAATTCTTTCATTTCCCTATGGGTTGCTGCAACCAAGTACTGCTCTGAGGAATAATGCTGCAATTTATTCACTAAGTGACTCAGCGCCAGAAATTTTGTCTTTTGTTCTTTGTAAGGCAGAAGGCAATGTAAATCCAATTTTTATTGTGATAAGAATGAAATATTTTAGGATATTTGATGTTTCAGAGCATTTTAGCTTAAAAAAGAAAACTGAGAGCTGAAGTGCTATTATTATGAAACACCCTTAAAATATTGCGGATAAAGTAATTTAGAACTTGATTGCAGTAAACTTAAGAAAATGGATACTACTCCTTTTCTAGAGGTGAATGTTTATTGGGAACTCTGTAGCTCCCTATCCACTGTGCAGGTGCACAGAGCCTTACCACACAAGAAGGGCAAGAGGGAACTGCCGGGGCTGCACTGGCTGCAGAGAGCCTCTTGAAGTCTGTGAAGCACAGGGACCCAGCCAGGCACTTTGCTAATGATGTGGTTCCTCAGCTCAGCTGAGAAAAAAAGAGAGGCTGAGGAAGCAGCAAGTGCACACTGGAAGGACAAAATTGGAACAAATATTAGTTGTTAAATTTTATTTAATAAAGGGAGAAAAAAGAGCTGCTATCAGGACCAACAAAGCTACTAAATCCATTCTATCTAACTGCCTCCGTGGAGCAAAAACTTCCTTAACTGGGATCATGTCAAATACTTGCCAAAATGTTACCGTTTCTGAACCTTATTTTCAAGAATTTGGAAACACATATCTATTAACTGGTCACACAACTCGGACAAACTCCTGCATAAAGATTTTAAATGTCACAATAAAGAAAATTAACAGTTTCAGTTAAACCAAATACAACAAAACAAAAGTCTTGATGATAAACTCTTTACTATGACTTATTGCCCACCTTTGTCTAACATAAGTGCAGGAGCAAGTTATTTTCATGGATAGAGTTGTTCTATACAAACATTCCCTTTCATAGTTCCATATTTCGCAGGTAAAATAATTTTTTTAAACAACTGTAAGCCTTTAATTTCACAGAGAATCATTCTTTGAAAAGAAAAGAACCTTTCATTTAAAAAATATTAGAAAACAGTAAATGAAGTGTTCTCAATCTCTACTTTCCTGCCAAGTTATCATTCCCTCCTGAGTAGGAAAGTTCATTTATTTAGTGATCATGACATGTAAAAAAATGTTTTCTTTTAAGTCTTCAGGACTTTATCTGCCTCTTTAAACCACACACCCTGCTGTCTTTGTCAAAGGGTCAAAACAAAGAGATTTTCAAATTGCTGGAGCAGGTACCAAGGGAAAATGTAAATCTTTCATAACCCAAAAATCTCTTTTGTTAGCATTTTATTGACCAGATAGGTAATATCAACTTTTTTTTCATAAATTCTCAGACCACCCAGTAACATCAGTAAAAATATAGCTATACATGTACATGAAGATATAGAGTATGAACCAGAGCCATTTGGAGAAATACTCGTGCTACTCCTACAAAATGAAAAATAAGTGAATAAAAAATTTTTCAAAAAACAAAGAATCAATTCTGGATTCATTTAAAGCAATCAGGCAATTTTGCAAATAGTTTTTAAATGCATACGATTCCATCTCTTTGCTACAACAACTCGGGTACCCAGATTAGAGACAAACAACACTTGAAAGTGGTGAATCCCTTTGTCTGTAAACATACCCAGTTCACATGCACCCATTCATGTCTTCTTTTCCTACCTTTTTTTTCCACATTCCAATTACCTGTTTTGAGATCTTTCTGTGCACCGTTCTGAACATCTTCCCAGAAAAGGGCTGCCATCAGATCCTTCCAAGGCAAAATTCTCTCTTTCATTTTCACTTTAGGAAGTAATTTGCCATTACTTGGGCTGTCACCACAAAGGCAAATGGCTATGTTTTCTTTCTTAATATGAAATTACAGAGAGGCAAGTTCATTTGGGTCCTTTGAACAAGAAATCTCCTCTGAAGTATACTGATCTCCATCTCCAGCCTCCAGTTCTGTCTTGGGTGAACACATATTCAGGCTCTAGGATCTTGAAAAATTTGATCACTGAGAATGAGGATTATGTCAGGTAACTCACACCTATTCTTAGTATTTAGAAAGGAATAAGTTAATTAGTATAAAAAGCTAGAGCTAGACTGAGATTTTTAGACAGAGTGATGCGTAACACCATGCCAAGAAATAAATGTGAATAATCTCTCTAAAGCTGCCTGTCACGTAGATTTGTGTATTTGTCTTCCATCTCCCCCTGAACAAGCTTTGCAAAGATACTTCAGCAAGTGGTTGAAGAGGGGGGAGTAAAAAACTTTCCATAAAGAATGGTAGGGAAAACACTCCCAGCTATGAGCTGCACTTGGTGCACAGTAACTGAAGGCTCATGAGGATACTTTTGAATCTTGCTGGTTTTTTTCCAGGTGTGAATCCAAACAAATTTTGCTGTATTCATAACATATTTATTCATGGAAAGTAAGATTCCTCTCACCTAGCTCTTAGCCATCTGGAACACAGGCCTCTAGTCTCAACTAATCCTTGAGGGTTGTATTATGGATTGAAGCAAGAAAGAGGTCCTACTAATTAGTAAGTTAGGTACTTAGAGGGCAGGATGGAGAGTCCTCCAGATGTGCTCATCTTCCTACATTGACTCCAGAGGGAGCTTTTGTGATTTGTTCAGACCAGATGAATAACCTTTCCATGGCTAACATCAAGCCAGCCTCAGCTTGAAAGGTGGTATCCCAGACAAGGAATGACAGGGCAGAAGACAGCTTAAACCATTCTTCCCACACTAACCTGCTCTCGTTGTACTACTTTTCAGAGACAGGTCTCTCCTTAACTTTTTAGGAATCAGAGCATATTTGAGTGAGGAGGACAGAAGCACTCTCCCTCCTTTGTTCAATTAAATAACCATAAAGTTCCAGCATTAAGTTTCCATAATTAGCTTTTGAGGAACAAGCTGCAGAAAGAGAAATGATCATCAGAGAGTTCTGCAGAAGACACCACCTTGGCATGAAACAGAAAACAGAAAAGTGTGAGGAGAATTTTCCTTCTGAATTAAATAGCTATTTATAAACTCACATGCCACTTCTACAGTCTAGACTGTTGTGACAGTCATGCCCGAGTGAAATGAAAGTTATAAAAATCTTTGTTCTTATTCTGTTAACAACTTTTAGGGGGAAAAAATTAAGATGGTCTATAGAATAATTTTGTGCAAAGTCTTTGTTTGCTATAGGCTCTCAGCACCATCCAAATAACTTTATGAAACATCACATAAAAGCCAATGAAAATAAAGTTTGGAGCATTCAAACGCTCCTAAATTTAGATGTCTGGTATTTTATGTCCCTGCTAGTTATCCTACCCTTATTTTAATCCTCCACCCTTATCAGTTCTATTTTCATCTAGGCTAATCATGTAGCTATTCTTATAACTCTACCATCCTTCCCAATAAAATTGCTGGTTTTCTACTAAGAAAAGACTATTGAATTTTGATATAGCATTAGAGCTTGCAAGTGTTTAAAATATGTCTGAATGACTTGGGGTTTTTAATATAATTTTACATGGTAAAAAGTGCTACCCAGTTTTACACATTAAGCTATTGATTACAGAGAAACATTTGCAATTATTTCAGGCACTCCAGATTCAAGTCAATTAAACTAGTTGAAAACTATATTTTATTAGCTCTCAATCATGTGATGGGGCATATTTATTCCACCATTTAAATTGCTTGAGTCCATTAAAAGGTGTAGAACCAAAGTGAAGGAAAAATTCTTAACTTTTTAAACTAGCTTTGGTTCTGAAAGGTTGTTTTAACACAAGTGTCTTTTTTTCACTGTATGTTTAGAGACACTTCTTCTACGATGATAAAAGACAAACATCAGTACTTCTTTGCTTTATGCTGAACTACTTATTTCAACACCACAGTAGTGGGGTAATTTGCAGTGTTGACTAACATACAAGTTTATACCTCCTAAACGTGACAAACTGCAGGTATGAAGACTGGGATGTGACTTAAAAGGACATAGCATTGTTTTGCCCTCCTTTGATGTATTTTGTCTATAAATGCTAAAATACTTACAAAATTAAAAACACCTGTTCAATTTTTGCAATGATTGCCATATAATTATTATACTGATTATAGTTGGTTATTGAACTATTCAGCCAAGTGTCTCTCTGGATTTGGGGCAGGGGATGAAGAAAAATAAAAAATCACAAGGCATTGCCTCATGTGTGTGGTGTGAGCCTTCTTTGCAGCATCTCTGTCTTCTCCCTGAAAATGCAGAGATACTCTGCTGTTGGTCACGCTGACTGAGGAAGAACCTTAAGCTAAAACTATACTCCTAAAGTATAATACACAACCCAATCTTTCTGATTGCAAATATGTGTTCTAGTAAAATAGAGCCTTGGTTTACAAAAGTATGTAAAACCCCACACACTTATTTAAAGAATTTCTTGGAGTGTTGCAGGAGAGATAAAGGTGATGTAAAAAGTACTAACTCTGATCTCAGGAATCTTTTATAGAAAAGTACTTTTTCCACTCACTCAGCACTGGTCTAAAGGAAGCTGATATAATGTCAATGAACAGACCCTGAGAAACTAAATCACATTCCATTTTTTCTTTCAATTTTTATCAGTAGAGTCTCCTTATTTGCATTAAAAAATTATCTCCTTATCAGTATTTAGGTAATTATAATAAATTTGTGTGTTTTTACATTATTTGAAGGGAAAATTATACCTTTATATTTACTAGCTGCAAGAAAACCTGGTGCTTTGCAATTACTGTTCCACTTTCCAGAAGGAAAACCTGCTGAGCAACTTCCATTTTTCCCATTCCTTCTGCAATAGAAAGCAACAGTGACATCAGAAAGTCCTGCCCCAGTTGTTCATGACTGCTCGTGACTGCTGGACCTTGTGTTTTGAGCACATTCACTAAGAGTAATAACTAAGTTCTAATATTGACAAGAGAACTAAAAAGAGAAATATTAGTAAGAATCCCTCACGGACACATGAAGGATATACATGGTACAGCACAGTGTGAGAAGAATTTGTCAGAACGCTACACTATAGTATGAGTCTTTTGTTGAGCTGCTCAGAAATTCTTTTCAGAATAGGAAATTTACTTTCCAGATGTCTGGATTTTAGTGGAAATGGTTTAATTTTCCAGAAAAAAAAAAGTTCTTGAAAACTAAATCAAAATAATTTGACTCAGGTGAATTCAACTAGTTAGCAGAGCATCAAATTACTTTTTCTCATTTAAAAAAGACAAAATTAATTACCTTAGTATTTCTGAATCCAAATGTTTTATAATTTCTGTCAAGCACAGTGTGCTTTGACCTTTTGTTCCAGTTTGGAAAGTAAACAGGTGCTGAAATGAGTAAATGTGACAGAAACTCCACTTCCATTCAGCTGTATTTATTTGCATGTACAGCACAGTTAAATTCTGGAGGGTCTTTTTTATCATCCTGCACTCCAGAAAGAACCAGGAGGAAAGAATTTGGAAGCACTCTGTATTTTCAGCCAGTGCTGTCTATTATATCACTAATGGAAATGGCCTTTACAGAGATCAGAACTAATAACATATACAAAATTCATACAAAATTCATGGTAATAATATGACATACTTTTCAGCTGACCTGTTTTCAGGATTAATTTGAAAATGGCAATAAAAACAACAAACGGGAAAGTCTTCTAAAACTGCAGTGCATTCTCCTTTGCTTTAGCATTTCCTGGCCCATTTTTTCCTTCATTCCTCATGTCACTTCCATCCCATACATAAGCTTTTTCTCAACAAAATTGTTTTAAAGATAATGTAATGCAGAATATTTTTCTCTGAAATAGTTAGTATAGGGCAGAGAGATATGGGGGTAATTAAACTTTTGTCTTTTTTAGTTTGTTTGGGAGTCCAGTGCAGAGATGAGTTTAAGCCACAGACTTGGCACTGGGTTTGATGTGAACTTTAGGGAGGAGGGTGCTCCTGACAGACAAAAATGCAGTTTGTGAAAGCTCCATAGCACTTCCCTCCCTGCTCTGCCACCAGAACTACAGCAGAAATACTGCACAGCACAAAGGGAGAGGAGAGGCTGGTACAAGGAGTTTCTGGCATTCAGCAGAACAGGCCCCGGCTGTGGGAAGCCAATATTGGTTTTGAAAACAATCTTTGGAGGCGGTGTACATTTCTCAGAAAGCTCTGCAGGTGGCCCTAGTGCTGAGCTTTTAAAAGTACAAAGCTTTCAGGCATCATCACACAGATCTGCTGTACACTTAAACCTGTCCTTCTTAGAATGGTTGTAAGGTGCTTAAATACAAAGCATAGTAGTAGTAATAATAATAATAATAATAAATTATACCAACACTATTAACAAAAGCTGTGAACATTCTACCTCATGTGATCCCTAAAAGGGAAGCTCAAAAGCTAAAGTGTAGGAATAGTTTTTATTGGTTTCTCTTTACTGCAGCGTTCATGAGTCACAGGTCTGTCAACAACAACAAAAAAGCCTTAGACCTGCCTCCTTTTAATAGTTTAGCTGAAGGAGAAAGATGATGCAAGCTGTCTCATTCACTGCTGACCGAGCTTCTTACTCAGGACACGACTGAACTTGACTGGAAAGGCAAGAATCCCTGTAAGTGGAAGAATGGGAAAGGGGTATCCCTGGAGGCTGCTCTGTCTTTCGTTGGCAGCCTCTGTAATTGCACACTGCCTTTCAAAGCAACTTGTGAAAGCTGTCTTTGCAGCCTGCTTCTCTTTCCCAGGCCCTGGGGAAAGTGCATCATAGATATTCCCTGCCAAATCCAAACACCTTACAATCAAGCATTTCTAAATATGGCTCTGCAGTGGAGCTGGTGGGGGAAAGAAAAAAAGAAGGTGGAACTTTTTTTCCATGAATGTCTCACCTGGGAAGATTTTAAGGCTCAGAATAATACTGGTGAGTGAGGAACTGAAAAACTTTATACCAGGTGATAGTCCTAACTCTCCGATATTTTTCTTACCATTTCCAGATCACTAGTTAAACTGCGTTTTCTTAAAATCTCTTGTATTCCTTAAAATCTTTCAAAAGCTTAAACATCTTAAAAAAGTGGAAATCATTTCAATCTAGCCCATGTCAAAGATGTTGTCAAAACCATGAGGAAAATGTCTTTTTGTTACTACCAAAAAACTCACTTTACAGCACAGATAACAAAGGATAGATGTGTGTCCTCCTGTGTGCTTATGGGCAGGGAAGAATAGCTATTTTTCTCTCCACAGCCTCATGTGGTAAGAAGCCAGGCCATTCCAGCTCATGTTATTACATTCCTTGGGAACATTCTTGTACAATACTGCATTGCTTCCCTGGTGCTAAGTGATAAAGATTGCGACTCCTTGACTTGGTCTGGTGAACATTTGTGTGAAGAGGTTCAATTTCTTAAGTGAGTAAAAGCACCCTGGCATAGGTATGGACTGCAAAGGCTGCCTCTGGATAGGGAAAGGCAAACATAGATGTGTCCTTCGGTTGCTCTTTTCTCAGCTGATTCAGGTTCCCGAGGCTAAAGTTGTTGTGTTATCCTTTCCAGTGACTGTGCACTTTGGAAGGATAAAGAACTATTTTAAGTTCTCATTTATACGGTGTGCTATAAAATAAGGCCCAAGATGGATGAACAGGGGCTCTGTTTTTTAACAACAGTGACTTAGAGATCTGCACATCAGCCATCTCTCCGGTAGAGTCAGACAGATTTACAGTGCCTGGAAATGTTTGCCAACAAAGATGTTATTGTAACTCCAGTGCCTGTTCAGGGAAGTTTATGAGGTAGAGTAAGAAACTGTTCATATTGTCTTCCTGCACTTGATGTATAGGAGAGACAATATGCCAAATACATTGCTGAGTTAAAAATGAAGCTACTGCGATGTTAGCATTATATCTAACATCAAGTACCTCATGTTCTGAGGTCTGTTGCCTCCACCCTTCACCTAGAAAATTTGCTGTATTTAGCCCTCCTTGCATAGCTGTGGACAACATAGTTATCTCCTCTGTACTTTTGTTTGCACAGCTGATAAATAGGGGCAATGTTCATTACCTGGCACAAATTATTGCATCTGTTCAATTCTTTGTGAGAATATTGCCAGGTTTTCATAGGATTGGTTGTAGTTTACAATGATAGTAGCTGACTTTTCTTCCTCAGGAGCCATCAAAGGAAGTGTCACTAAATGATGGGTCATCTGTAAGCAGGCATAACTCCATTGGGAGTTAACAGCAACTAAACTTTTGCCGGGGTATTATTCTCCTTTCCAAAATATGCTAGTGCTGTTTGGTTTGGGTTTTTTGCATACTGACCTCTTGGATTGTCATTTTGCTTTTTCTAAACACCTGTCAACAGTTAATACAGTTACTCAAGACAGATCATAAATCTTTGTCCAAAGACAGTTCCACTTGTTAGTGAAGAACATGAGGTAGTTCTGCTTCTTCTGCCTGTGATTTTTGGAGCATACAAGAGTTTTATGTGTGTTTACATGTCTAAAATGCCCCTTTACTACGTCGCTCCTATGTCTTTCAAACCGAATATTAGTTGTTCTTTAAATTAGTGAAATTTTAAATAACTTTTTTCAATTTTTTTTTTTTTTTTGCTCTTGCAGGAAATTAAGTAGGCCCCATAATAAATAGCCTGCTCAAGGAAGAATACTCTGCCTCTTGGCTTCTACACTTTGCACTGATTATGTTACGCTTATACTCCAGAACCAATGCTTTCCTGTGAATACATCACTGACATTAGCTGCACATTCCTTGGATAGCAGCAAAGTATTCGTCTGTCTAGACGCAGCCAAATAAGAGCACAAAGCTTACTTTGAGCAAAACACTAACAACTTCTGTTGGCCAACAATGGGCAGAAAGGTTCTCTGATCCCTTTAGCTGTGGCGCATGGGAGTAAGTCCAGGCCTATGTGAACTAAATCACTGCAACATTCGCTACTCCATCATTTCCATTCTAGGAAGAAAAAATACAATCCAGAGAGACTATAAAGAAATGTGGGAACACAGCCAGAGCAGTTGGTGCTAAACCTCTCCTGTTGGCATGGTCGGTTTTTAATAGCCCAGGTGTAACACAATGTTGGAGGGGTATAGAACAGGCAGGTGGTACCTGGTCGATCACTCTGTTGTTGGAATGGTTCCGTTTGTCTCACTTTACTGCCCGTTCCATGTTTGGAACGTTACTTTGTCCAGGCTGAAAATTTAGCACTTAATACTTTTTCTGCTTGTGGTGAAAACTGATTTTCTCTCTGTGATCCATTTGGATTTAGAAGTTAAGCTTTGAGATGAGTTGTTTGGGTTTTTTTTTTCCCTAATTCCTTGGTTATAGGAAATATCTTCCCAGAAAATTGATTTCTTTAGAAATATCTTCCCAGAGAATTGAGTTCTTTAAAGTACCTGAGAGCCAAGATTTAACCATATACTTCATTAAAAACAATGAAAAAACTGTGTAGATTTCAGAATAACAAATTTTAAAAGTACATCTATTCAATGTTTGAAGACATTTTTCAGGCCTGAATGAAAACTGGATTTACTGGAGTATTGCTTCCCATGATTCTGTTTTGGTTTAATTTGTTTATTAAAAGCAGGGAGAATGTTACTTAATCAAAGATTCAAAATCATGTGGGTCATTTTTCAGTGCTATAAACACATATTATTAGACAAACTAGACTTAACAATTTTGGTGTAACATAAACTGATAATTTTATCCATTCAGAATAGCACAATAATGTAGATTACTATAGTACATGCCATTGTTGTCAACTAGAGAAATTGACCTTGTGAGATGTGTGAACTCTCCATTTTGTAAATTTTAATTTTTTTTTTTATTTTAGTGATCTTCATACCAAGAACCCTTGAGATCACCAGTAATGGTATTACAAACAGCCCTCATCTCATTCATTTTCCACTGATATTGACCTCACTGCATCATTCTAATTATATTGCAACCCATGATAAAGACCTAAGTTCTAGGATCCATTCAGTTATGTTGAAAAATGGATGCAAGAGACCTTTTGAAGCTGGTACCAGCAGGGAATGTAATGCTTCAGCCCACTCAAAGGTTTTAAGCCTGTGAAGGCTTATGAGGAAATGACAGATAATAAACTATGGACATGAAAGTGTATTAAACAAGCAAGAACCAGAGCCAGCAATATGCATTGAATGAGTGCATTCGTTCTGTCTCATGGACCTTTTCCTGCTTCTTCTGCTAGGAATAACCGAAAAATTGGTGCTGCTTTGCCATGCTGCAGGGCATTCTAGAGTGGGGGGGAAAAAAGAGATGCCAGAAGGGGTTAGAAACACTTTTTTGGTCTCTCTCTATCCACCCAAAACACTTTCCTTCAACAAATATATCTAACAGAAGGTCCTCTGGGTTTACACATGCTGCTGACATTAGTGGTGTCCAGTCAAGATCAAGCAGGTGGAGAAAAGCTTTTCTTTCAAACATTGCATGACCATTTCAGGATAAAGATAAAGGATCTGTGATGCAGCCACAGGTATTCAAGTGACTTTTCCTATCCTTCAAAATGTATAACCAATTGGCTCAGACACAACTAAAGGTTTCCTGAATGCAAATTATAATAGATTGATATAACAGTTGGCTTTCAGACAACTGATTTTCCAAAGTGTTCTAAGCACATTCAAGGCCTTTTCTCCCATTTTTAAAAAACAAATATTTATCTAGAAACAGAGATTTATCCAGAAGCAATGACATCAATGTCAGCAGTAAGAACATTCTTTTTACACTTCAGCCTCAGCTGGCCTTGCAAGGAGCGAAGTTCAAGGTCATCAACAAGGAATGTTCAGAAAGTTGTCATATTTAGCACAAAATAGCACACTCATCAATCATCTCTGTGAAGCAAATAACATTTTGACAAATGGCATGTTTGTACAAAGTGCCAGAAACTATTGCTATTTTAGGAGGCCTTGCTCTATTGTCAAAGTAGAAGAGCTAAATTTATTTCACTTCATCATGTACTAAAACCACCTGTTTTGGTGGTTTTATCCATAGCACTGCAGTCTTGCTGATAACCAGCCCAAACTCTTGAGATGTGCCTACCCTCCTTGCTCTGCTGTAGTGCTTTGCAAACACATCATCCTCACTAGCAATGGAGTGAATAGGGTCCTTCTGACCTCTTTGGTTGACAGAAGGCACGGTCCTGTTCTTCAAAGACTGCGCAGAGTGCGGTGGCTGGCAGCATGATGAGACTTTTCCCCTCAAACCTGCTTGGAGAGCCATGTCCCTCAACTGTCCCTCTTGCCAGCATGCTGTCATTTTGTCCTTCCTCCTTCCTCTTTGGTATGTTAGGCAGACATCTTATTTTCCCAAACACTCTTATGTTGTTTCTTTACAAAGCCTTTACTTTAGCCTGTGCTGGTGCAATGTCCTTCAGCAGTACTTGTGGATAGACACCTTGAGAGGCAGGAGATCTGAGAAGGCAGATGACAGCAGTGAAGATTTTGTCTCCAGAGAGCCTCAGTCTCTCAGCTGTCAGAGGAAGTGATATAAATGAAAGACACAAGAGGACAGCTTGAGTGTGATAAACTTATGAAAACCAGTGGACTTCATCTTCTTGATATGCCTTCACTTGTGAAATTAGGCTGTGCATTTTAGTCTTTCCTATTTCCTCCTTCAGAAATTGTTAGTGTGTCAAAACCAACAAATACAGTTTGAATGCTAATAATAGGTAAGGCACATATCTGTTTTGTATGCTTTGTAACTCTTGTGTTGTTATTTTGAAAGTTGTTGTGAAAATTGTTTATAAGTAGGTTTGAATAATAGTATTATTCAAATTTTATGGTTCTTTCATCAAGATCCTTTGACTACTCTGACTAAATATCATATGTTGTATCCAAGATCTCCAATAGTATTATTGTGATGATCTTCAGTACCCCATGATTTTAGCAGCAAATGTTATCTTTGAGCTCTTTATCAGTTTTCCCTCTCTCTTACTCATCATGCAAATTAAATCAGAGGTTACCTTCAGCCCAGTACTACCCATAAGTCCCCACATCCTGGCTCTCCACTGCATTTTACTCCACAACACCAGTCTTTTTTTCATGCCACATTTTGTATTCACACTGTAAGTCCATGGAATATTTGAAGATATGTAGACTTAGGGAAATCCTAATAATTCCTCTATTTTCATTAACATGAGAAATACATTGTTCCAAGTGAAATGACACATATTTTCCTATCTTGAGTTTCTTACACTTTTTTGAGCTGTTGGAGGATATCCTTCATCTTCCACGCTGCTTGTTTTCTTTCTTTATTGTTGATGTCCAAATGCCCAATTCTTTGGTTCTTCAGTCACAAATAATTTGATTGAAGCATTTCACTGCTGGAAGAGCAGCCTTTCCCCTTCCTACCTTATGTCCATCTTCCATGTCCCCATGTGTGTCCTTGCATTCACCTCTTTGGCCTTTCTGTTTTCAAAGGGCTGTAACAGAATTTTTTTTCTTTGGCTTTGTCCCTGAAGAAATGCTAATGATGTAGCCCCCAATGCGTCACAGAGTAGCTTTCCCCTAAGCTTCAGCTATCCTATTGTTTTGTCTGACCAAATCTATTCACAAGATAATAACACTTAATGAGTCCCTCTCTCTCTCTCCTTCCCACAGGCAGACTTGTAGACGCCACTCTTTGGCTTTTTAGCGTTAAGAGTAGGAAGCAGTCACTACAAAGGCATGTCTACACTGCAGGCAGAGCTATGATTGCATCACATGCAGACATACTTGAGTTACCTATTCTGTCAGCCCCAGGAGACTGCGTGCTTACCAGTGCCCATGCCCTGCGCCAAGACACAGCCTCCTGCTACTCCATGTCCTTTTGCAGCTGGGTTCCCACAAGTATATTTCCACGGGTATGCATCCAGCAGACCTGTTGAATTGTAAATATTTTGAAAGGCTGACAGGTACCCAAGTAACATCCACAATTCATAAAGCCAACCTAGAAACCAAGTAGGAGTTGAAATTTCTATTTGGACTCATGAAAATACAGGCTTATGCAGTGTGTGGTAAGAGATACTAAGTTATAGGACAGCATTTTCTGAAAAAAGGGGCTTTTACCAATTTTATACTGGCAGTATCATCCCAATGAAAGCACTTAATAGATCCTAGCAGGTTTACAGCTATACTCCTAACAGTGACTTTTGATGTCAAGGTATTATAGCCAGGGGAATATTTATTTAGCAGCAAAAGGGAATCTAGCATCTCTAGCATCTCTACTGGGGTGCTCCAGCCACTTATAGGGACTGCTGGGCATCCTCTGTACTTACAGCCCTGAGTAAAAGTACTCTCCTTTTGTGTAGTGCTGAGTGATCTCCATGTGCTGAGTGATTTATTTTCACTACGATTTGTCTGTCTGGAGTCTCCCATGTTACACCATCTCCTTCTTTGCATCATGGACGTAAATGTTCTGGCACAGAGTCAAGAGTGTCCTGGCTGGACACTTGCCTCTCTTCTCTCAGGAGAACCCTCATTTTTCGCTCATGGAATGGATTTCTCACCTCAGCAGCTGAATGGTGAGCAGCTGCCTTCTCCTGTCTTTTCTTCTCTCTTCTTCTACAACTGGCTAAGATTCCCTAAGGAGCGCTTACTTCCTGGTCATAGAGACAGAGGGTTTTTCCAAACACCTAGTCCCCCTGCATGAACCTTCCTCACCCAAAAATAGCCAGGGATGGGAGGTAATGCACCACCTCATGCTATTCAGTTTACTGTGCTTCCTAATGGACTTTCAATTATGCAGATATTTTTAAAATCCCTTTGTTTTGTGTGTGAGCAATCACTGTTGCATTACTTATTGCACTTATCTTCTTTTTCTGAAGCAGTATTTGTGGATTAGTGAGACCCATAATTTGAAAATTATATGTATAAAGAATACGGGAACATGAAAGCAGTGGCATGTTCTGGCAACTGTGAAGATCTTCTGCAGCTGCGACTTGCAGTTTTAGAAAATGAGTTCTGAATTTTAAAGGCTGAATGTTAAGTTGGCTCTGTCTTGCTCCTGCAGCCTGTACCCAATACACTGAGTGCCAGTTGGTTACCTCTTCCATAACAACCAAATGCAGTTTATGTATCTTTTCTTATATATCACACCAGCATGGCAACCTTAATTAAGATTTTGTTAAGTATCAGGGATCATTTTATTTCAAGATCTTGACTGGTAAAGTATCCAAAGTAACAGCTATTATGTGTTTATTAAGAGTTACTTGATCCTGTTCATAATATTAATATTGAGCTGCTAAATTTGCTGGCTTGCTGAACACCAGCTCTTCTGTTGCATTTTACGATCCTGAATTTCCTTGCTAATAAGCTATGACTCCTTAATGTATTTAGCACATTAGCTTCAATCTTGGCAAACACCAATCCATCTGTCCTTTGGGTAGGGTACAAAATAGGCTGACGGTGCACAGAGGGTGCCTAAAGCAACTTGTTCTGCAATGAACTCAGATGCACGAATGTGACTCAGTGCCTGCCGCTCTCTTTAAAAGTAATTGTCCAAAACAGCTGACTCAAGCAGCCCATAAAACTCTGCCCATACAAAGAGCTCACCTATGCCATTTGACAACTTGTTTTTGCTGGTTTGTGCTAAGCATTCTCAAAGTTTTCCTGCCCATAAGACATCCACTCCCCCATTGAAAGCACAGAGACCTTTGCAGTTGACTTCAGCAGTATGTGGAGCCTGGGATTATTCCCCTGTAGATATTAGTCCCTAAGAACATTCCACCTCCCACCATTGTTTTCATTATTTACTGGACACCTCCCACTGTATTTTCAGGGATAGATTTCCCAACTCTCCTCTCGCTGGACTCACAGTCTCTGGAGCAACAACTTTATGGATGGATGGGTTAAAAGTTGTGAGGCATGATTAAGGGAAGCACCAAGGGACACTGAATACCCTAAGTCACATGAAAGTGAAATATTCTGTGACTGCGTAGTTCTCCACCCACATCCAGCCTGGACTATCTCTTCTCTTATTAAAGAAAAATTGGTAAGCACAATGCAAGCCATCTTCTGAGACAGCCTAATATTTGGAAGCAAGAAGGATAAAATCAGGGAACAAGCTTGATGCTGAAACAAGAGACCTCTGCTTATGCTGAGCTATAATGAACTCTGTGCTGCTGTATGTCTTGGCAGATCCATGAAAAGGACACATGTCATTCTTCATGGGATGTGTGTCAGAGCGTACAGGTGAGGCAGCTCACACAGCTGACTCCATGTTCATTAGAACACGCCTCTTCCATGCTGATCAGAGAGGAACACTCATGAACCGTGGTCAGAGAAGCAGAGTTAGCAAGCAGGGTAATAAATATCAGAGAAGAAACTGTTGTATGAAAGAGAAACAAAAAAGGAAGGATATTCTGGTAGGGAGAAAAACAAAAGACATGAAAACATATGGAAATTATTTACAAGATATATATTATCTCAGCATAACTTCAGTCACCAACTGCAGCTCCAATGTAACCTCTTCCATCCTCTTAATTTTCTCTTACTCTAGTTTCTCTCTCCAGTTCACACAAAATAACTTTTATTGATAACAGATTTTCATTAAAGTATTAGCCATATTTTTCAATTCATTCACCTGTCAACTAGTTTTATCACCATCTCCTTTTTGTGCCCAGGACTTCCAGGTTTGAAACAGTCACCCCTTGATCCAGATTTTTCAGCCTTCATCTTCAGATTCTGTCCTCAAGATTTACTGACCTTCCCATAATTTCTTTACCATTTTATTAAATAAAAATATCTTGTCCAGTAAATTTTATACTGGTTTTTCCAAAATTTATTTATATTTCTCCCATCAAAAATGTGTCCAGAGATTGTGTAAAGGAGAGCAGAAATTTTACCTGAAAGGAAAATCCATGAAAATAACTGGAAAATATACATCACATTAATTAATCCTGGGGAGGTGATAAATATGAATAGTCTTTTAAAAATTTCCTTTAATATTAATTTTGCAATGCTGTAATTTTAAAATACATTATCACAGTACAAAAATATTACAGTTTGAAACTGTCACTTTAAAAAAAATAGCATATATTGGATGTTTTAAAAAGGTGGTGTATTTTCTTCAGAATTTGCCTTCATTATTGGTACAAAAGTAGAAAAAGATGCTTGGGTTTACAAGAAACAAAAACTGCAATCACAATACAAACTGCAAAAGTACTTCCTCTACACAGCTTTAAATAAAATAACTTGCAATATATGGTACATGTCAAAATACTTTCAAAAGTCCAGGAGACAAAAATTACATGGGAATGTTGGAGACAATTATGTTTCACAATTATTTGGGATGGATGGCTAACATATTAAAAGAACAACCTGATTTTCTTACAGGTACAAGCAGGTTAAGTGTGCAGCCCAATAGTCTTGTAAAGAATTCCTGCCAATTTCCAATTGCAAATATAGAAAAATCTCATGATTTGAAATTTTTCCAACTCGAAGCAATCCTATTCTAAATCTTTCTTTTTGGTATGCCAAGTCTATAAAACCTTAAAAATTATTTACCGGTGTGTACTAACATCAAAGGACAATACAAAATTATATGTAATGTCTGCCTTGAAAAACATGTCAGTATTGCATTTTAAATACAAAAATATAACTTGATTCTACTGTGGGTGTTACTAAAATCTTCTACATAAGGATGAAATTGTACCTTATTTTAAATTATAATCCCCACCCATTTCTGTAACCACTGAAAATAGGCTGTGTGAATTCTTTAACAAACCAATTCTTTCCTAAGCAAAGCTAGAATTACAGATTCAGGTCATATTTCAGTAAATGAGAAGTGTTTTGACATTACTCATGGGCCACATTTTTAAGGCAAACAGAGAGGGTATTATCTCTTCCATGACACATTTGAGTAGCCACTTCTAAAAGTTTCCAGCTTTGAAATATGAGGAATTTCCAGCCATGAAGGGGAAATACATTGTACTTCTGCTCCTCCTGTCATCTATAACTGTGCACTAGAGAGAATAAAATCTTCTCACAGAAACAATTGAAATTGAACTTTCTAAAATAATTGCATGTTTTTCCATGTGATATGTGCAAGAAATAAAGCATCAGAATTTACCAAATGAAGACTAACCCCTGCTATGGTTTACAGAAATGTTTTAAGTCAGAATTTTCTACTAAAATTCTCTGTTTCAGGTATGTCAAGGAGTTCACTTCCCCCAGATATGCTTTGTTCTGATACAATGGCAATACTGTGAACTAGTATATTTAGCCCAGGAAGTAATGTAGATCCCTACTTAAAAAGACCCCACAAAACACAAACCAAAATATCCCCCACCAAAATCACCAAAATCACTAGTGTATTTGAGACAAGTGGTTGCACATTCTTTGAGGATAATATACTGACAGCAGAGAAAAAAAAAACTAAATCTACAGTAACAATAAATTAAACCGATGAGAAAGTCACATATTAATCTCATTACTGGAAAAGAATCATGAAATAGTGGAACATCACGTGTAAGGCTGAGGCTTTCCTTTACCCCTGCAGAAAGTGATACCAGATAAAAGGTGGGATAGTGCAGGCACTTTTGAACAAACTGCATCCAGATGTGCACATGGGCCTGATCCAAGCTGCCCAAGACTGACAGGAAGACCCTCGCTGATTTCAGTGCTGTTCAGAGCTGGATTTCAGGAAAAGAGAGCCTCAGCCAAGTGCCACATCACCAGGTTGTTCCTGCACAGCTGCTCCTCCATCAAACTGTCCTTAGTCTCTTGTGTGCTGCTTCTGGTTGGTCGTGTCACAGCCCTCCTGGGAAGGGACAGAAAAGGAGATGGAATACAAAGTACAAACTTAGATGAAACTTCCTCGGAGAGAGAGAATGAAAGAGAAAGAGATCGGGAGAGAGAGAGAGACAGAGAGAAAGAGAGCGAGAGCAAATGGGAGAGATCAGAGAGAAGTTTTTGCCAGGTTCTGTGAGTAAATGACATCAGGCATTTATGGAGGTTAAAACAGTAACAGGAAAAATTTCTCTCAGGCTTGAGAGAACCCACGAAGGGCTCTGAAGTGGAGTGAAAGGAAGGGCAATCTGTCTAGTTTGCCTGCTTGACGTATGTGCATGTCCTGAACATCGGCTGTGCATAAGCCTCTAAAACCACAGCACTTCAGCAGTGCTGCAGAATCAACACATGCAACTCTTGCATTACCTTGGAAGGGACTATGAGCTGATTTTCCAATTATTTCTAAAAAAGTTGTATACCTGCATTGATCTGTAAAGAAAATATCTGTGCCAACAAATGGAACACATGGGTTTCTGCTCAGGCTTTCAGCTTCTGTTGAAATCTAAATATGAAGCTAATCACGAAATTGTATCCAACTCTGCTTTGGTGTTAAAAAGCCAAATTCCATTGAAATTCACAAAGTTGAACCTCACAATACAGTATATAGTTTTTCTATGCTATTATTTTCTTACACTCTCCAATTTTCCAGCATAGATCATTATGCAAGCATTTTATTTAAGGCAAGATGTCTTGTTTATTTTCAGTGGCAGAAGATCAATATGGACTGCCCAGTAGAGGGTGCTACTTGATTTTAGGAACAAAACCTATCAAAAACCTTTAAGAATAATCATATTTCCATGAGATTATGTAAATCACGGGGGACATCGACTCCTCCTGACAGCAGCATTAAAGAAACTGAGAGGTGGCATACTTTTTTCCTGACATGCTTGTTTCAACTGGTAGTACAAAGTGCTGAGGAGTGATTTAAGTGAAGCTTTGGATTTATACTCTGACAGCAGTCTACGTGACACTAGATACCAGCTCAGAAACAAGCATAGTGTACACAACCCAATGCTCTCACTCCATTTTGGTAGATTTCTCATTTTATATTCTCTCCATACTTAAGCTGGCAGCAGGTTTTCACTCCAGGACAGAGTTTTTTAGCTCTTTGCCTTTTACCAGACCAAACCAATCTCCTTGAAATTTCACAAGTGTATTATTCTGGCAAAGAAGAAATTTAATGGAAAGTTTGAGGTAAATTCAACAAGATGTTTGAGAGACATGAGGGCTCAAAAAAGGAAGCGGTTTCACCTCTTGAAAATTTTCCTACACATTTTTTTTGGCTCACAGTAACTGCAAAAAACCTTGGCTGAGAAACTAGAAATTTTGTTTTAATCTTTTGTAGATGGTGATTCCTCTTTCCTTTGGCTTCTTTAGGGATGGTTCAGGGGGCAATTATTTAATCACTAGAAGACATTTATGCAAATATTTAGGGTTCCTAAATTCACATGTCAGCTTGTATAGGGTTTATGAAATCTACAATAGGGAAATGCAGCTTTCCCAGAATGCACAGGCTGTTTCACAGGTAACTCTTGCGATCAGGGCAGGGCAAACTTCCTTTCAGAAAAGACTTTAGTAGTTTCAGTTCCCGTAGGAGAAGATCTGAAGGGTCCCACCCAGAGCACTGTCAGGTCGTTCGAGACCTGCTGGAAGCAAAGACCATTTCCATAAAGGCGTTTTGCTTCCTTTTCGTCTCTACATCTGCTTAGAGCTCTCCTTCTTGCCTCTGCTACCTGCACGTACACCTCTTGGCAAGATTTGAGGGAAAAAATATTCTTCACCACAAATCTAAACTGGTTCTGTAAGCTCTGCCACTCCCAGTGCATGGCCAGAGGCAGGACTGTATGTAAAGATTTACCCCAATGACATCCAGAAAAAAAATCCACTTTTGTGTTCTCACTGAGAGGTAAAATGTCCTGTGCTGGCCCTGAAGACCACATCTTTAGGTGTAGATAACAGTTTTTCAGTAGTTAGCAAAACTTTCCATAATGAGGATTGAAGGAGATTTGAACTTTCACAGTGTGATTTGTCGCTCCTGTTGGCCCAAAGTCTAAGGATTGAAGCAATTTGCTGGCAACATTTTTTATAGAATAATATTAAGTAAAAGATGAGGTTCTCTTAAGATTTACGAATAGAATATGGTCAGAATTAACACCAACGTGGTGAAGATACAGTTCCATTTCTGAGATTTTTGTGCTGCTCCCAGCTTCTTGGATTTACCATGAATTATATCTTTTTCAATCCAAAAAATACATAAAAAGGGATATTGGATCAAAAAACGTAAGTCAGAAAGAATCTGTGGAAGTTTGGGAAACTTGAAACCAGGCTGCCAGAAAGGAATGAGGGAGGTATGCAAAAAGTATAAAATAATTAATATTACACCTGCAGGCAGAATTATCTTCCAAAGTACAGAACATTTTCTGAAAATAATTTAGTGTTATTGAAATGTTGCCTAGAAGGAACAATGTGTAAAGCTAGTCCTGAGACAGCCACTGCATTATGAGTGAGATATCTTTCTGTCATCAAACTCTCTTTTTCCCCTTTCTATTTTCTCCTGTCTCCCTCTCCCAAACCACCCCAAACTTTACTGTAAAATCTATTTTATTAAGGGAAAATAAATTTTGAAGAAAGCCTGATATGTTTTCAAGTACTGGTCCCAAGTTTTATGTGTTAATAAGACACCTAGTAGTGCCACACAAGTAAAAAGGTGATACCTTAAAGATAATGTGTCAAGTTTGCATTGGTTAAATTATTAAAATCCAGGTGAGTTCAAAGATATATGGACTTGGTAGGGAGCAATGACACAGAAGTGGCAGCTATATCAAAAGCAGATGAGAGGTGAAAAATAAAATATCTAGAAACTATAGAGAAAAAGGCTTCTGAAAAGGTTGATTCTGGAATACAAAAGGAAAACAAGAACAAAATTATTTTCAATGAAAATCCTCATTATATTTAACAAAATGAACATTATTTATAAGTATGTAGCCTGTTTACAGAGACTTTATAGGTTTCACTTTACTAACTTCTTCTATGGAAGGAAAGTCTGCAGTGGATGATTTTCAACTCATTTATTTCTTCTCTTCCACCAAGCAAAAGTGTTGAGAAAACACTGATGAAGAGAAGACCAGAAATGGAAAACAGAAGAGAAAAGATCAGTGCTAGGACACCTCAGGGGAAATCCTGAAATTTGTCCCTCTTTAAATGCTTTCTAAGAAAGACACTTTTCATCCTGCACATAATTATGAGGACCAGTCATCCATCACCTAAAGGAAATTTCTTCATTAAAATCCATTTGTCTTGTAATTTCTCTGTTCACAAATATGTGCTGGCTTTCTTGGTTTTTTTTCCATGAAACAAGTCCATCACCTTTCACATACTTGAAAGAGAAACTCCAACAAGGAGTGCTTTCAGGTTCATTATTTGGCTCAGTTATTTGCCAGATGTTAAGTGAGGCTGTGTTTTGGCTAGCCCGTATGCTCTAAGGTAATATTAAACCAAATAAAACATTAAATGGGGTCCAAGTGCAGACCTGCAGTTAAGAGAAGCATTTTATGAAAAAGGAAAATTCCTGAAATTTAATCTTCACTCTAGAGATAATCTAAATTATTTATGCTAAAAACATAAATTAAATTCAATATACTCTTAGAAATATGACAAAAATCCACTGCTTTTCAATCCAAATAATCTCCACCAACACTCACCCTATTTTACCTTCCAGATAACATTGTAATGTCTGGACAGGCTAGTTGTAAGGGATTCTGACCTCTCATTGCAATGCTCCTGCTGAGAATTGTAGGTTATCTATCTGCAGACCTGGTTTTCATGTGTCCCAATTTATAGTCATATCAAGAAATTTATTTCACCAGACATTCTTAAATGGCAACATTGCTGTTTCTGTTCACAAGTGTATCTGGGTTGTTAATTCATCCACAAAGGCCAAATGGAAGTTTAGCTGCTGGTACAGTTACAGCTTGATTGAAAATTGAATAAAACGAAAAACATTTGGTAATTGATTAATTTTTTGCTCTATATGCCAAAAGATGATTTTT
This sequence comes from Atrichornis clamosus, assembly GCA_013400975.1. Lineage (NCBI taxonomy): Eukaryota > Metazoa > Chordata > Aves > Passeriformes > Menuridae > Atrichornis > Atrichornis clamosus. Next base: position 413,556 of record WBMZ01007487.1, read on the forward strand.
GAAGGTTGATAACATTTATCATTCTGACTTGAGTCTGCTTGCAAGATTAATTGATCTCTTCCATTTTATTGTTGCTATAGTTATGAAAATGTAATTTACATGCTTTTATTACTTTATGTATTCAGCTGGTACTTAGAATTGACACCACAAAACACTATCCTGATCAAATTTAAAAAAAAAAGAAATGGGATGCAATATGTATTGAAACATTGGAAAACACATGAGAAAGCTAAATCCAATTGGAAAAAATCCAATTGCTGGTGTTACCTGGTGACAGAGATCTCTGATACAAAGTGTTCTTTATTGGGTGATGTGCTTTTAGCATCAATCTGCAGCTAATGTTAAAACTGAAAAAGAATTTAGTGGAAAATTATTCTTTTTCATTTACTGTTTGCAACACTGTGTCCCACAAGAGACCTGTTTTGGTTTGGTGTTTTTTGGGAAGACCCTTCTTGACTTGAATGAGTTTCACATCAGGCCTCAGTCCTGTACTAGATAAAACTCTCCCATCAGGATTTTTCTGCCATCCATCATAGGCCAATTAGGAGGAATCAGGAGGTTATCTGAATCTTGAAGTGCAAGTAATTGTGAAAATTACTTCTGGCTTGTTTATAGGAAGGATACAAAATTACCCATTCAACTGTTTGAAATCTCTCTAACTCTCTCAACTATGCCTCCAATAGGAATTGTTTAGGTTCTTGGAGTTGCTCTGGAATTATATACATTCTTCACTTGCAACCCATCATCCATATCCAATCACCCACTTGTGAGTAGCACAGCCATATTCAACTAATTCTGGTATAAATTTGAAATCACATCACAGCATGACAATATGAAATTTTATCTTCCTCTGCATATGTGTTGACAATAATTAATAGGCAAATGAATGGGATGGTACCTAGAATTTCATCTGTATATGTGCATACATGCACATATATAAATAGTTATGAAAGAAACAAAAAAGACAGATGCATGAATGGCCTAGAAAATAAGAAAGTAGGTAAAGAAATACTTTTTGGTGTGTATTAAAAAATAAGTACAACTACTATTGGTTAAATTCCACTTGCCTGTATTTGTCCTCAACCATGCACATGTGAATGATTGTACTGATTGTCAGGATTTAAGAGAGGAACAAAACATCTATTAGAAACAATTTAGTGCAAAGTAAGAGTAATGGAATGATGTTGAGACAAGCATTTTGTTTAAAAGGCTCTTTTAGCTGTTTGAAATTTGGGTAAGAGAAGGTTTAGACCTGTCTGGGTTTGTAGCATTTTGCCCAAGCACCTCCAGAGCTAATGAATGAAGCAAAGCCTTGTGAGTGTTGTGGTTGAAATAGAAGTTCACAGCAGAAACAAAATACACAGAAGTTATTACTTACATTTCAAAGCAGCCATAAAACCCAAGCTTAGTAATTATTACAAACATGAATATCCTAATATACCTCTAACTCTAATTGTATTCAGGACATTTGATACAAACTTTTTTGGCAACAAACTGTTTGCCTGGAAATCAAACAACAGTAGCTAGAAATTACTCTAGGTTTAAGCAAACATTGTTCACAGTTTAATCCTCCGTTTGCTGTGGTTATCTCTTATTTGTCTTCCCCAGGGAAATGCAGATTGATCTGTCATTATCAGCTGTCCTCCCTCTGCCTCCTCTCCCCTTCCCTCCAGTTGTTTCCACTTAAATGGTACCAACCTCAGGTAAACAGACCACCCTTAACTTCCTTGCAGCAGCAATGTGAGAAGCCTTTCAAAAGGCTCTAAATGCTCTAAATAGGAAATTTATCTTCACATTAAAAATATTTAGCAAAGAAGGATTATATTTCCATTTGTGCTTTTCCTTGACTTAAATGTAGAGAAGTACTCAGAAGATATTAAGAGACTCTCCACATAGCCCCAAGGCCACAGAGATACAAGAGTTTGCTGTCTAGACTTCTCATTACTTTTTCTCTCTTGCTTGACAATGAAGCACGTCTGCAACAGGTTGGGGAAAAATCACACCCCTGACTTTTTCCTAGGTACTTTAACTGCCTCACAAGAGAGCGACACTCCTGACAGGTCTCCCTCCCTGCCTGAATCTGTACTCCTGGGGGTCACAGCTATCAACTCAGAGGAAAAAAAGTGCCTCTGCCTCTGAACACCCTACGCAATGGGGACCTCCTACTCTAAACTAGCATGATTTTGTGGAAACTATGTTGTCCAACATTGGCCTTTGGGCCTTGACCAAAATTCAGGTGTCACAGTCCCTGGATGTACTCTAATCATTAGACCATTGTTCAAGAGGTAAGTATCAACCAGTTTCTTCAGGGAAGGTGCCTACAGGTAGTGAACTCAAACACATTCAGAAGAGTTACATGAGACTTAAGAATGCTTTGTTAATAATTCTCAAATGGAGAATTAAGTGGGAAAGTTATTTAATCATTTCAGGTGAGGAGGGTGTCTTCTGAACACATGCACTTTCACTGAGCTACTCATGTTGGAGAGCTTCCATCAGGAAAGCAATGTGCTTGTGTCATCTCAGATATTTTGATGCATAAGAATATGAGAGTGGTCTGACTGGGTCACACTGCAGGTCTATCCAGCTCAGAGTCCTAGTCTCAAGAAAACCAAAAAGTGTATGCCTAGGGAAATTTGTAATTGATGCCACTGAAGAACATTTATCCATCATTCAATCATTTGTGCCTCATGGACTTTTTGCACCGGTTGTCGTACATACAATAACTCTCAGTGGATTTTTCTTGCATAAATTTGTCTGGTTGCCTTTTGAAATCACATAAAATTTCATCATCTGAAACAACCTGAGATAAGGAACTCCACAGCTTAACTTCATATTAACACAGATGGAGTAGGGACAGCTTGTTTGAATCTCTCACCTGGACCTGAATTACACTCTGGGAATTTAAGTGCTGTTTACAGTTCCCTCTTGGTCCCTTAAGTTGGTGACTTGGTTGAACAAAACCTGAAAGTAAATACCTGCTAGTACCACTGAAAAATTAATTATAATTATATTTAATGTATTTTTCTGGCATGATATCACAGTGCTGTACTAGGACTGAAGTGTTGAAATGGGGCCGCTTATTAGGCCTATTCACCCCTGCCTTTCGTAAACTCTTTTGTTTGTTCCTTCATATTAAGTGATTTTCCTCTGCTAAAGTTGCAGTTTTCTTTCTTTTTTTCATGAACAGAAATATTATATATTAATGACAAATACAACAGGAAGAAGAAGAAATTTACATTTAAAAAAAATTCAGTTAGACTAAGATGAATTAAGGTTTTAGGACAGTAAAATCCAATCCCTTCATAGGGGGAAACAAAAATTCAGTTCAGATCTTGGACAAGAAACAGCAAGAAAAGATATTCAGTACCACATTACTTTTTGATGGAGGAATAGATGCAGAAGTATGGCTGGTAGCAGTTTGGATCTTTATATAGAACTATGGAAAATCAAAAGATGGAAAGAAAAAAATCTGATTTATTTTGCAAATGTTTTGATTTGGCTTTTTTTATCTGTGTGCAAACCTTCTATTTGTTTGACACAGGTCATTTTCTTGCCATTGCACATGCCATTCCCATTGTGGTATTACAGATAGGCAAAACAGATAAACAGAAGAAGCAAATAAACAGTCTTCAGTGTGATGAATGCAATTTATAATTAACATGGACAGAGAAAAGATTCTAAGTGGAGGCTTAGAAAAATTGTAAGTCCTGATGTTCAACTTGTTTCTAAATTCGTCTGTGAACCACTGATAAAATAGAACGAGAAAAGTCTTTACAAAGTAAATGATATATTATTACACAAAATAATAGGAACATGCAGTGCTGTAAGTATGAATTAGGCATCCTGTGGTTGACTTTTGCATCATATAAACATACTAGTCAGCCCAATGCTGAAAATGGAGCCAGGAATTCAGTAATCAGTGTCCCTTGTCCAGCTATTAGTGACTCCCAAAAATCCTTGGTACAAAGGACCCATATGAAAATATTCATTTAAGTAAAGCAAACTGCTGGAGCGACCTATATATTATAAGCAATAATATATTAGACAGGAATTGAGAGTATAAATACATAAAGAATCATTAAAGCTCACTGAATTCAATTAGATTTTTCTATTGGATTTGTTGATGTTTTGTATCATGATGGGAAAGGAAGACTTGCTTAATATAATGTATAAAATAATAAATACAAACGCATCATTATTAACTATGCTACCAGTGCATTGCAGCTGTAGAATGAAGACCTAAGAGAGAATTTCTGCTATTGGATTTGGTAATTTTTGCAATGGGAAATTTCAAGGATTCTTCAGTGCTGACAACCTCTCTTGCATAGCGTGGACACAGGCTAGGGAGATGATCATCCTGCTTACTAGTTTGGTGTGATTGTCAGCAGCAGACATTGGGTTTTCTTCACTAGAACATTAATCCATAAGGACTCAATATCATGTTTTTCCAGGTTGTTGCTGATCCAGAAACAAGTAGCTTAATTTTGATAAAGTACCACTCACTTTCTTCATTTACTCAGCCGGCCCCTTTCTGTATTAAGTTCTAAAACTTCAAGTTAGAGTCACAAACATCTTTCCAAATTTCTTAATACCAGCTAAGTCAAACTAAGTCCATAAAAGGAGCAGTGACCATTTATCTTGTTTATTACACTGGATCCTAGCTCAGGCTGATAATTAAAGATATTTCTTCATGCTCCTTAGCACCTTGATTCAGACTGCTCTCAAGACTCAAACATTTCACTAAGTGCACGTCTTATGTTCTTTTGCCTTTTTGCTGTAAATGTAACAGTCTTCCAATTAGTTCAAAGGGTTAGTGACACAGGCACCAATTACCTTACATACTCACTTCTCTGCTTAGAAGGTGGACCACATTGCCTTCCTCAAATGATAGCTTCTGCAAAAGAAACCTTTCTCCTCACCATACTTGTCTTGCTGGTACTTCTGCCTCCTCACTCCTCTTATGACTAGGGAATGGCAGCAATGGGAGGTGCAGACCAGCTACAAGGAGATATGATGAAGTTTATTAGTAGGATTCCTAGTAGCGCTACAGCCCAAGGATAAACCAAACAACGTGCAACTATCTACAGAACTCCTTCATCGTTTAAGTTAGCTCCCAGATCTTCCCTGCTCCTGGAGAATTTAGTTTCTAGGATGCCAAACCTTCTAACAATCTACCCCCCAGGCACATAATTCTTCAGTCTTAGAGGTTTAGAAGAGATTGTGACCCTCTGTGAGCACTAATGCATTATGATACTTGGGATCAGTGTGGAGAAGACTTTCTCACTGACTTTTATGGCACTAATGTGTTATTAAAAAGTAATATGCAGTTCCAAAGCTTCAAATTCATTTATGGATTGCTATTCTGTGTATATTTAAAAGATCATTCAAAAAAACCACTCATATGAATATAATGATTAGCTGACATACCAACAAATTTGGGTTGCTGTGAGGCAAAACATAGGGTATAATTTTAGAAGATATTTTTTTTCATTTATAAATGTTTGGCAAATCAACAACATTGGAATTAAATTTGTGAAACATACACAGCTCTGAGTGTACAGTCATTACACATGGCCACCTGGTAGAGATCTTTGGAAAGCAGTATGTTTTCTTTTAAATAACCTGTGTTTTATAAGTATTATTAGGGAAAGTAATAGGCACAAACAGAAATTAACCTACTTTTCTATATATTTTTGGTCACAATAATATAACTTATTATTTTATGACAGAATTAAAAATAAAATGTATTCCCTTTCAATATTTTGCTAAGTCATCTAAATCTGCATTTAATGAATATGGCTAACCAAGACTTACCTGCATTTAGTGACCCTGATTTAAAAAAAGAAAATTAATTACAGATTTGCTGCTGTCCCAAAATTCCAGAGAAATACTTCTTCTCACCAGCAGGTATGTAATGAAAAAGTGCTCCTGAAATCCTAAACCTAACATTTTCCTGTTAGCCAGCATAAATGCCCTTAATGTAAAATCTGATCCCCTAATAAATTAGAGTTTATGTAAACTCTGCAAAATGCTTTTTGTAAGCAAGAACTAGTCCTGACAAAAAGCATCTGTGATTAGCCTTACTTGTACCTCTATTGTTTCCAGGAGGAAGATCAGTCCAGGAAAGAGTTCCTGGCACCTTCAATGTAAAATAGAAATCAAGGGAACTGGTAAATTCAAGAAACATTTGCTTTTAAAATTATGGTTTATTTGTGTGTCTCAGCCAGTCCGAGCTTGTTTCAGGATGATTAGGAACTGGGCATTTTCCAGTGTGCTGGAGTAGACAAAGATTTTGCATTTGCTCTTCAATGCACAGTCAACCTTGTTACAGCAGAGAGATTAACCTCAGACAAACAAAGACCCAACTTCTGGGAAAAGTTATAGCAGTGCTCTCTTAGGACTTTTGCTTCTTGTGTTAGACAGTGAAGGAAAAGCATTCAGGTGTAGAATGCTACTTTTACAGCCTAGTGGAGATATGGTTTAGTGGTGGACTTGTCAGAGTTAGGTTAATGGTTGTACTCTGGGATCTTAAAGGTCTTTTCCGACCTAAACAATGCTATGATTCTAATTTTGCACTTCCTTGCAGTGCTTGTGCATAGAAGACCTCAGCAGCAGCACTAGTGGGACTATTTCCCCAAGTAAAGTCTTCTCCAGCTTCTGAGAGATGAAGATTCAGATGATGTTTATTTCAATTGCTTTAAATCTGGCTCTTCAAAAAAAGAAAAAAAAAAAAGTTGGGGACAAAATAATCTAATTAGGCACTTGAAAGTATTTTAACATGATAAATCTGCAGGCAGAAATGAGTTTCCTCTTCCTCCACTGCAAGTATACAAGAACTTGTGTTGCTCTACTACAGGCTGGTAAGCAATTGTGTGAACACAGGTAGAAGCCAGGCTGATCCTTAGCTGTTAAGCCTCGCTTAGCAGAAAATAGGTTGCCTGAGAACTAAGGCTGCACTACATATGTTCACATAGCTTCTGTACAGATTTATCAGGTATAGCTATCTTCAGCCTATTGGGACTACCTCTTTCCCAATGCTTTCCTGAGGAAAGACAAACTAGAGAGGATGGGGGACTGCACCATCCAAAGGGGAATGTGGTATAAGTAGCACTGGAGTCAGTCTGCTCCAAAAGGGCACTTAGTGCCTGAGTGCTGTGAAGCCATGTCTCCTCTTTCAGGGTGCCAGGTAGCTTCTGCTCAAGCACTGTGGTGCTTTTGAAGCAGGGTGCTCACACCAGGACTGGAATGAATGCTGTGACTGGAGTCTGAGCATGTCTGCCCTTTTGCAATGGCATAAACAACCCCAGAGGCAAAGTCCAAAAGAAACACTGTCTGGCCCCAAAGAGAGACTAGAGTAGCATCAGGTTTTCTTTACACTGTCTCAGCCATGCAGCACACTTAAAGTCTACACAGCACAACGTGCATTTGTGGGTGAAGGGTAGAAAACCAGAATACCAAATTCTGTGTGATATCCACCAGACAGATAGAGGAACTGGATAAACTGGCTTCCATCTAATTGCTTCAAATCTATTTCTGCATCTGCATTTGCTTCCTTAATGTCTTCTCACACTGAGTTCCCATCCTGAAGTTCAAGGTGCTTGATCTGGATATTAAACAGTCTGGGAAACCATTGCAAAAAGAGTTTGCAAAAGTAATCAGGAAAATATTTAGAAAAATTACTCTGCTTATACCCTCTTCTGTTCAAGCAAATGATTTTATTGTCAGACATTTTCAAACAGAAAAGTGAAAGCACAGACTAGTAGCCATTAATAGTTTGCTGAATACGAGTTCCAAAGCAGAAACCTGAATCTAAGTGTAGACCCCAGCCACTCATAATGGAAGTGTACCATGTGACCTATTTCTCCCACCTTACATAATAAAAACAACTCAAACTTCTCTTTTTGAATACATGTTGGTGACAACACACTAAATCTGCAGGCCAAGAATTATTCAGAACAATTATGAGGTAGATATTCTAAAATCCATGTATTTGAGAAAGCATCCACTTGTAAATTTCAAACTGGAAAAGAACAGGTGCTAAAAAAGACATAGTGCTGCACAAATAATCTCCTAGGCTTGGACATTAGATTACATATTTTTGTTAAGAAAAGTAAATAGAAACACTCAACGGAAAATGGATTCAAATCTTTCCTTGCTCTTCCTCATATAGGCTATGGGCTTGATGCCAGGTGGCTTATTTTCTAGGTAAATAATATATGTTATAGTGTGGATTCATTTTCATTTTGACAGTAAATCCCACACCAGGTAAACTACCACTTGTAAACAGGGGGGGGGGGGGTTGTGGAAAAATGCATGGTCAAAAGTTCCCAGACAGTTGTAACTGTAAGTTTATTTCTGGAAAGGGAAAAATTAAAGGGAGGAAATATAACCATATTTATTGGACAAATCACATGCTAAATGCATTCTTCTGGTGGAACAAACAGATGTGGAATGACAGGCAGTGACATCCAAAAAATCAGTTGTTGAGTTGGCAGCAGGATATTTATATTATAGTCCTGGCTCTGTCACTGACTGATTCAGGTTTTACTTTCCAGTTCTTCGCCCTTTTGCATTCCTTATGTGTCTTGCCCATTTAAATTATAAATAACTTGGCATAACAGCATTCCCTTAAAATCTGTAGCTGTTCCGTAGAATCCAGGACATCCCATACTACCACTACTGACATATTAGCAACATCAGGCTGAGGGGACCTCTCAGCCTAGATCTGAGTAGGTAAACATAGGAAGGGATGTTGCAGCACTGGGAATATGAGCTTCTTAGGAGAAGTTTTGAAGAGTCTATTCTAGGAAACCAGACATAGCTTCTTTCAGCACAACTCTAAGCCTCTTTTTTCAAGCGCAACCCTTCTATTAATCTCCATTGTTCGGGAGTTCTCCGTACCCCTGCAATAATTTAGAGCTCTAACACCAAAAGGATGGGGGTTTTCTCATCCTCATGATCTTTTCTAGTTAGGGACTGATACAAAAGAAATTCTTTGATGGCACAGAGGAATACCAGCATAAGCTAAGGTCAATGCAATAATATCAGCCTCCAGTGCAAAACATCAAACCTTTGAAACACTAGTAGTTGACAAGTTGGTTGTTGGCAATTTTTTTTCCACTTGGTTGTGTGGACCTTGGGCTTTAGGTCAAATTCTTCCCTCACAACAGTGAGCCTGGGAGATGTAATGTTAGTATCAAACACAGCTGACTCTAGCACTGTGCCCAAAACATTTATCAATGAATGTGTTGCACATATTTCTAAATGCATAATTTATTCTCAGTGTTAAAATGACACATTATCTTTATAAAATTAGAAATAACTGTTCCTCAGCAATACATTAAAATTAAGAATGCATGTGTTTTATGAAATCTTTCATGTATAAAAGGGCTGTTAGATTGTGACACCTAGGGTTTTTCTTCTTTTTTGATTTAATTTTTAGCCATTTAGGAAAGTCTTTTTCTAATTTAAGTTGCCTTGACTCATTCTTGAATTTACTAAATTGCTTCTCCCAAATGCTCACAACGAGAGTCTTGAATTAATGGATAAAACTCCCATTCTGCAACTACATTAGCACATTACATGCAATTATTTATGATTCATCCAAACTAGCTTCCCAAAGCCCCATAAATCTTATAGAGTCAGAACATTGTGGCATCATCTCTGCTGATAATTTTTTACTCTTTTGCCAGGCATAACGCTCCTTGAATTGAAGAAAAACTGTTCCTACACAGCAAGGAGTTACACTGCAAATTTAGGGAATTGTGTCCACCCTGACAGAAGGAAAGGAGGTATTTCCACCAGGATGAAATACCTATATCCAAAACTGTAGTCTTCTAAATTCCTGTTCATTTCTTGCCACACCCTGGAGGCGCCTCAACTCCGGAGGCGCCAGCTTTTCACATTAAAATTCTCCAGACTCCTGAAATTCTGCTGTGGGCATGTCCAGAAATGTCTCTCATGTCATGGTACCCAGTTAACTCACACTCTGGCACCGTCAGATCCAATGAACTCAGCTTTCCTGCACCTGCACCCATCTTGCCCAAGGGGTAGAGCCAATGAACATTCCCAAATCACAGCGAGCTGCTGCTCTGAGAAGCGCAGTGGCAGCTGTTGCTGCTCTCCTCTGCCACCTTCAAGAGCTCTGTGGTCAGGGCTTTTACCCTAGATGTGGGAAAGCTGGGGTTTACACCCTCCTGTGCCTGAGGAAATCAAAACCCACGCCCTTGCCACAAGGCCAGGGCTGTTCTGGGTGAAAGTGCTCTCCACCCTGCCCTTTGAAGCTCTTCCATCCTACAGGAGCAAACCACAGCTCACAACGGCTGTGGGGAACATGAGTGAGCATGATGCTTCGAGGGGTTACAGCCCTCGTGGGAGGAAGCAAAGGAGGTTTCGATACCCTTTCCTTCCCCTAAGAAGTTTCTGGGTATTGTGTCCTAGGTCAAATGTGTAAATAGTCTTTCTGGAGCACATATGGGAAGGGGTTTCTCCAGTGCTGCTCCATGGGATGCTGAGGAGGGTGGTAGCGGTGAGTTTAACCCAGTTCCTTTGTCACCTCTCCTCATCGGGCATTGCCACTGGAGCCTCTGAGCACCCCTGCTGCTCCTCCTGGCTAGCTCTCCCAAGGGCCTCATGAAGGCTCAGTTTCCTCAACAACTCCTCTCCCAAGAGAAGCAGAAGAACACCACCACCAAACAACGACCAGCATTCCAGTGCAGCATTTCAAGTACATACCACATCTGTCACACTCCACGTCCCAGTTGCCCCGCAGTCCTGCACACTGCCATAGCTGCAGCCACCCCACTGGAGACCACCAGGCACCCCATGTTCCCACAGCAGCATGGACACTGCTTGTCCTCATTTCCCATGGCTCAGAAGCTCTGCCCCTTGCAGCTTGCTGAAGCTATTGTCTGTTTCACAAACTGCTTGCGGGAAGTAGTGAACTGAGTTTCTTATTTCAGGGATTTTGGAGAACAAGTTGCATATTTCTCTGTAATATGCATCTATCTGTGTGACAACCCTTCCAGCCTGGGGCTGCCCGCTTCTGCCAGCAACCATTGTTTCCCAGGAAAATTTTCATGAAGTGGTAGCAGTCTCTGGGACCCCAGCTCACAATGAACTCTTTCTTTGGCCTTGACTGTTGGAAGTCTCCAGTGACTTTCCAGTTTCTAGGAGTGAAGTCATATGTGACACACAAATGCCCTTCAGTTTGTGTCCATTTCTATGAGATAGCTTGTATTCCTTGGTCCGCAAAGCCAAACCACCACCTCACTTCATAAGCTTGAGTGAGTCCTTTGGCTCCCCAAGTGCATTGTTCAAAGATTAATTCTTGATTTTCAGCGTTCTTCTTTCACCTCCTTAGGCATATTTCCAGTGAAAGTAAAACTTGCTACATCAATTTGTCTGCATATCCATGCAATCCACAGTGCATTTTGCCTCTTTTGTCTGATGTCAAACAAACCCAACAGTGGGACACAGGTTTATCAGGAGAGATGGAGACTGAGCATTCACAAATTGTCTGCCAGCTGATTTCTGTAATGAAGTATGTGTATATGTAACATGTAATACACATGTATCATTGCCAAAATTATCTGCAGAAACACATTAGGGACATGCAAAGATAATAGAAAATTTCATTAAAACTATCTAACTGACAGAAACACGTAGGAGAGAAGTCTTCATTGTATCCATACTCAGAGAATTAATTATTGCAGGGCTAGTGACAGAGCTGGGGTTAGTGTTTGAGAGGGCAGCCACTACATGGACAGGTTTATGAGTGCGTCCTGTGCAGTTTACCAGGTGAGGAAAAGGGCTGGACCTGGCTGAAGGCAACCATTCATAGCTGCCTCAGGAGCTGTTTGGGGTATATTACTAATGCTAGGGATCCATACCCACCCCATAAATAACTATGTAATACTGTTTGTGGAATTCATTTTGATTTGGTCATTTATAGGGGATATGTTTTCTAATTTTAACCCTTTTCACTATGAAAAAGCTGCAATGTTGTCTCTCTAAATTTGGTATTTTCTCTTTGAGTGTAATAGTTGTACACGTTTTGTTTTCCCTGTGGTTTGCAGTATTCATGACTTTTTTTTCTGTTATAGAAACTGACTACGCTATAATCACTTCCAAATACTCCCCCTGACAAGGATAAATCAGCCTGCACTGTGCTCCGGGCTGCTATGGCCAGGTTGTGCCAATATCAAATCCTGTTTAAAAGTAGCTGAGGGATCTTAGTGCTGCTCTGCAGATACAGATGTTTCACATTTCATTACCAAAGTTTTGTGCTAGCCTCCTCTATGCAACTGAATTGAAACTTCTTCTTAATGCTTAATGCTGCAGAATTAACTATAGTTGAAATAAGACTATCTTCTGTATATCTTCTCCTGAGCTGGCAGGTGCTGCTGGTGTGTACAGAGAATTACTGTTTACTCCTCCTCCAGTGACCTTTTACACTTTTAGAGCATTTCAGCTCTGGCAGGGCTTCTAACAGCTCCAGCAGTCTGAGGCTCCTCTTGTTTTACTCCTAGTGCCCTACGTGGTTGAGTAACCACTCAGAGCTAAGGACCGTGACCAGCTTGTTTCTAGATGTCCAGCCCTGCAAAACACCATCCTGACAGGACCCAACAGGGAGGAGAAGATGGCCTGGAAAAGCCCAGGCCCGTGGTTGGCACAGAGTGTGAAGCTTTTGCAGCTGTGCTCCTTTATACACTACTCAGATGTGCTTTTGCTATTTTTATGCATTGAACACCTGCACACCTCCCATTAGAGGGCCTTGCTGATACCTAGAGATAATAACAAAAGTACTAAGTGGCTTTTTCAGTTGAAAGAGAAATCTCCTTGCAAACAAAGTTCAGAAGAGCCCGTTATTTCCAAATGTTTTTACAGTCTGGAGAATACTTTTTGGCATCATGCCCTTGGCTGCTTAGAAAGCAGCGTGGCCAGCAGGTCAAGGGAGGTGATTTTCCCCTCTACTCTGCTCTTGTGTGACCCCACTTGGAGTGCTTCAACCAGTTCTGGGGCTCCCAACATAAAGAGGATGTGGACTTACTGGAGGCACTCCAGAGGAGGGACATGAAGATGATCAGAGGTCTGGAACACCTCTCCTATGGAGACAGGCTGAGAGAGTTGGGATTGTTTAGCCTGGAGAAGAGAAGGCTCCGGGGAAATCTTACTGTGGCCTTTCAAAACTTAAGAGGAGGTTATATGAAAGTTGAAGAGAGACTTTTTACCAAGGCCTATACTGATAGGACAAGGGGTAATGTTTTGAAGCAGGAAGAGGGAGGTTCAGATTGAACATAAGGTAGAAATTCCTTACTATGAGGGTGGTGAGACACTGAAACAGGCAGTCCAGAGAAGCTGTAGATGCCCTATCTCTGAAAGTGTTCGGGGTCAGGTTGTATGGGATTTTTAGCAACCTGGTCTGGTGAAAGGTGTTCCTACCCATGGCTGGTTGGAACATGATGACCTTTAAATGTCCCTTCCAACCCAAATCATTATGTGATTCTATCTCTCATTCAATGTAGAAAATGAACTAACTTCACTGACAGGAAAGTGCTACTTCATAGGGCTTTAAACAAAGTTTCTTACTCTATTTGTTTGACATTTAGTAGCTGTTATAAAATGGACTCATATCCTAGCTTTGGTAGTGACTGATTAAACTCACTGCCTCCTTCCTTTAAGTAAGATTACTGACCAACTGATTTCTGTAACATCCTCAACAACATCGCACCTTGGGAAGAGAAATTTAATCATAGAAACATTAAGGTCAGAAAAGATCTCTAAGATTATTGAGTCCAACATCTGGAAGCTTTGTGAAGAGCTAAGTAGAAGGACTGCATGAATGTTAGAACATACGGTAATGAGATATCTTGTGCCTTTAATTTTAGGAACACTATATTTACATGAGGAAGAACACACTAGCAACAGCATCTCAAAAAAACCTTTCAACTAAGGAATGGTCATTTTGGTTTCCAAAATAATTCAGTTTTCATTAAATTTCCATCAGAAATTACTATATTTGGTCTTTTAAACAGAGCTGTTTTTCCTTCAGCACACTTCAGAACATGTATTACCAGACACGGCAGCAGATATTTTGGAGCAGGAACTTAAGGAAGCAAAAATCAACAAACCTATTTAAAAAGCAGCAGAGGTGAGATGACTGAAATCAGTTTAGAATACAGCCCATCATCAGCATAAAAGTTCTCTTGGAAAATGATAAAGTGGCATAAATGTGGCCTTCTTTTACAAATGAATTCTTATGTGCTAAGTATTAATGAAGGCAAATGGATCTTTAGACACAGGGAAAATTATACAGCAGCTTTAGAGTATGATGGAAGTTTATACAACAGCATCTCCAGGTAGGATTAATTTTTGGCTTTTTCCAGTACAGCACACTCAGAGCTTGTATATATATTGCACATACAAGAACACAGATGAAGCATTTTGTGACTGTTTTCACAGAAGATATATTTGCAGCAGAAGACTGAATTTGTAGACTCTCCATGTTTTATCCTGCAAGAATTCACAAGTATTTTAAAAGAAAGATCTATTTAAGTGTCAGCTTTGATCCCCACTCCTTTTCCAGGGGGCAGATAAAGGTAAGGTCAAGGAAAGCACAGTCTGCCAGCTTAGGTCCTGGAGTGAAATCTTTACTACCATATATCTTCAGAGGAGAGTCAGATACTTCTGAATGAAATCCAAAACAATCAACATGCTAAGCTTGGACCTGCCTGAAATCAGTACCCTATACAGGCATCCACTGACACCTACTTATTATGGAGCACTAAGGGCAGGGTGAGAGAGTTGCGGGTGGCCATCTCTGTCAGTGCTGCTGCCCAGGCTGCAAACAACCCTGGAGAAATCTGGGAGGTGAAACTGCTACATAAACCCAAACACCTCTCCTTGCAATAGTCTTGAAGAAAAAACGGCTCACTACACTGAAATTTTATTTATTGACATTATGTAGTTGGGTTGACTTATTTTGTGTATTTAGAATGCTTTTGGTTTTTTCTCCCCCAATACAAAATCCCAGTGGTAAAAGAATGGAATTACTTTAACTTCTTAGCCTGAGTGGTAAAACCCACCACCCTCAGAAGAGCAGCCTGCATATCAGCCTGTGTGATAGGAATAAAACTTTCTACCCACCCACCGCACTGAAAATGAGCTGCAGCACGGCAAGAGATTCAGGAGTCACTAACCTGGAGCTGCTTGTTCCTGTCAAGACTGGGACAGCTCTGGGCATGTACGGAGAAAATCTGTGTTCTGCATGTGTAGAAGTACAGCCCCAGGGGCCCAAGAAATGGTAAAATTAAAAGTGGTATCTAAAGGGGGAAGGTTGACCCAGGATTTTCTGCTGGAAGGATCACAACTTCATGTTTTCATGCTTGTGCTGGATGGTGCTTCCACACTTCTCACCCGCAGCACTGGCACTTGAGCTCTTGAGCTCTGAGACGCACAACTTTTCACTGTGGTACAGTGTCAGCAGAAAGAATCTGCTAACTCTGCTCTTTGCCCCTCTGCCCACTCTTTGCCTTCGTAACCTCCTACAATCTGTCTTTGAGAAAGGGTTCCCCCATTACTATCTCTCTTCTACCTTTGGACCATACATCTTCATGGTGATACTGTAATGTGAATAAAAAAATGACATGCAGGCCTTGCTTCTGCTGCTGAGGTCAGTGAAGCTGAATCTATTTGCAGCAGCTGAGAAACTGCACAAATGTATTTGTTTTCCTTCTTTGTTTGAGAAAATTGAACCCTTCATTTTCTGTTGCATGAAAAGGCACCACATAATGATTATTTTGGTGGATCATTTCCCATCCATTCTGGGTTGTCCTTTTTTTCTGAGTTTATACTGAAGTCTGGACAAAATCTTTTTTAAATGCTATATTTGTCTGTGAACTGCATCCTGAAAAAAAGAAGGAAAAAACCCAGAAATTTTTTATTAACAAAAGATTTCTCAGGTATGTCTTGGAAAGGAAGAGGAAATGGATTCCAGGACCATCAAAGTGGCATGTCTGTGTAAACTTATACAGGATATTTCATCATGGTTTGATAGCTTTTTGTTTTTAACCCAACATCTAAATTAAACTACAATAAATCCAAGATGATGAACTTTTTTGGATGTCTCTATCCCTTAGAAACAGAGGTACATATGTTGAAATAAATTAGTTTCTTCATTGGTTTGTGTAGCTGAAATGTTGAATTATTTCTAATGCACACAGTATATTAGAGGTCTAATTAGTCTCTGCCCAATACAGTTGTTCAGAAATGTCTCTCTGCTCAGAAAGTACTTAAGTGTGTGCTTTTACAAACCTAAATAATGCCTGCCTTAGTTTTCAAGCAAGAGGCCATATTTCCCAGAAGAGCGATGTGGTAAGATCTCATGTCTAGTTTATACTTCTTTAGAACAGCTGTAAATCATGGCACAGTAAAATATCAGATCCAGCAACTCAGAGGCCCCAACAGCCTGCCCTATTTACATAGACGAGGTGATAGTGCCGAGATTTTAATTACTCCTTAGATTTGTCTCACCAGATACCCTACTGCTCATTATTTTCGCAGTCACTTATGGCTACTGTTTATTCTAGAATTCGAAATCCACCTCCTAAACAGTCCATGTACGCTAAGTTTCAGTCCTCTACCCACTTTTCCTTCGTTCCCTTTCCTTGATTCTCTGTCTCTTATCAGTTAGATACTTAATGCATTCATAAGAACAAAATATTTGGAGCATACCAGAAGCTTAACATGAAGCATTAATAATGTGGAAGCTCCCAAGCTCACTCTTTCATTTATAGATCTTTCCCTGCAAAATTCATTTTAATCAGTGTTTGTGATGAAAATTCACATATGGGTAACCTGCATTCTCCAAAGATTCCTTTCACTATTTAAGCTAACACACCATTTAACAAATATGTTTAAACCTTGAAATCTGCTGTTGACTGTCAGAGGCATATAACTTTACAGCACTGCAAACACAAACTGCCCTCTTGCATTTTTTTCTGCCTGTCATGCCATCTAAAAAAAAAGGCCACTACCTGAAGAAAGTATTGAAGAACATCAGGAAAATTAACAAGCCTGAACAACTGAGGAAAGTAAATATTACAACTAGTTTTGCCCATAAAATCAGTCTCCCAGCAGATTTACTTTATTTTAATTGTTAACATGAATTAATTAAGAGTTTGATGGTGAGATCTTCAAATAAACTCCACCTTGATTTTAACATTGACTGGCTCAACAGGGATAGTTTGACCACAGCTGTGCCCTTCAGAATCATTGTACAGATCAGGGCTGTTATGTATTATATTGTTCAGAGATGAAAGGTAGATAATATGCCTTACATGATGAGAAAAACACCTTGATAAAAATAAATTATATGAAGCTCCACTGGAATTTTGAATGCACCAAACTTGTGTCAGATGAATCAGGGAGAGATTCTCGGTCCAAATACTACAGAGTATACAAAGTCTTATGACGCATTTTCTCCATTATGTTTGTCTGATGAGTCCAATTCTAAACTTAAAAACATGAACTTGCTCCTGGTTTTATTTTTATGTATTTATACTACTTTTAAAACTGACCCCCGTCTCCTCAGCTTCATGTTCTATAAGGGCTCTTGTCAAATCTCCACATCAACATAGCTCCTCTACTGCGTGCAGGGTAGGATTGTGACATTTCTAAACTATAATCAAATGTGATTTTTTTTTAAACTTAAAACAATGCACTGTTTTTAAACAGGGCATTTTCATGAAGCTATGAATAACTCTGCCTCACACAGATTTCGCAAGAAAATGTATCATTATCTCCATCAAAGGTCAACCACAGATTATAAGCCTCTTTTTGCTTGTTATGAAGAATGCCTCTTCTGTGGGCAATGATAAGATGTAGCAAGAAATGTGTGAGAACAGAATCTTAAGCAGAATACATCGCTTGGGTCCAAGAACATCTTTCCATTGTGTTATGTTAGTTGGCCAGTACTGAAAAACTACATTTCAAATTTGTTCACTTCTACTCTTTTTCTTTCAAAGGTATCTAAGGGAGCATTATGCATCAATGAAAACTGACAGATATTGATCCTTAGCGTCTGTGACTTCCAAGGCACTCAGAAAACGATCACCAAAGGAAGACTGTTGCAAGAAGTACTGAGTGAAAAACAGACCAAGGGAAGAAAATCTGAGAACCAGCCATATCACTGGGGAGTCTGCAGGGCCCAGTTAGAGAGCAGGATTGCTGAAACGCATGTAGGTTTAGAAACCAAATATAACTGCTAACATTGCTTGAGAAGGAAAACCACCCCTAGGCTGGACACATTCTGCAGAACAGAAGAAAAACCACATGGCAAAAAATTTGGAACTTGCAGTGATTTGCTCCCTTCATAGCAAAGTACATTGAAGGGCTCTGAGGAACAATCAGGCCAGACTGGAACAGGGTAAGCTGAAGGAGACATTGGCTGAACTACTCTGTGACCAGACCTTAGCTCATTGCACATAACAGCCAAATGTTGCTTCAGACAGCTTAACTCCCACTTTGTATTTTGTAACTTCTTTCTGCAGTGCCACCAGATGAAGCTTACCTCCAGCAGCCAGTGGCCATGTGGCAGCATAGGCAAATGCGGAGTTATGGAACAAGAGAGTGTAGGAACATTTTGGTTGGATCCACAGAAGCAGAGGTCCACAAACACGTGCCTTGTGTTTCAGACCACTCAGCAGTGACTCACTCTCTACATGGGAAGCAGAGTGGAGTGTTAGGCTTCTGCAGGATTACTATTTTATTAGAGCAGGTACCATTGAATTTTGTAAGTTTTCTGAGCAGAGTACACATGTTAAAAAATATAAAAAAAAAAAAAAAAATACAATCTCTCTCACATATGCGCCTATTCAATATACACACAAATTCTTCAGATTACAGTATTTTGCCAATGATTTAGTCTCTCTTCACATATTTTTATACACAAAAGCAGCTTATAAGTCTAATATTCAGACTTTTCTAGCTCTAAAGTATAGTTTGCTTAGTTAGAAGAAGAAGTAGAAGAAGAAGTAGAAGAAGAAAAAAATAGACTGGTCTCAATTAGCTGAATCATACAACCAGTTCATTCTTCTGACTTTTTATAATACAGCTCCTAAGAAGATGAAGAAAGAACTGTACAGTCTTTACACAGGCAAAGCTCACCAGAACAATAGGGGAAATCTGTCAAAAAAGAAAAATATATTTTTCACTGGGTTAGCACCAAAAGCACTATCATGCCACAGCCACTTCATATTATAGACAAAAGCTAAGGTCCTGCTGCACATCAGGGCTTGCCAGAGACTTTGATTTAATGACTTGAAAATAAAGCCTCAGTTTGCCCTGTTTTCTTCCTTTCTCCTGCTTCATGTGATCTTGCAACTCCACTGCTCTTATTTATTAATTGATTGTCCTGTAAGAAAGATCCCGGCACAGAGAGGAAAACATTTCTTAGCATTTAGTGTGCCTGTAGGTGAACAGGGGTATGTGGAGAGGGGAGGATGGCACTCTGGAGTGTCTCTACCTATGCTGACATTAGTAAGGCCGATGGTTCTTCTCCCACTAGGAAGAAATGCATTCATTAAGAAGGGCAAAAAAATAAGGTGACTTATCACTGGCTGGAGAGAGGCTGAGCCAGAAACAGTGCCATTGCGTGATTGATTTGTTTGTTCTAATGCAGCCTGTGCAATATCAATGAGTTGAGAACATCCAGATGAAGGGAGGAAGATTAAGTAATACTGATTGAATTTCTCCACAATTTTTTTTGTCTCCCAGAAAAACATTTTCTTTGGAATAAGGCACATTTTTCAGATTATACAAAAGAGGATACATTTCCCCAATAAAGTGGATGTTCTTGTAGCTAAAGGATGAGACTGGCAATAGGTGTTTTATGTTCAAGTCTCAGAGATTTGTCACATCAGGCCACATGCAGCTCTGGCTATTACAGCAGCTCCCACTGGCTTCAAGGAGAGCTGTATCTGTTTAAGCCAGATGTGCTCTTTCTGTCTGGGAATGACACAGATATTAATCAGTGATTCTCACAAGTGTATTTATTAAGAAAATGTTTACTCACTTCTCTGAGCACTCTCAAGTGTTGCTGGAACACCTAATATTTTTATCATTTACCTTTAAGTTACAATCAGTAGTCCAAAAGGCCCAGCTGGCACCAGACATTTAATTGTTCTGTTTTATTAGAGGGCCATACTTATGTTTCATTATAAAAGGCCATTTGTCCCATGTCTGGGTTCGTTCTCCACTAAAGCTAGAAGGGAGACATTGTTCCTCTAGCCTTAAACAAAGAAAGATTATATATGTTCACAAGTAATGAATAATTTTTGGGAACTACAAGTAACTCAAGTTATCTCTCTCTCCATGCTGACTTAGGCCTGCCTAGTTGTGGATCACCATCATGAGCAGAATTTACCTCCATTTTCATCATAGCTTCATTTAAAGAAAATGAATTTGTGCTATTATTACATCTCATCTTAATCTCCTCCAGAGTGCAAAATATCTGATCCATCACATTTTCCTCATAGTATTCTTTCCTGTAGGTATCATGCACGCGAAAGTGAAGGGTGTCCAGTCTGAGGGCAACAGTGCCAATAAGGTCCTGGATTCTATCTTTTTGGATATGAGCATAGTCTGCTACCCCACGCTTTTCCTGAGCTGACAGTATGTAACTTTTAGGCTTTATTCTCTCAATACCTCTGCCACTTCTACAATTGTTTCAGAGAACTGGCTCACTCTGCACCAGGTAACGCATTAATGAGGGACAAAATAGATTGAAATTACCCAGTGCTCATTTCGAGATGCTTCTACTGCCATTCTCCAGCCTTCACTCAAACTGCTTGAATTTGTGGTGAATACAGATTACCATCTGAGGGCAGCTCTGCTAACATTTTCCATTACATAACGCTGTGAACAAAATTGCAAATCCCATGAAAGAGAAAACTAAAAACAAAGCCATCCTACAAACCTGTGTTCAAGGACTTTGATTTGTTTACTCCAGTCTTCAAAGCATTATCTTGCTAGGAAAGCGAAAATTCAATAATATGGACAAGGTCATGGGAAACATAAGTCTTATTTTGGAGGTACTCACTCAACACAATCATTTAAGCACTACTCTTATTCAGCAAAACACTTGTGCTTACCTTTTCTTATCATCATCTTAAGCAGGCAGGCTGGAAAAAAACTCATGCCACAGAAATCTCCACTGAAGTTAGCAGTCATGCATGAGTATTTCTGAACTGAGTTCAACTCAGAACTGTACATTTTTATCCTGTAGCAATTTCTTGAAAAGCCTTACAATTAAATTTTTGCATGTATGACTAGCTCCATTCACTAGAAGAGACTCAGAGCCATCCTCACATTGCACAGAATAAGAAAACAGACTACATTAAAGAGGAATTCTAATTTTCTTATTGCACTGAGTGCTGAGAGCAAGTTCCTGCCTGGAGCAGATCATATTATCTGACTATTACCAAGTTTCTGACCAAACTCAGGTCACCTTAGAGTTACCAAGTCCTCCCTGAGGTGGCATGTTTGGCTGATCTCCAGTCAAGGGCTCTGATGATGCCTTCATAATCACGAGAGCTGGGCTGTACAGCCTACCAGCACATCTTCTGTCCTGTGAGAGCAGGAAGGCAAGTTTTGGAAAAGGAGGTCTCATTAACAAATCAACCCCCCTAACCTTACCTCTACCCTAGTCTCCAATTAACCACTCCAGATGAAAGCTTCATAAAGCACACATCAGTAAGAAATAAGTCAATTCAACAAGAAAAATTGCAACATGAAAATCATTGCAAATTAATCCCACAAAAAATACACAGATCAGTGAACACAGAAACTGATACCAGCCCCTTCTTTACAAAGATCCCATTACATCTTTGCAGACTGCTTCCTTAAGAGCACTAAACCCTCTGCAAACTCATTTGGAAAGCAGTTAACCAGTTTATCTACTGCTTAAAACACATTAAACAAAGGGTGACACTGACAGCATTGCATACTGATTGAAAATGGAGTCTTGTCTACAAACTGCAATCAATTTTCTTTGGCAATGAGGAATGTACCTTTCTCAGTCCTCTCCATGCCCACCTGGATGGGGGGAGGCATGGATGGCTGCTTGTTTTGCTGTTAGCTCCTCATTATCTATGTCAGACAGCTCCTGTAGCTCCACAGGTAAACTCTTTCACTCCAGCAAAAAGTGAAGACTGACAACCTACCAAAACCCAGTAAGTTTTGTGCTTTTGAATAATTTTGCCTTATTTTGAATTTAATTTTTTTAAGAGCCCTCTTTGAATATAGAACACAACATTAACCAGAGTCCTTAGTTATTTTTCCCTCATCAAGACTGCTGTCAGTGATGAAGAAACACACAACATCATTAGGCATAAATCCCAGTATACTCTAGGTGAAAATTTTCAGTATCATTCTCCTGCCATTGACACAAGTGCCCCTTGCTGCAAGTGCCACGTCATAGCAATGCAGCTATCTTGCCACTGCCAGTAGTTGCATAATGAATGCTCATTAAAAGGAGGCTGAAGGACATCACTATAGAAACAGTTAATTAGGGAGCATCAGCCTCAGTTAAGGATAAATGCTCTGTCCAGAGGCTTATAAACACTTGGAAACCAAAATCACTGATGGAGTAGGTAAATTTATCGACTTTGCTTGTCATTTTGATTACTTTTTCACTCTACTAGATTCTTATCCTAACGTAAGCTCAGCCATTTCCAAATATAAAAAAGCATTTAAAACGCTGGAAAGACAACACCAGATCCTCCTCCAAGCTAATCTGTCAGTCCAAGAGAAGTGGCGCCACACATAACGCAGCATAAAGCAAGCAAAGTTATACAAAGTCCTGCAGCTGCACAAATTTGAATTAGATCATCATAAATCTAGTGTGTGGCCCCATGCGGTCACCTTGCAGTGCTTCCAGCAAACCAGTCAAATACGAATGCTTTGACTAGCTTAATTGCTCTGCCCAAGAGGCTTTATGTAATGCCTCAGACAACAGCATAACAAACTGATCAAAAGCAGAGTAGCCTTCTATTCCTCACTGTGAACTTACATATCAGGGGTGAATTATGTCATTCATAGCACACCAGGAGATTTCCAGCATGTGATAGCATCTCTCCTAACTCCAGGTCAAGTACTATGAGGAAACATAAAATTTGAGAAGGTATATTAAACTGCAGGCAGCACACAAACACTTGCAAATACATAAAACGCTTTGTTATCATTTGCATTTGGTTGTTCAGTACAATACTTCTTTGCTCTGAATTCATGTCATCACTCTGCAGCACTATCGTAACAGAGCAGCTCAGCTGGTCCATGAAAAATTCATTCCACAGAAAAATTCATTTCAGTGATCACATTAATTCTCTCCAGCTGAAGATCTCGGTGAAGTTGAATGACTTCAGTGGGGCCATTAAGTTTAACTTGGGTCTTTCACACTATCTGTAATCACAATGGTGACCATTTTACATTTCCATAGTGTTAAGGAGTTGGTATTTTTATGCAAGAAGTCTCCCAAACTGGGCTTGAATTTCATAGCGATGACATAGTCTCCAAAAATGCCTATTTCCTTTCCGAGCAAATGTTTTCCAGCAATCTGAAAAAACTCATGTCCGTCTTATGTGACACATCAATGTATTTTGTATCTTATCAGATCAACAGTTCATCTGTTCCCTCCACTCTTCAAAGCAGACAAAATGAAATCCATAATAATGCAAAAATACAAAAAAGCCATCAGTAGAAGATAAATATGTTTGCAAAAATATACAAAACAGACTATTACTTTGTAACCATAAACAATATCATAGGAAGCTTTTCTTTACAAAGAGAGACTCTTAGAAATGTTTGCATGAGTTTTTTATATCAGTTGAATTATAAAATTAACTTTCAAAATAAAATGTTATGTGAAATATTATGTATGTTATTCTGTTAGCATTAAGATTTTATTCTTAAGATTTATTGTTGTCGTTTAAATATATGCATATTGCTGTAAGAGAGCAGAGTCATCGGAATTCCAAACAAATTATATTTCTGAGTAAAGGGTTCTTTGCTCTAGTTTATATATCTGTAGCTTTTAATGTAAATATACTGCAATAAAAATCATAAGAAAACTTGGCATTCAGACTTTCCTTAAGTAGTTGAAAAATTCTTAGCTTGAAATTGTCATTTATCTGCCATTTCTGAAAGGCTATTATATCCATAATATAAACCACAACGTTAAAAATAAAGGCCCTAAACATTTATAATAGAATATGCAATCTCCCTTTACATTAATCATAGCATTTATGTGTGTGCTTTATGCCATAATTCTTTTTAGCTTTGTTTATATTTATTTCAACTTAATTGTTCCTATTATTTGTTAAAACTGCTCCACTGTACTTGCTATTCTTTTTAATATTTCTTCAGTATTTTGTTGCATGGTTGCTTTAAACATTTTCAATGCAGATTCTTTCTTCAAAATAGCTACTGAATGTCTCCTCTTAAAGGAAAATACTAAAATACACAATTCTAATAAGCTTGTACTTTAACTGTGTACAGTCCACAGTTTTCTGCTATTCTGATCATTTAAAGAAATAAGAATACCAAGAAGCAAGCAGATGTTTTCTTTAATGTTTCATGAACTAGTTATAAGTGACTCCAACTTTCGGGCTCACCGAAGGCACTGGCCTCACCAGGGAGGATGCCAGTGGGAAAAGTGTTTTTGAAAACAACTCTTTTGTGTGAGAGTGCAAACACCTTCCACTAGGCAACTGTCCGATGTAGATCATGACGTCAGCAGGGCCTGACATGGCTGAATTCAGTGGTACAAAGGTGTTCTTGAAATACTGCCATTCCGAGTTGCTGTACTGAAGATAGAGTGCTATTTGCTCTGGAACATTTGTTTGACCTTTGTGGAGGCCCTGAACAAATCAAATCCTCCACATCTTTCCACCCCAGCTCTGTAGGAGTCTACGTTCATTAACTCCCCCATCCCAGCCTTTGTTCCCATCATTGTCCTTCCCAGCAAACTCAGAGGCAAATTATTCAGTTACTTTAAGGGACAAACCTATGTTATTTGCCCTGGTAAGCCATATGTTTTATGAGAAACCTCTTATTCTCTTGCTTTTTATATACCTGGAAAAAAAAATTTTTGCTATTGCTCCAGTTTTCTTTGCAAATTTGAACTTCTCTTAGTATCTAGCAATCCATCTACTTTGCCATTAACCCTAATGTTTGACATTTTTCAGCCTTTAAAAGATCAGATTTTTTGATGATAAAACCTTTAGCTGCTCCTATCTCTGAGTTTAGTCCTTGAATCAGTTAGGAACTTTTCTCTGTAAGCCTTTCCTAGTGAACTAGTGAATCGACATAGTTCCTGTTCTACCTGATATAAAGAAATTCCAGCCTGCAAACATGTTGAAGTCCTCAAACTCTTCAGTTCTGCTGTTGTCTTTGAGAAATCTACATTTTCACTAAATTTGGCTTATTAGGAGTTTCCACATATGAATCAAATGATGAACACTTTTCATGTAGATAGCCACATCACATAAATTGCTACTTGTTTTCCATATTTCTTATCCTTAGTCTTTTAATTTTCTGAAAATTTTTCCTGACTTGCCGTAAGTGAAAAGTGTCTGGTCAGGCAATAAAGAGCTTTTCCCTATAATTTTTTACAGCTCAAATCTTATTTATAGTTGCTTTTAATGACTAATCTTCTTTAAAAATGGTCTAAATATGTTTTTAATTGGTTTCTGTCATTAAAAAAAACCCCTCATTATATTTAAGGCCTTTACAATTTTTTTTTGTTTCTGCATTAAATAAAGCATAAAACTGTCATGCCCTGTTTTATTCTCAGACTCTTTTGCTGCTTCTTCAAAGCATTTTTCCCTTTTTTTTCATGACCCTGAGTATGAAATCTTCTATCTGCCCAGTGGTTCTGCACCAAACCACTACCCCAAGCAGTGCCATTTTTAGCTAACACTCACATCTGTGGATTTCCTGTACAGCTCAAATTGCTGTTTGAAAATTTTTCCAGAACTGCAAATATATACTGAAACTGCCGACAGTTCATTTGTTTTCCAGTAATTTTTTTGCCAGTAAAACTGGATCATTAGAATACTTAGGAAAAGTGGTCTTGAAAAGGATAGAAAATGATCATTTAATGAGCACATTGTAACTCTCTCTAAAAAATCATAGGGGATTACTAATCTTATTTTCTTAAAACAACCTTCTTTAGAGTCAAGAGCTTGGACTTGGCGCTTTTGAGATCTCAAAACTGAGTACAAGTAGCAACCAAATAAGTAAATGCCTGACTAGCCTTTTAGTTGAGGAAAACATTGCAGATATATTTTGCAGTGCCTATCCAACACTGAATGATGAATTTTTACCAAGCTTAATAATTTCTCCATTTTTTAGCAAAATGCAGAGGCAGAAGGAAAAAGATGGTTTGTTTTGCTTTATATTTCTCAATAAATGGTTCATATGCTTCAAATTTTTTCTACAGAATGGCAGGATGATCAAGAAGCCAAAAGAAGCCATATCCTAGCCCTAGTCATTTGTGTCTAGTCTCCTTCCTCAATCAAACTGGCCTTCAGTCAGTGAAACTTGAACAGGAGGTTTTGGGACTTGGCCAAACACCAACAAGTTCTGCAGTTTCATATTCCCAAAGCAATCCTTATGATTTCCCATGAAGTCCAACCTTGTATATGGTAACGATAATTCTCATTTTCTGTCCTAGCCACAAATTATGAGTGTGACTCACCGAGTATCCTCTTTTCTGACTTCTGGTTTGGTTGGGTTTTTTTCATCTGTGTGCCACAGTGGTAAAATGCCAACTGCAGTTTCTGCCTGGTCCTCCTTTTCATTTGCCACGGCCTGTACATGTAGTTATATTTTAATAAATGAAAAGAGTTCTTACTAACAACCCTTATTAACAGCTTACATGCTGTGTTGCACAGAGCAGGTACACCTTGGCTGAAGATGTTTCATTCCAGATGGAGACCTCGGACTTCAAAGCACACTGTCATACAGTAGTCATCTGGCAAAACAAGCAGAGCAATGAGATCTGCAGTCTTGCTGCAGGCACAAATGCTGTTGTGCGGCTCTTTCCGGGGCGGATGTAGCTTCTTCCCAAGCACAGTAAATATGCTGAAAGCTGCTGGGACCCCCATCAACAGGGAAATCAATGTGACCAAGTTGTCAGATATGTAGCTCTAGTACTTCTGCCAATCGCTAAAAAAACCAACAGGCTTCTGCAAATCCATAAAGATGATAACTACAGCTGGCTATTTGACAGAGTAGAGCTCCCCATGGTGAGAAACACTGTGGCTAGTTCTGCCAAATGCTTTCCATTTCCTGAAACTATTGCTTCTGTTTTGCTCTCTGTGAGTTTCAGCCAGTTGACCTTTATGAAAATGCTAATTTCAGCCAGGTGTTCAAACCTCTCTATTATCAGCACTGGGAGTGAAAAAGATGCATGGCTGAGGGTACCTGCATGCTGCTGACCTTCTAGATGTGTCATGATTTTTTTCTCCAAGGTATTAAAAAAACAGTTGAACCAGATAAGCAACGGTAAAAGGCATATTGGATTCAGTCTAATGACAGTCATCAGTTTGAGTAAATGTGCTCTCTGTAGATGAAGAGAAAGATGAGAAACCGAGAAATCCCTGTGTTCATGCTCCAGGTACAGGGTTTTTACATCCATTAGGGGTCACCACAGACTCCAGTGAGCTTCTCTATGAAAGAGGCAGACAACTCCTTGGAGCAAATAACGCTCTTCAGGATTAACAGCATTGACTGATTATAACATTTACAGGGCTGAAAAATGTTGGTAATATAATTTGGAATGGTGAAATGACCAAGCAGGATATGAATCAAGAATGATCTGTTAAGAAGACAAAATAATCAACAAAGGAAAATTTTAAAAGTCTTATGTAGTGCTTAAAAGGCATAGACTTGGAGTGACTGAACTGATAAGGAAATGAGACCTGGATCTGTTAGTGTTAAAAGAAAATGAAGAAATGCCTAATGATCAGAAATTTGGGTGTAACTTTGTTGATCTTGTTAAAAAACATGTATGTTGCAATGGAAAGCAGAAACTTTGAGATGCTAATGATGACTGAGTGGCTTATCTGTGAGTTCCAGGCACTGACTGAGACCCTATTGTGCTGGATGGAGAAACAAACTAATGACTCCTTCCCCAATAAATTTCTAGCCTAAAAGAGAGTTGGGAGGGGAGAATGGGGCTAAGAGAGGGAGGAGACTGATATGGACACACAGTACAAAAGAGAATAGAAGAAACTATTAAAAAGCATTATCAAGAGTGCCAGCGCACCAACAGTCAACTTGCTGGGGTAGCACAATTTGATTTTGCCTACTCTGCTGAGAAACCTTGAGCTGGGAATGTGCAAGTACATGTCTGAAAATCTAGGATGTGGGTGATGAAAGCTGGCCAAGAGAGAGAACAGAACTGGCTGCTTGGAAGGATGGCAGCAAGCCAAGAGAGTGCCTGAGAAGAGCAAGGGGTAGTTCATTTGATGTGGTGGAGAAGGAGGAGCCAGTGGAAGAGCTGACGGGGGAGAGGGCCATAGAACAGGCAAGTAAGCACTGTAGAAGCCTCTTGGAACGATAGGAGTGAGGCAGCACTGCTTTAGCTAAAGGATGGGAAGTTTGTATTGTAGTATAAAGGTTCATGGTGGATTAGTAAAGGTCTCAGAGGATAACAGAATTGACAACTTAAAGGTGCTACAAAGAAGAGTTTAGATATGGATTTATAGAACTAAAGTAGATAGTGTGGATAGTGCTTAGAGTACAAATGGGAATGAAAGGCAGGAGGGTGGTGTGTGAGGCACTGTACAGATATCAGGTAAACTCTGACCTGAAAAGTTTGCAATCTCAAACACAAGGCAGGTGTTTAAGACAAGCAGTGGCCAGTTGAAGTGTAGGGGTGAAATGTGCTTGTAATGCTTAGAGGAGCTGTAGCAACAACCACAAGTCACAATTTACATAAGATGTTATTGCATAGCAGGTTCCTTTTATGCATTACAGCACAGATGTATTTTAAAGTGGCATTTGAAGTAAGATGAGTTGAGACACTGGCATGTCCAGACATGTGGAAAGTAGCTAAGTCTCTGCTTCTGTGTTAGTACCTAGTTCTGGAGCCAGGAAAGGAGTGAAGGAAACTGAATCTACTGGTTATACATCTGGTTTTGGGTTGTACAGCATTTCTTGACTACCTGGCTACTAAATAGTCAGCTAAATATTTACTCACATTATCACAGCCAGACTAATGCAAATATTTTTCTTTTAAACTGTTATCAGTGTATTGCATACTCCTAAATACGAGAATGTTTTTTCACATTACATAAAATGGGAGTGTGTGCAATAAATCCCAAGTGAAACAATGATAATAACATACATGTTGCTATAAGTTTTGGGAAGCAGTCTGAGCAAGAAGTGAGGACACTGAAATAAAGGAAACTGGGTAAATAAATATCCTTTAAAGATCAGAGAAATATAGAAACTCTATGTTAAAAGTTGAAATCCAGTGGGAATTTCTTTTCTTGTAAGAAAGCTGAATGACAGAAAATATGAACACACTGTCAGACAAACGTTCTCTCTCCCTGCTTTCAGGCATCCTCAGTCCCTAGGACCATGCTGGAGAGACACCTCACCTCTTCATGAGACTGTCCTGTGCAGTGCAGTCCACAAGCTCTGTTGGAGACCTACTCTACCACATCACTGTTTTCCAACTTACAGCTTTTCCCCAACAGTGAAGCTAAGCCTTTTGCTGTAAATTAAGTTAACACCTCCTTGTCTGGCTGTTTTGGACATGGTGAACAGCTAGATATGTATACAGGAAAGCTGCTGTCACATTGTTCTTATCTTCTCTTTCTAGACTAAACAGAACCAGTTCTCTTGATCTTTCTTCATGTGGCGTGTTTTCCATACCACTTATCATTCTCCTCCTCTGAACACTCTCCTGTTTGTTTCTGTATATCTAGCTATAATTTTAAAGTGTGGTGTGCAAAACAGGACAAAGTACTCAGAGTCTCCCCAGTGCCAGCAGAGTAGAAGAGAACATCTTACATGAGGTACTCATATTAGTGTGCTCACAGTGAGATTCATCTTTCCTCACCTGTGTGATGCAGCTCACTCTTACTTGGCTTAGGGGCTGTATGGCCTTCAGGTTTCTTTTCTGTCCTGCATCCCACAAAAATATTCTCAATTTTGTATTAATGCAGTTGATATTTGTAGCAAATTACTTGTTATTTTTCAAAAATCTGTACCACTCATATCAGATTTGTCTCCAGGCTCTAACACAGTCCTCTGAAGTGCTGGCACTTGCTGGCACTTCCTATCTGCTGGTTTAACTTGAAGATCCACTGCTTCATATTTCAAGTCACTCATAAACGTAATGATTAGAACTAGATCAACAAGTGACATCTCTCCACGTGTTATGTTATGGTGAACTCATCTATACTGCATTTTCCCAGTTTGCTTTTGAGAAAAGTATGCAAGACTGTGTTGAAAGCCTTCTTAAAACCAAAATCTGACAAGTCTTCTCTTCATTCTTGCCCCCTTGGCCAATTAATCTGTCAAAAATGAGATGGATTTATTTCTGATAAATCCATGCTACACCTTTTTATCACTGTAAAGTGTTCACAAAGTGATTATATGCTGCAGTATTGTAGGATTTATTTGGTAACAGGATTATATTTCTAGGCATTTATAATTTTTTAGGCTCCCATTTTTATGGATGGGAATTACAGCGGGTGTTCTCTCACCCCACTGTCTTCCATGGTAATTCCATATTTTGTTTAAAATACTCTTTGTTGGTTCAGTTATTGTTTTTGGCTAGTTGATTCAGTATTCCAAGGTGCATATGCCTGCCTGTTCTTGTAAATAAGGTGTTTGTGTTCACTGATTGTCTGGTTTCATAGACCTTACTGTAAGAAAGGTGTCCACATCCCACACTGAAGCCTCAAAGAAATGGAAGGAATACAGTGACATGAGAAATAATATGTATTTTCCAGCCCTTACTAATGGTTCCCTAGAAGATACCAAAGATTTTACTCAGTCAATACATGGAAACTCACAGCTGCAACAGTGAATTGAGGATTCCTGTTTCAAGGATTTAGTAGTCATTTTAGTTATGTTAAGACCAATGATCACAAATATGAAGGGGAATTTTTAGGGATGTGTATGATAACCAGTGGCCACTTATTTGACAAGAAAATCTTAATATATTTTCCTTACACTCTTTGGATTTTCTTTGATCACTGCTTAACGTCATATATATCATCTAAAGCTGTGATTGCAGTTCATCTTGCTAGTTTAAGGATTACCAATATTTCCTCTCTTTATTGGTTATTCTACCTCTATCACTGTAATATATTGTCATCCATCCCAAGTAGATTGAGAAGAGACAAGTTTTTAATAAATGCTATGCATTCACACTGCTCCCTCGAAGTAACAGAAAGCATTGCTTTGGGTTGAATGTTCCTGCTCACTTGTCTTAAAGGTTATTTAATTAAAACAAGAGCAAAAGAAGAATGTCACTGCTCTAGCCAAACATAAAATGCCATCCTAAAAATAGAACTAAAATCCTCACTTTGATGTGACAATGCTTAAATCCAGCACACGAGTTAGTGAAAATCTTTGTGCAGAGCACAGAGGGAACCTGACTATCTCAGTGAAAAGACATTTGTTGCATCATTACTCAGCATCTCCTGCTGGCTAAGGGACCTGGAGACACTTTTATCAGTACGAGAGCTATCTGAGCATAGATGGCCTATAAAACAATGCTCACAAAACTGAGTGATACTGTGCATCACTCACAAAGCCAGGGGTTTCTGTAGTGTTGTCAATAGTGATGGTAAACAGAAAAAAGCCAAGGTTTCTACAGGACGAAAAATTAAACCAGAGGCTTGAGCAAATAATAGAAATTATTTCTCTAGGCCTCATTATTCATATGTTTTATATTGAAA
Organism: Atrichornis clamosus; assembly: GCA_013400975.1. NCBI lineage: Eukaryota > Metazoa > Chordata > Aves > Passeriformes > Menuridae > Atrichornis > Atrichornis clamosus. The sequence continues at coordinate 445,541 of WBMZ01007487.1, forward strand.
GTAATACTACAGAGACAATCAGAATTATATCAGAGTGAAAGGTATGAAAGTGGAATAAGAATCAACCACAAGATAGCATTAGTAAAAACAGCATGATGTAAAACACAGAAGTGCTGCAAGGAAATGATGTATATGAGACTTCTTTTGTTGGCATTTATATTTCCATTTCAAGCATATGGTGGGGTAAGGGGAATATTGCTTTGGAGTGCAAAGTCTTTAAAACTAAGTTTACTGCAACCCCAAAGCATAGCTTAGTGTCTGAGGTTGTGTATATAGCAAGTATCAAAACAAACTACTGGTGTTAACCTTCTGCATCTATTCAAAACGAAAATTTCAGGGAAATTTGCCAGGTATAAAAAAAATAAACATTTCTGGTTAATGTCCATGGACCAGAATGAGCTCAGCATGAATAGATTTTATTTACATAAGTGCAGAGCAGGTTCCATTTGCTATTAGATCTTCTAAGGTAAACCTTCTTATATAAACTATGGAATCTCCCACTAAAATAGTACAGTGAAATAAAGCCAAAATTCGGGATTAAAACACAAAGACAGTATTTATTCTCTGAAATACACACAAAACCTCATACTTTTACTGTTCTCTTCATGCAAGGATCACAAAGGCAACCATCAGTTATAATAATGTCTGTGCCTTCATTATATATCGTGGCACAATAGGAATGTACCTGCAGAGTAAAACATTTGGTACCAGAGAACCAATATCCCCTATGCTAAATATTTTGAAGGTTTCAGTTTGAACTAGCTTTATTCCAATCCTGTTGATTGGACAGCATCAGATGTGGAGCTGGTGTCCTCAGCTGAGCACAAGGGAGGACCCAACTGGCATATGGCGAGACGTGCTCCATGATGAACCAAAGTGTGGTAATCAGAGGAGATGAAGCAGTCCACTTCAAAAGCCCCATCTAAAATAAAGCAGCAGTAGAGACACACCCAGGGAATTAAACCCTACCCAGAAGCCCCAGTGTATGAGGCAGATTTAATGAATCCTGTTCCACAGGTAGCAGATGGAGGTACAGCAGATTTACATGAAAAGGAAGTGGCAAAAACATGACCAATCTGAATAATCTGCTGTTCAGAGACATTGGGCACTGTGGGGCACTATATCTGCTGTGAATGGACATGACACAGTGCTGGAGTAGTGAACTAATGCAGATAATTCTTATCAAAATAACAAAATGCAAACAGAAATTAGAGGGTCTGATTAAATGACCTGTGATTAATCACATTCATCCTTACCAGTGTCAGTGATAAGGAGGATGACAATTAGATTGGCTACAATGAGTAGCAATTTAGAAATGGATCATGAGACACAGATTTAAGTGAGAAATATGAGGGCAAAAGAAACCAGAGCCCCTGACTTGGCATTGTCAGATGTAGCACATTCTCTTGGTCACTGGATAAAGAAAACATCACCCCACTGGCATAACATCCACTTCCATCATGTCTTCCTTCAGGAATAGTTATATTCAACACATCTCAGGGCATTCAGAGCATCTCAGGGAATTCACAGAAATCAATTTTTGGACTCCATTGCTATCAGTTAAGTGACTTCACTACCACAGAAATGTGGATGTTATTTCAAACAACAGTAAGAGCTAAACATTTTTTATTTTGTTTGATGCATTCTGAGGTTATCATATAAAGCACAGCTTGCCATTGCTATTTTTGTATGTTTTCCTGCTATTTAATATCTGATAAAACAGCTATCCAGACTGGGTATGGTATCAGCTAGATATTTAATTATTATGTGGCTGTACTGGAAAGTGATGCCAGAAAATATAGACACCCCAGATGTGCTAATGTTGGTTTTGGGCTTAGCCCACATATTTTACCAGTGAAGAAGTTTCATAAGTATATTAAAGACTTCATTCTGGAGGACTCTAAAACAATGAGTTGCTACAAAGTCACTGTGCAAAGAGAGTGACCCAATTCATTTGAAAACTTGTGAGAAGGAAAGCAACCCAAGTAGAAAAAGGTCAGATATTGCTCTCATTTTCAGCAGAAGGCCGTACTGGGGACTTGTTACGAGATAGGGCCTCAGCCACAATGGCTTCAAACCAGTAATTCAGTGCATGTAAATATATCTGTGATGAGGAGCCATGCCTTTATCTCCTCTTCAAGAACCCAAATGTTCATCAGCTAGAGGAACAATCCCTTTCAGGTTTATATAAAGGATCTTTTTTTTTCCTAAGAGATTTTATAAGAAAGAAGTCTTGAATACTGCAACTCTATTTTTTTATTTTAGTGTACATTTTAAATTATTTGGTCCTTTATTTTTGACAAATATTTTGTAACTGTCCTTTAAAATATTAACATCTGATCCTTGTCAAAAAGTTGTGCTGAATCCATTGCTGAACTATGCAAAATACCTCGCTCAGGTTCCTCTCTCTCAACCTTCACTTATGATTGCTGTACTCTTCAATAAGGACAGGAGATGCAATTGTTTTAAAAGTTGCATCAACTCTGCTCAACGGGTTGAGCAAAGTGTCCTGCCACCACAGTTGGATGTGCTGCAATTCCCTCTGGAAATTCTGTTCCTTCCCTTCATCTCTATAGCCAAACTCCAGAGCATGATGCTGTTAAGTCAGAAATATGCAAGGCAACAAAAAATAAGGCTGTACCAAGATGCTGCATTTATAGGAACCATGGTCCAAGTATAAATAAGTCTTTCCCTGTATGATATTTCTCAAATTTTCATTCATACCTCTCAGCACATTCGTTTGGGAGACACTGCATTTGAAATATTTTAGTAGAGCACCCAATGCACAATGACAAATACTGACCAAATAGTAGTACTCATAGCTGGACAAAGGTAAGTTGCTGAAGAGGCAGAACCTTGTCACAAAGACTAAGAGCATATCCTACGGTATTTTAGAAATTGGAAAAAAAATTGTTTCAAGGTGTCTACAGAAAACCTTTCAGCAGTGCCATTTTCCTTTTACTCTGTTCACAATTCAAGTTTCTGTAAATATGGCTGAAAGAAGCTGAGATTATGGAAACCAGCAGTGTTTGTCATCTTTAGACTCCCATCTCTCTGTCCTCCTCTGGTAATTACACATCCTATTCAAGAGTCAACTTGGCATCTTAAATTGTGTCAGGCTGAATGCACAGCCATACTGTCCCTTTATGAATAACAATTTCTCATTTCAGCAAAGTTTAACTTCAGAATGTTTTCTCTAATTAGTTATACTTTGTAGCTCACAAGATCATAAAGCTCTTCATTCAGTACATTTCTTCCTGTTGCTTTAATTTTTTATCCTGGAGAATTAAACAGCTGATTCATACATTATTTGCTTATGCAGAGAGTTTAGTTGCTGCTTTTAAGAACTTTAAAATCGCTCCAGCTCTAAGCTGTAAAGCAACAATCTCAAGCTAATATTTTGCAAATACAGCCTACATATGATTAAAAAAAACCCCAGTAGATATAATTTTTTTGAGTTACAAAACCTTGAGAACAAAATGTTTGCTTCTTGTAATTTCCCTATTTGTTTATATTTCAAGACAGTCAGATTTTCTTGAGCTTTGCATGAACCTCAGCACAAAGGTTTAAGACATTTCCTTCTACATTACTTAGTTGCTTTTTGCCTAGAATCAAGACAACGTTTGGAACCTGCACTACCTGCAGACTCCCAATGATTATCACATCGTCTTCCTGCAGTATTTCTGTAAGGTTTAATATCTTTCAATGCCATTTGTCTGTTGTCAGGCTTGCATAGCATCGCCGCACATTGCTAGGATACAGTAAATGTTTTTAAAAGTGAAAGACCTCCCCTTTTTCCTATTGCTATCTAGAAAATATAACCAGATTTTACTCTCTGATATATGAGTGCAACTCCCCATGGAATAAATGGAGTCCTACATGTGTAGAAGGGCAGAATTTGGCCTTAAAGATTTATAGAGCTATAAAACTACAAGTAGATAACTTAGATTATGTTTTCTGTGACTAAGGGCAGAATCTACGTCACTAATGAAAGTTTCATCTTAAAGTGGCATTAGTATCTCTTGGAATATAATTTTGGATTATTATTATTATTATTACATTCTTTTAGGTCTTTGGATTCATTTGACCTTCAGTCTGGCCTGTTTACTTCCCTCTTCTTCCCTTTCCTATCATCTGGTTTCATGTGTGGGGTAATATAGAAGAGAAGTCAGGAGTGGAAATGAAGTGCCAGCTAACTCAATACCTCCTGGAAGTTGCAATAGAGATTCTCCCACTGTCCAGCAGGAGGGAGGTATGTTGGAGTGGAGCTGCATGGTGTAGAACACCTCAGGCAGTGACCTAGAAACCTTGCATAGGAGGGAAACAACACAGACTGTGAGCTGCAATAGTAAATTACTCAGGCTTTGCGCAAGTGGGTGAATAATTATTTTTCTGATTTGTCATGGTGTCCCAGAATTTTCTTACCTTTTTCTTTCACTATTGAAAATAGTTTTCCTATTTCCTAGGCACTCACTGAAGAGCCCTCTATTAGCCTTTTGAGAACTGTGTAGCATAATGCATTTATCATAAGCCTTCTTTTTATTTGCAGTTTGGTTTTTCCACTCTCAAAGCAGAATTATCCCAAAATAAACACCAGACAATGAGAATCAAAAGCATGTGTAATAGCCGTGCCATTTCGTAACTACTTGCTACATCTTTGTTTGGCATACTGGACTTTGTTTAGCAGAAACATGGTAGTATCACGAGGTCAGAATCTCCCACAACTTAATCCATCGCTAACGAAACCTGGAATTCATATAGCACAGACTTCTGTACAAAAGAGTTTCAACCAAAGCTAAAAATAAATCCCCTCAAAATGGTGAACAAAGTGTAGTTAATTATAAAGAGGGGAAAAAAAAAAAACCTGAAAAAACCTCCTCCTCAATTGGTTCATTTTTCTTTTTCTTTATCTTTTAATTTTTTTACAAAATAGGCATATATGCTAGATGCAGTTGCATTGTTCTCTTGGCTAGCTGCGACATCATCACAGCTGTGATCACGCTGGATCTCATTAACTAAGCAGGACTAATCCTGCTCAGCAAAGTTACTCAATGGGGAGCTCTCCAAGCCAAGCAGAAGTGCTTGCAGTGCTTTCAAGCAGTGTTCTAGTAAGAGTGGAAGTCTCAGGCCCATGGACTCATGCTGGGTCTTAGGAAGAGCTGTGCTACTAGAAAAATTACTTCAACTAGCATCTAAAACAAATGATGGTGAAAGATGTTACTCTATAATTCGTAAGTGCAAGCAGATATGGATCACCTGGAAAAGTGCTCGGTACTCCCAAGGTCCCACAGCAACTCTTCCAGTTCAATAATATGTTCTGAACTGAAATGCATTAAATGTCATCTCTCTTCTAAACCTCACTGTGACACAGGGCCATCCAGGCTCTTTTGCATCCTCTTGAGTAATTTAATCACTTTCATGCATTTACAGTGCTCCTCACCGGCACAGAAGGAGTTGTGGCCAAAAGTACAGAATGAGAGCGTAAGTAGCATGAGCATGTTTGTTTAAATAATCCTGGGAAAGGTCTTCTGACCTCTACATCTCCTTCTTCTTTATGAAGTGTTATTGGTATTGAAAGACCAAGACTTGTTCTAATAGGAATTAGAAAGAGTCTCATGACAGTGGGAATTGATGCACTAAATCTAATCAAGTAAATGAAACTATTTAGGGATCATTCTCTCAAGAATTAATGTGAACTCATGATTTTCATGCTTTCTGCTTGACTTTCTCTGCCTCCCTGCCACCCTCAGACATAGTAACCTCAGCCATACAGCACTCAATAGCTGATTGGCCACTTCTTCCCAAGTTGTGTCTAGGACATATCTGGGGAGTAAAGGCCAAACCTGTGCCAGAAAGTAGGTTAAAAACTAAACAATATGGATAGTTACAGGAGAGTAATCAAGCTTGTGTCTTTTATATTACAGTAAGGATGCAACTCTGATCCCTGAAAAATGAGTAGGTGGCACCGTGACCTACCATTTGTCCTTGGCAATTAGAATACTGCTGATAGGGAAATAAGAGATATAATTATTAGTGCTTTAATAACAATGAACAAGCCATTTGTCTTTTTAATTAGCTGAGTACATACCAAGAACAAAGGTTAAATTTGTAACAATTGCCATATGCAAAAGTAACAAACTGCAACTTGAACAGCAGGGCCCCTTACTCTTATGTCCCAGTGATGTGCTTGGATTGATACCTAGAAGGGAAAACATTGGAGTCTGAGCTAATACATTTAGCTCTTGTCTACCATCACTACACCATGAAGTGGTTGTAATTGGATTCTAAAGTTTTTTGATAGATGACTGTTTGGTTTTTGGGTTTTGCTTGTTTTTTGGGGGGTTTTGTTCGTTTATTTCTTTGGGGTTTGGTTGGGTTGGTTTGGTTTTCAGTGGATTTTTTTAGTGCTTATTTCTTCTTTTAGCTTGGCTGTTGTATTGAAAGAGCACTGGGAAATACCTGAGGTGGGTCTGTATAACACATATCTCACAAAATCATTTCTTTGGTCTTTTCCCAATGAGAGAGATGCTGACCTCCGTCCCCCTTAAGAGGCTGAGAGGTAACAGGTATGTATTTCCTGGGTGAACAAGCAACCAACTCTGTGTCAGTGTGTCTGCTCCTGACTGGGCCTAGAAGAAGTATGCAGGCTGGCCTGTTGGCAGTAGCTGAAAGTTCTAGACTGCTTTTCAAGATCTCAAGCAAGCTGAACAGGCTGTGTCCACTCCCCAGTGAAACTGGTTTGGTGTTAGTAATTACTGTTGCTGGCGAGGAGGAAGAGAAAGCCAGGCATTTGGAATAGGAAGGGGGTTTGTGGTAGGCAGGAGGAAGAGAGGCATGGTTTGATTTAAATAAAGTGGAGTCTTTATTGGTTTATCCACTCATTTGTGTTGATGACATTTGATCCACAAAGAATGAAACTGAGCTAGCATTGAGTTACATCAAATACATCAGCTCAAAGTTCTGTGTTCCCTATACAAGCCTTTTGCAGCTCTAGTAATTTTAAGTGTTATTTGAAACCATTGCAAGTAGTGTCTCCTGGCAAGATTTTCTTTTTATGACACCAACCAGGTCAGCTCAAACAAAGTGTTATGTTAACATGTTCTACTCAACCGCATAGTTAACCTCACCTTTGTTCAGTCTTGGTAATACAGCAAGGCTTGGTTGCTCTTCAAGCCAAACTCACTAGATTTGCTAAGTGTTATACTTACAAAATTTGCAGTTGTATTCCCCTGTACTACGGGATATTTCTCTAATGAGCATACAAAAATCTTTGTCTAACATAGGTCCCAGAGTAACAGCCCATAATAAAACTCTCTACAAACAGCTCTGAATGGGGAGATGGGAAGTTCAGATTAAGAGAACATGTACATTTGCATTTCAATAACACTCTCTATTGAACCATTTTAAAGCAGTGATAGCCTGATCCTACTTTCATTGAAGCAAATGGCAATATTCCCACTCAGGTCAAGGGAGGCTTGATCTGACCCTAATTAATGAATGGCTGGATTTGGGTACTCCAACTTCCACTGGATAAAACTGTTCAGTCTGTGCAATTCCACTAAGCTATGTACATTTGAAATAAAGTACTACTCAGTCTCTATAGTGAAGATGATAACACTCCTTTGAGGTTCATCAGTCAAATTTATGGATCTATTCATAGCAAAGGAAATTTATTAGTAATGCATACCATCTAGCTACTCTCTAAGTAGTTATGAAACATTTCTGATCATATATTTACAATTTTGATGTTTTTATGACCTTATGGTTTTTATGGCCTTTTTATGACTCGTCACTACTTCTTTTGTGAGATTAGTCAACTAAACCACATGCACAGTTTATCTTTGCTGACTGGATGTTAACATTTTAAACATATCTCCCAAGTAACCATAAAGAAGAAGTTTTTCGTAGGACTCTACATAACAGTGGCTACAATTTGTGTAACTTCTTCCTGAATAGCTGAGAATTGGCCAAATACTCTGAGTAAGCCAAAAAAATACACTGTAAGCAGAATTCAAGGTTGTTTAATATTCTTGGGGGATTTTCCCCCAGAAAAATAACATTATTTAATTTATTTTCTTAGGTGATGTAGAGGAGAGTAATCTGAAAACAGAAAGGCATATTCACACTTTAGTATCAGTGAAGATCCCTAGGAATTGAACACAGGACCCATTTGCCTGGAGAAAAGAAGGCTCAGGGGAAACCTTATCACTCTCTACAACTACCTCAGAGGAAGTTGCAGTGAAGTGGGGGTTGGTCTTTTCTCCCAAGTGGCAAGTGATAGGACAAGAGGACATGGCCTGAAGTTGCACCAGTGGAGGTTTAGGTTACATGGTAGGAAAAATTACTTTGTGGAAAGGGTTGTTCAGCATTGGAAGAAACTGCCCAGAGAACTGGTGTAGATGTAACACTCTGGGGCATGGTTTAGTGGTGGTCTTGGCAGTGCTGAGTTAATGGTTGGACTTGATGATCACAAAGGCCTTTTCCAACTTAAACGATTTTGTGATTCTCTTTTATTCTGATTGTCCAGTAGACGTCTGTCCGTATATTAATTTACATATTTACCTACAGTGTGCATGTTGCACAGAGCGATAAAGGCTGGGGGTAGTTTGTTGTAAGAAAGATAATGATCTCCTGTCTCTGAACGGTATGCTTTGTTCCCTTTGTTCTTTCTCCCATGTAGGACACATCCCTTTCTGGCACCTTGACTACCAAAGAGATTAGGAAGCCATGGCTATAGCAAAGTTTCAAGAAAAAATCCTTTGTGAGGATATCATAACCATTAGCCACAGAAAGAGTGGAAAGGATGATTGAGATTGGATGCAATCATTCAGCATGTGAGATCCTGCTAAAGGATGCATATTCACAGCCACAGCTCCTTTGTACAATCATACATGCCTAAACTGAATCTTCATGTAGGCTTTTAACAAAATAGCTAAGATAATTTATTTTTGATTTTCAGTATGAAGTCAGAACACCAATGTCCAAAATCACTGAGAAAAAGGTTTGTTTTTATTGTCATAATAAACAACAGAAATGACAGAAATCTCATGAGATAGATCAGGTTTATGATGAAAGAAAAAAGGTTCAGGTAACCCAAAGAAACATTAGACAAAAACAAACAAACTTTCAAGTGTCACCTCTTGCTCGTATTAACAAAGATGATCAATAACCTTATCCTTACAAAAGTAGGTCTATAATAAAATGGCAAACTAAAGAGACTAGAATAAACTAGAACTTTTTCCCTAACTGCTGTCAATATTTGGACAGTGAAGTAACTTTCTGGTTACAGCTCAGCAGGAATTAGATTACTTTCAGCAAATATTGATGATAAACAGAGAATCAGCAGGACTTGAAAGACAATCTGCTCCAACACTCCTTTCACAATCAATTTATTTTAATAAAAACAGCAAGATTCGTTCAAACTTGAAAGCAAATACAAAATTTGTTCAGGTTTAAACAGCAAACGCCAGGTTTTATTGTTATTATAAGTACAGTAGTCATCAGAATTGCACATGGCACCATGACAAATACATCAAAATCAATAGAATTTAAAGTCCAAAGTCACTTCAATTCTGCAGTTGTATTAAGATTCTTGGTTTTTTTAATCCACTTAATTTTTTAAAAACTGTATTAGTAAAATTCTTCAGCTTTGTCTTCCTTGGATAAAGGGTTACTGACATTAAATCAGACAATTGTGTTGTGCTCACCTAAAGGCTACAATCTGTTAAACCCCATTCAAAACTCTCAATAATCTTTGATCTACTCATGATAATCTTTGATTTTTCATAGAGACTGGGAAAGGTGCCCAAAGACTGGATGAAAGCAAGTGTTGTTCTTACCTTCAAGAAGGAGCCAGGGAAGTACAGGCAGGTCAACCTCACCTCAGTCCCTGGGAACATGATGGAGCAGCTGATCCTGGAGACTATTGCTGGGCATGTGAGGGACAAGAAAGTGATCAGGAATAGTCAACATGGATTAACAAATGGCAAGAAATGCTTGAACCACCTGATAACCTTCTGTGATGAGATGACTGCCTTGGTAGACCAGGGGACAGCAGTGGCTATTGTCTGCCTTGACATCAGTAAGGCTTTTGCCACTGTCTCCCATAGGATCCCCCTACAGAAGCTGATGAAGTATGGGCTAGGTGAACAATGAGGTGGATTGAAATCTGTCTAAACCACCAGGCCCAGAGGGTGATGATCAGTGGCATGAAGCCCAGTTGGATGTTGGTAGCTAGTGGGGTATCCCAGGGGCCATGATTGGTTCTGATCTTATTTGACATCTTCATTAATAATGTGGATGATGCAGCAGAGTTTTCAGGTAACACAAAACTGGGGGAAATGGCTGATAAATAAGGAGGTCATATGGTCATACAGAGGGACCTCAACAGGCTGGAATAATAGGCTGACAGGAACCTCTTAAGTTCAGCAAGGAGAAGAGCAAAGTCCTGTACCTGGGGAGGAATGACCCCATGAACCAGTGCACGCTGGGTGCTGTCTGTCTGTAAAGCACCTTTGCAGAAAAGGACCTTGGGTTCTGATGGACAGGGACCAGCCAGAAATATGTACTTGTGCAAAAAATATATCCTTGTGCTGCATTAGGAGGAATGCTGTGATGAGGAGGAGGCAGGTGATCCTTCCCCTCTGCTAAATGCTGGTGAGGACACATCCAGGGTGCTGGATCTAGTTCCAGTACTAGGAAGACATGGACATACTGGAGAGAGTCCAACAAAGGATTGCTAATACTATTAAGGGTCTAGAGCATCATTCCTCTAAGGCAAGGCTGAAGGAGGTGGGACTTGTCAGCCTGGAGAATGCTCAGGGGATTCTTAACATTATATACACAAATACCTGAAGGGAGGATGCACAGTGGATGGAGCCGGTTCTTTTCAGTAGTTGCCAGTGACAGGACCAGAGGCAAAGGGCACAAACTGAAACCCAGGAGATTTCCTCTGAATATCAGAAAACACTTTTTCACTGTGATGGTGATTAAGCACCAGCACAAGTTGCCCAAGAGATGTTATGGAATTTCCATCCTTGGGCATTTTAAAATGCTATCTGGTCATGGTCTTGGGCCACTGGCTCTAGGTATCCCTGCTTGAGCAGGTGGGTTGGAACAGATGACCTCCCGAGATCCCCTTGACCATTCAGTGATTCCACGAAAATGCAGTAGGATTTGAGCTGAGACTGGATTCAGATGATAGCCTCTTTGCACTGGAACTCTGCAACATTTTGAATGTAAAACGCTGGTAATTGTTAAAAAAAATTCGTACATAGACTGAGACAGGCTAGTCCAGGGGGATATCTTTCATTCCACGTGCTACCTGGAGGCCATAGCAGTACTCCACCTGGCTCCTAGAGAGAAGCACTTGACAGGCTAAGTTCAGCTCAGGTTTTTGAGAATTTGTGAATTTGTGAATCCTGTGTGAAATAGTCCAAACATAATGATCCCTCTGACATGCTCCAATGACATCTATGTGAGCTTTTCTAAAGGTTTTTTTTCTTTTTTTTAATTTAGATGATGAAGAACTAGAAAGGAGTTTGGGACACGGTTGCAGCATACCTGCTGTGGGAACCATGACACGACTGCTGAGATGTGACTGTAGGGTGGATAGCTTGTTTGGACACCTGCACCCTGAGTAGATATCCTAGTTGCTATTAAGATCTAAACCAGTGTCATATGTTAGTTTGTCTGCAGTAACAATCACAAGGTAAAATCCCAGCCTACATCTCCCTAAGATTGCAAATCCAGTTTTAGGGTTCCTGGTACTTGCCACGTGGTCCAAAACACTGATCTGATATCAATTCACAGTGCCAGATCAACTGTGTTAAAAAATAATGACCAGTCAACTTCATTGGTTGAACCTTCACAGGTTCATTTGCCATGCAATACCCTTCCTGTGGTACTCCACAGACTTCTTGCCCTGCCTTAATCTCTGTCCTTTATAACCCAAGGTCATTGTCCCCAGATGTCCCTACATCAGGTCATGGCTGCTGAGCTGTGATTGCTTTCTTTATATGCAGTGTCTTCACGTGTAAAAGTGTAAACTGCCTGTCTCTAATACAGGGTAAAATGACTTCAAATTTCAAAGGAAAGTAAACACCTTTCCTATTACTATGGGCAATGGTTGCAAATACCTTATATCTAAGGAATTCAGCATATAGGAATGGATAACTTGTATAAAAACATATTAGATAAACCCATTTGGTTCCAGAAAAAGGGGCAGATATTGATGAAAGGTACCCTGTTACTTATTTTCTGCTAAGTAAATATTTGGCGCATAAACAGCAGATTTGGGGTTTTTCCTCAGGATTAGAAGGATCATATTTTGGAAATCCTGGAGAAGCAGAACATAAATCTTCACAAACAGTTGTAGGTGGAAAATCTGGGTGGCATTAAATGCAACATGGCATTAAAGTTATAAATAAAGCTAAACGCAGACTATCCCTGTCCGTGGAAGTCAGAACATCAGGCACTAGTTCTGATGTGAGGACCTCAAACACTACGTAAGAAGAAACTTTGCACTGAAGTACAAATTTAAGATTCATTCAAGACTTTTTACTTCAGTACATTTCAAATGGATTTGGAACCACTCCTAGGAAATCTTTGTGAAGGTGGCACCTGCAATTCTTGTTATAATATATAACATATAATAAATATAATACTTAAAAATCATGTCTTAGATACCTTAGATCAGTCTCAAAAATCAGAGAATATTCTAGCTTATTCTGTCCATGCTCTCGTTCCTCATCTCTAAATGGAAATAAATCAAATTTATTTCACAGCAGTCTAAAAAAGATAAGCACTAATTAGATTTTTAAGCTCTCTAATATCACCACAAGCACCACAGCAAAGTCTGTGAGGAAATTAATAATTCTAATGTTAGAAGGGAAAGCAATAAACAAAGCATGCAGCCATCCAGCCACACATTGAAGGAGAATGCAGCTGTACATTGTTTAGTGTGTTATGTGAGTACAGCACATCAGGTACACTGAATCAGGCAAGGATCCTCTTAAAACAGTATTGAACATATAATCAAAAATCAAGTTATCATGTATGTGTAGATAAGTAATTCAGCCTTATTTCCTGGCATTAGTGTGTCACTTGGCAGTCTTACTCATCTGTCTCTTTTAACACAGGTTTTGTTTTCAACTGATGCCACCGCTCTTCTCCTCCAGAAAGTTCTTATTCCAGTGGACTCTACCACAGTTCAAGAACTGACAACTAAAGGTAGAATGACTGGTTGAGCCTTACCTTGTACACTGCCAGAGCTCCAAAAAATTTAACAAAGGTATCACACGTGTTTCTAGGAGTAGTAGAAAGGACTAGACCAAGTTGTTTAACCCCATGTTCTATCCCTCTGTCATACCCTCTTTAAGTAACTTGGAAAACATTGGGGAGATTGTACGAAAAGTTTCAGACCTTCAATGGAAGTAATGAGGCTGGTGAAATAGAAGGTTGAGACTGGATTGGGGATTCATTTACCACTCAGACAATAATGAAAACCTCCCGATATTCCTCCCCACTGAGGGAGCATTGAGAGAGAATGGAATCTGCTTTATCAGGTCAGGTTTCACTCAGTATATATTGAGAGACTTTAATTCCTACCTTTAACAAGAGGAAAAGTCAAGAGATAATAATTTGCAGTCATTTATCACACATGACCAACAGAACTCGCAGCAGGCCCCAAACTCCTTGCCCTGTGTCCCACCTTCCCCTACTTGCGCCACTGTGACTCCCCACAGATGGGAATCTCCCAGTTACACCACACCATGTCTTACTCTTGCTATGTTCAATAAGAAGTAGCCTTTGGCCTTCTTGATTCATAACACGGTGAAGGGTACTTACTAGGCCTCTTCCTATGTGATGATTTTACATGTTGAAATATAATATTGTACCATGAACTCACAGAACCTCAGAACCACAGAACCACAGAATCACAGAATGGGTGGGGTTGGAAGGGAACTTTGGTGAACATCTAGTTCAACTCCCTGCTAAAGGAGGCTTACCTTGAGCTGGTTTCACAGAGTCATGTCCAGGTGGGCTTTGAATATCTCCAGAGGAGACACCACAGCCATTCGGGGCAGCCTGTTCCAGACAGCCTGTTCCAGTGCTCTGTCATCCTTGCATTCTGTTGGAAGCTGCCTCATATCTTGGAAATCCAAGACAAGTCAAGGGCAACCACATGGAATAGGCTTGGAATGATAAGCAAAGAAAGGAAAACTGAACTTTGCTTTAGAATAGGACTGTTGGACGGTTAGGTATTTCAAAAATGTTCACCAACCTTTAAATAGAAGCTCATCTGAACATACATTTTTACTTTATTCTGCATCTAAAATTATCGTGCTGTTCTACAACTGCTGTCCCTGCTACAGACCATCATTACAATATCTATCTGGATATTTCAGTGTGAGATTTTCTAGATCATAAATTTTATAACTTAACATACAACTTTTAAAAAATCAGAATGGCCACATATGTTCCCTTCCAAGGACCTGATTCAACAAAGAACTTTAAACACTTTACTACTCTCATCATTCAAACTCCAACCTAAGATCACAACAATTACCAGCATTGTGAAAAATGCTGTCTCCGACAGACATGAAAATAAAATGAAAGACAGAGCATTGATAGTCATACAAAGATAAAAAGTCCATTTCATTTGCAGGGAAAGATTAGCCTGTCTCGTCCCAGTGACTTACACTCGTCCACCTGAGAGGCCTGCGTTGCTCTTTGCCCTTGGGTCAAGTAATGGCATTTTTAACAAATCAATGCAGATGCCTTACTATTCCCTTCTTCCCTCTCACTACAGCCATCAAGCATCCTGCCCTTCTATTCAGGTTCAGTGTGAGTGGACTTGATTCACCACAGGACAGACTGTGTAACTTTACATATTAGGGCCAATAACAAAGTTGCTGTTTATTTAAAAATAAGTTTGAAGCAAATATGAATCTTTTAATACACTTCAATTATTCAATGGACTGTTTGATCAAGATGAAAACCAGTAGAAGTCTGACTAATAATGGTAAAATATTTATAAGAGGAGGAAAAAGAAGCAGAATCCAAAGTGAAAATTTTCACGACTTTACAACTACAACTTTAGATATTGATATTCGTTCTCTTGAGTATTGCATGTCCTCTAGAAAATATTTAATTTCCATAACACTACAGGTGAAATATACAAATAGAAGTGAAAAAGAAAATCTTGTAAAAGACTTTATTTTTTTTCAACATTAAAATATATAACAAACTTGAGGTACAGAAACAGAACACTTAGTCAGTAAGATCATGAATGCTGCCCCAAAAATCAACACCTGCCAGTCACCTGAGAAGCATGGTGCGATCAGATTTTCTGTCCTGTACGTGACAGAGGTTTTATTGTTTCTTTGATCTGCTCCAGTCTGCAGGGAACAGTGTGATTAAGATACTACCTTTAGTGAACAACTTTTCAAGTTACGCGGCTCACCCTGGAAAAGCGTTCTGACAGACAGGAAGAAACAGTAGACTGTTGTGAATTTTTGCTATTGTTCTTTCTTTTTTTTCATAAGTAAAGCATTTTAGCTCGTTAGTTGGCTGAATGGGCTAAGTGTCTGCCAAAGGAGACACATGTCATTTATTATGTAACATGGGGACTACCATCTTTTGCCACTGAACACGCTGAAAATATCACGTATAATATAAACATCCACATGATAAATAAGAACGTTAAATTTATCTATTCTTTCACCAGCTCCAGCTAATACCATGGCCATGTACTGTGACTTGGGAAGCTGAAATGCAATTCTATTGATAAGCTTGGGAAAAAAAAGAAAACAGTATTTTTAATGAGTCTACGTTACCTAGGTCATAGTACATACATGCTGTACTCCAGACCACACTCTAAATGCCCTTTATTCCATCACCTGGTTCCCTAATAATAGAAGAAGCAGGATTTGAAAACAGAAAAAACCCCAAAAACTATATCCAGTACGCACATAAATTATATAAAAACATTCATGTACATATATACATATAGTCAATAAAAATAAATGCATTTTCATACTCATGCACCCACTTATGATGCAAAGAATGATCAGAGGCAGATTCAGTTTAACACAAAACTCAGTAACTTTATAAAACAGAAAAATATATATAATTGATTTACCTCATTAATATGTTATATAAAATGTGAAATGTTAAATGTTATATTTTCCAAACAGTCTCCCACAAACTCCCTTACAAGATATTCTGCTGATGCAGCATCATCCCTTTCCATCTACTATATTCCTTACCATTTAGAGTTACATTTGTGGGCATTGCTGATAAAGAGTTGCATGAAGAATGCACAGTGAATAATCTGTGGTAATGATTGTTGCTTGACTTAAAATAAAAAGTAGCAGCCTTTTAAGGTCAACATCAGTTCCATGTTTGGATTGTTTCTACTATTTGGAAAGGTTTGACATGTTTTAAATTACTAAGTAATGTGAAAATACATTACCAGCACAAGACTGTTGTCTATGTAAATATTTTATGGATAGAGTCACCCGCCATTGGTTAATAAGGTAACAAGGATTCAAAGCTATTTATGTTGACTCATATTTTTAAAAAGAGGAATTTGAAAACAAGAAAATGTGACAAAGTTGATCAGGATGTAAGACACTGGCTTACAGAGAGACTGTTTGTGTCTTGCATGACATGAACAGCTCTTTTAAATTACTTATTGAAAAGAGATGTAACATGGTCCATGTGAAACATATTAAATGTGTAACACAATGAGTCACCTAATGAACCTAAGATAAATAGCTATAATTCTTGGTTTTGCAGAGACGAAGAAAAAAGATCCTGATAGGTTTTGCTTCCACTGGTTGTCCCATGTGTCCATAACATCAAACATAGTAGGCAGCTCCTTCATCACAGAGTGTACATGAATGTTCTCACCCTGGGGTTAACACTTTGCTTGGGGAGTGAGTGCAGCTCATGAGTTCAACCTGCAACAGCCATCCCCTTGGTACTCCTCAGTCTGCCTTCATTCACAGACAGCATAAGGGCTTCCATGACGAACTCCTCAGTTTGGACCTATCTGTTGCCTGGTCTGGTTCAGGTGGTTTTTCTCACTGGTCTTGTCTGATTTTCATTGTGCAACACCAGAAAAATGCAACTCATGCTCTCCCACTGCCACTGTGGGAGAGTTCCACAGACCATGAGACAGGGAAGTGGGGGATCAGTGATGTTGTTCAGGGGCTGCAATATGATGACTTGCCTTCTGCAGAGCCCATCAGAGCCTGCAGAAGCCTGTGGCTGGCGGGCTCCTCTAACTCGCCTTCCTCTGCATGGTGCATCAAGCAAGATGAATGCTGTACCACGCTTTCTTCTGGGCAATGCTTCAGAAGTCTGTCAGTATTTTGCAAGGGACTTGGGGGTAATAAAACACACACAGGCACTGCAGCTGATTTCACAGAGCTGCACAACAAGAAGCTCCTGTGTGTCACTTCTCTGCAGGACAGTCTTTCAAGTTTATTGTAAGGTAAACATTTCCATCAGGTGATCACAAATTTCATCAGACCCATGAAGGCTTCAGCCTAAAGTATTGCCTGAACACTCTGGCCAAACAAATGCATGTCTTTGCTTAAATACTAGACCATGTGGCCCAATTAATATACATTGAAGTGTTGTAACTCAGCTAGTTTCAGGGAGGTCCTCAGGCAGGATTTTAGTTTTATTTTACAAATTGGTCTCTTTATTGTGTTTCACCACTTTTTGGACTAAAAAGTCTTATGTTCAACATACTTCGCACATAATAAGGCAGGGTGAGAGCTGTTCAAGAGGAAGCTGCTTCGTAGTATTGACTGTTTCAGAGTGGTAAGTGTACAAGGGCAGATAATATTGATGTTTAGAAAAATCTGTTAGTCTGGTACACTAGGATCGAAGCCACAGGATATCCAGACATCATCCAGACCCAAAGCAGATCTAAAGGTTCCTGTTTTTGTACTATTGGGAGCTCATCTCTGAGTGTACTAACTCCTTTACAGCTGGTACAAAACTGATTTATACTTGCATGAACCTCAAGCAATTCATCCAGCCTTTCCTTTCAGCCAGGAAAGCAACTTTTTGTGTATGTTGGCACTTCAAGACATTACCATGCAAATCCAACAGTTAGAACTGTATCTTTAGCAGCCCCTGCTAGCAAGTTCCATTGTTCATCCACACCTAGATACAAAGTGCTATCCTGCTGTTCTTAGAAGAACAGGAACATGCCAAGGATGTTTGTGATGAATTTGAAAGTATGTGGCTGTAAAGTTGCATTTCCATTCTAGAAAATATATCTAAATGAGACCTGTGGGGAACCAAAAGTTTGGTGGAAATACAAGCAACTATTCTTGTGAAGGGGTTTATGAGCCTATAAAGAATGTGAGTTTTCCTGAGAGGTCATGGTACACCCTGGGCGATATCCTTGTTGACTGGTTCCTAAGAAGATAAATCATATAGGAGTGAGATATCTTGGTGTGCTAGGTGGCACTGTGTGTCACTGGAGAGGCCAGGTCAGAGCTGCCAAAGCAGTGAAACTATTTTCATTAAAGTTTAGGCAGACAGTCTAAACTTATGATAGGCATCCTCACACCCTCATGTGTGACTACCGCACCTGAAGAAAATTGGAGGGGCACACAGCCCCTGCAGCTGTTGCAGATGAAGTTGAAGATGAAAACAAAAGAATCCAAACAAAAACCTCAACCCTTATGTTCACAGTTTGGTGCTGTTAAACCTCACATGGGAATGATCTGTTTCTGGGCTGCTAAAAAAAAAATCCCCAAGAAATGAAGTTTATGATGTGTGAAATAATGTACAAGGAAAACACTTCCTTCTCCCAACTCCTCGAAATAACCTCTGTGCTCCTCATGTACACCAAGCTGATCTTCCTCTCTGAGGCCACAGCCCAGTGAAGCTTCATCCCTCCCAGCCTTCATCCCCCCCACTTCAATTTACGCAATAAATTATATGCAACGTGTGATATTTGGAAGCCACATCCTGCTGTAGGCAGGGCTGGCTGTACTTCCTAACACAATATTTGGGGATGACTCTGCTTACAGAAAGCGGAGTTGATGTGCTGGACGTGGTTTAATTGGTGCCAGCTTTGTCCTATTAACAAGTGTCATCTTTCTTCACCAGATGCACAAACGGTGATGTTCTGCAGGTTATAGCGCCCTTATGCTTTAAAGCCTTTTGTATATATTGCTGCCTGATTAGACAGGAAATAGTGCATGGTACCAGGGGATAATTCACGTGAGCAAAGTTGCTTGCATGCATATGCAAAACTGGGGCTCCAGATGCGAAATACATCTTTTTCTAATCCCTGAGCTATTCTCTCTGTGTATGTCTATATATACATTTCATGCTTATTACTTTTTATTATTTTTAAACTTAAAAATAAAATTGGCTTGAATTGAGTTTGAGGATTGGCGCCAAACCAGGACAATTCCTGTTTTAACTGAAACAGTTTGCCCACTGCTAATTTTAACACAAGTGATTTATTTTATTAACATGGATGCAACTGGGAAGCACATTCTCCTTTCCTACCAGGAAGCCTTGAAAGCCTTGCACAAAGACTGGGAAACAGCTTTGTCACATATCTGTGCAGATGACCTCTTTGTCTGTGAAAAGGTGTTTTTGAGAGATGCCTAATTTCCATACCTGCCTTTGCTATTTACGCAGGATGGAGGGAGCTGAAAGCTTCATACTCCCAGATATCTGCAAGAAACTGAGACACTGAGTCTAATTATTCCATGCCCTTCATTCCTTTTAACGTCAGTGAAAATATAGAGAACCTGGCTCAAGTATGGCAGATGATGAGACTACGAACTACACCTTCAACCAGGAACAGAAGAGGGAAAAAGCGAGGGGTAATTGCTATATATAGACAGTGCAGCCACTGAAAGACCTTTAACCTGTTTATCTTTCCTTAATAAAGGTTTTGCAATCTATGAAAAAATGACTCCATTGTTCATCACCAAGCTTCAGCACATGACCCAGCTTTTTCTACCATTCAAGGAATGTAATTTAAACTAGATTTAGAATCCTCTGCATGGCCAAGCATGATGCCCACTGGAATGTTCAGCTTATGTGGAATTGTTTGGTTCAGTTTAAATAAATAAATAGCATTAAAATCTAATCATGGAAAATGTAGCTGTTAAAAATAGACTGAGGTAGTGCTAATTCAAAGCATCGAGAAAAGGTATGTGCAGGAGGGATTCTGAGAGCCGATTCATCAAGTGCAAGAGCAACCAGACGACCAATGCTGGCGAGCTTACAGGCACGTAAGCATCGCCACCGAGTCCCTCCACCCTGCAGAAGGAGTTCCCAGCAGGAGTTAGACCTGTTTCTTTCTCTTTGCACTTCAGCCACCTGCTTTCCCTCCAATCAGATTCTCCATGGAAATACAAGATTCTCATTGAGCTACCTGTGGTGAGCCTGGCACCCAGCATGGAAACCACTGTGCACAATATTTCTCTACCTGTGAATCAGCTGTTTAAAAATGAAGCAATATTAGAAAGGATTTTACTTCTTTAGTTTTGTTTGTAGCTTTTGAATGCTTTTTTGTCTGTGCCACAGTAAAACCTCAGCGAGCAAAAAATGTCGTGAATCAGATAGCAAAGACAGTTTCTCTCAAAATGTTTCACCTTGTGCAGTTTACTTTCAGCTATCAGCCTTAAACATGAAACTTGATTACGACACATAAGTTAATCAGGGCATTTAAAGAAAAAAAAAGGCATTTTACATATTGGGTTCCATAATCAGCTTGGGTTTTGAGTATTTGTGAATTTTTACAAACGGAAAAGAATATTCCCTCTAGTGCAATTTATTTTGGGTTTTCCAGGATGCACCATGGGAACAGACAAGAGGCTTGGCCATGGTGCATCCTGAGGCCTTTAAAGGAGCCTGGAATCCAGCCAGGAGAGCTTATTCCAGACAGCAGCTACCACAAAGACCTGATGATGCTTTTCCAAATGAGTGCTTTTTTTATCACTAACATTTTCAGTCAGCATTCCACTGAATGCCACCTTCATTTTTGCTCCTGCAAAACTAAATGCTATGGAAAACAGAAAACTTTCTGACAAACTGTACCCAAGTGTACCAGGGTTTTTTGGTAGTTGAATTTCTGTCTATATGTTTTGGACAGACAAAGGATGGTGCTCTCACCAGGGATGGCAGACAAAGCGCTCAGCTGCCTACTTCACCTGCACTGCACAGAGAACAGAACAATTTATGCATCTGCTCCTGACCCATTGGGTTACAGTGAGATTTGGTTTAAATTATTACTGATTAGAAATGGCTTTAGTAAGCTGATTTACAAATGAAATCTCTGCAGGAACTGACTCTTCCTGCCTTGAGAACCTGGTGGACAGAGCAGGCAATGACTGCATCTGTTTTCCAAAGGTGAGCCCTCCCTATGTCTCAGCTGAGCTTAGTTCTGAATAATGCTATTAATCCCCTTGTCCCCAGACCTTACAACTTATCTGTATATGGCAGACAAGGGAAGGGAGTACAGTCCACATTTTTCAGAAGGGAAATGCAACAGTAAAGATCATTCAGTCACAGATTGGAGATTTTCTGAGTCTTCTTCCAGTGACCTGGTCATTGCTATTGGCTCAGATAAGTCCCAGTTCATATGTTAAAAATCATGAGTGACATCAGGTCACTACAACAAATTTTATTAAAAACTTTAGAAAGTGTCTGCCGATTTTAAGTTTTTCAGGAGTGAATAAAGGAAGTAAAAAAATCTATAAGAAATATGTAGATTCATTATAAATGTCACCTGTAGAAAGGTATATGATATTTCCAGTTCATGCACTTGTAAATTTATTAAAGTGACAAAACAGTCATTTCTCTGACACTCTGGTTTTAAAAAAGCAGCAAACTGAATCCTCCTCCTTTGCCCAAAACATTTAACCATTAACAGATCACCTACTCAGTTTGCATGCTTCTGTAAATGGTTTATTTACATTTGATAGGGAATGCCTGAAAAGCTCACAGTTTGAAAAGCTTGTCAGAATATGGCCCAGAGCAATGGAAAACAAGGTGATATGCAGCAGAGGTCAGATGGGATCCAAAAGTGTAAGTAAAACCTAAGACAAGAAACAGTGTGAAAGAAAACGCTGGGCAGGTCTGCTGTGCGCAGCAGCCTGGTGCTCTTCCCTGAGATTTCCCATCCCTGAGCCAGCACCAGTCTGGGCCAGTGCCTCCTGATGACTCAGTGCAGCAGGGTGTGACAGCTTCAGAAGCGTGGCAGCCACACTGCTGTGGCACTCAGACCCGCTTAGTAACATCACCTTCTCTGTTGGACACACTGAGTCGGCCACAGTGTCACTAGGATGTGGAAATATTGCCCCAGGTCCTAGGGCTGGCTGTGCCTCTGAATAGCTGCAACATTCTCAGACATGCAGAGTATACCTGAGCACCGAGTAGAGGAAAAAAAGAAGCAATGTCAGATAAATAATAAAAAAAGCAGGGCCAAACAGGCGTTCAACAGGGAATGAGTGTGAAAGCACAGATGGCTTTGAAAATGAGAAGTCTGAATACGGGGAAAAAAAAGGAGAATGAGTTTCTTCCTCATATCCTTGAAGCGGACAGTGTGCCTCAGTGTGTCTGTATATAGCTTGGCAGAACCACATTTATCTGCTGAGATATATATTCATCATTTGTTTCAAAAGAGGGCAGTCAGGCCCACAGAAACTCCATGAGTTCATGAAGTCTCTTATGCTCTGAGTTTCTCACCTCCAACACCTTCCACACTGTAATCTCTAATTCAAAGTTCCTTTATTGTTGCATATGGGAAGATCACAGAACAGCTACTTTAGTGCAATTCTTTCTTTTGAAACATCTGTTTCCCGGCTGTCAACTTTTTTTCCTACACCACCTCTCATGCATCTGTACCTTGTCACTCCCTTTCCTTCCTCCTGCTCTGAGACCTGCAGCTCCAACACTGTAAAAATAGCTGGTGTGGAAGGCTAACTTCTCTTGCTACAGAACTGAAACAGCTGTGATTGTGCGAAATCTGGAAGGACTGCCCAAATCATTCATCTCACTGCTCTTCCCCAGCCCTTTTCTTGCTTTGCTGCTTTTCCAAAACTTTGTTTCTTGTTTAAGGATAGGTGGTCATTATAGTTATACAGTGGCTGTGCAGATGAGGCTGTACTGATATACCATAGAGACAGAGAAGGAAGCTTTAGGAAGTACCTCTCATACCGAGGTCATGTGCTGACTTTTCCTTAAGTAGTCCAGGAGTAACTAAAAATATGCTGAATCTAACACACAGAGAATACCTTTCACCTAAAGCAAGTGAAATAAGCAGTAAAAATAAAAGCAAAAACACTGAGTTCAAAACTTAATTCATCAGTATAACCCTCATTCTGACATATGGTTATGTTTATGGTTTTGTGTGATATTTAAATATAACAGGGAAAAAGACCAATTTTAAAAAAGAAACACTGATCTTAAAATGGAACAAAAGACATGTGAGTGCACATGTCCATTAACTGCATGGGAAGCAGAGTTGCTTTTGCCTGTTCAGTAACTCTGCCTGACCATGACTTTTGAAATCTAGTCTCGGGATTATTCTTCAGATGACCATTAATACATACAACAGTGTAAAATGGTATCCATTTGTTCTATGGCATCTTCATAAGAAAACTTAATTCAGAAAGGGCAAATAAAGCACATTAGGCTTTGTGCTGAGAAAATACATGCTAGGCGGTGTACAAGTCTGAGGCAGATAGAAATTAGCAATGTTCAGAAATACTCCAGGTTTTCTCTATGCAAAAATGCTCTGTTCCTCTGCATTCTTATACTCATCAGATTGAATGGACTGTTACTGCTCTTTTTTGCTTTGCTTTTCTTAAAAGAAAAGTAGTAGTAGTTTTGAAAAGGTGGTTTACAAATTTATTTAGGGATCGTAATTTTCAGCAAATGCCAAGTTTATTTGGAGACCAAACTCCTGAACATTGACAAGGACCTGCTGTAAGCTTGCTGGAAATACTTGGAAAATACTATAATCTTAAAACTATGCTCAGCCAGACTGTCAATTGCCGATGGTATTGTTCCCCTGGAGTGTCATAAAAGTCTGTAAAAACCCATTTAATGTTATACTTATTATGTCTATATCCTTTCAGGATTCATCAAATTAAAACTTTTTTAATTAAAAAAATGTATGGATGTATTCTAGTTGCATGAAGATGAAGACTCCATGCAAAGAGATAATCTACCTGTGATCTTCTGCCAGCTTGACTGAGACATAGTTCAAGGTAAAATGTGTTTAGAGTGCCTTCAGAGATCTGAAGTAGTAGATTACCAGCAAAGAAAACATTCCTGTTTCCTTATCTTAGAGAGACTGGCTTCCTGCTAGTTGTGGATCCTCCTCCAGTGAAGTGTTAAAATACCCTTGTTCAGCATGTTCAGTTTAATCTTGTAGTGTTATGGGGGTTATGTAGAGTCTCCGTGGCTGTTCAGATTCCCTTTTTGACTCCCACAGAGGGTAGTATTGGGGTTCATGCAGTATCATAGGTGATGACTCCATAGCAAACTAATTATATAGGGTTCTCAAAATACTTTGAAGATGAAAAGTACCATATCAGTGCAACTCCAGGTATTATTAGTAGTAGTAGTAGTAGTAGTATAGCAATCATAATCATTAGTGGAAACCTAGATTTCAGTCCCTTTGGGACTAAGGCGGGAGAAAGATTTGAACAAACTCCAGGTCCTCACACTTTCACTGCATCTGGTTAAGGTAGATGACTAGAATTCTGAGTTCCTCTGCTGTTCTCCTTAATTATAAAATAGTATGAGAAAGAAAGAGATCGAAGTAAATGTGGGCTCCTATGAGGTGAGATACAAAATTACTTCCTAAGCTTTCAGCCACAGCTTGTAGTAGTTTGCACTCATTCTAAATAAATGAAATAGAAGAAATACTAGCTTATTAATTAATAGATATTTAATGAAGCAGGATACTCTAAGGTATTTGAGTGGTCCTTAGCACATGATACAAGAAAAAAATAACCATATGGAAAGCTTTTTTTGTACAAAACATTAAACACCTGTGGCATAAGTCATATGCAGAAAAGAAGTGAGTGTTGAGAGAAGACAGCTGTATGGGAGGAGTGGAGAAGAAGATAGATTAACAGAATACTCCAGCTCATAGTTGAAGCCTCTGTCAGAATGCAGAAATCCCTTCACACCTTTACAGCTTGACTTTTCAGGAGAAAGTAGAACAGTTGGCTAGTTTGCCTCAATTCCATAGGAAATCCTATGGAAAACAATCCAGACCTACTTTCTCTACTCACACACCCTTTGCTATCGCCAGTTGAACATTTACCCTATTATTGAGGGATCGAGCACTACAGTCTGCCCAAAGTCCACAGAGCTGGGACAACCAAAATGGAGCCAGAAGAAATTCCTCAGAGATTATCCTAGATGTCAGCATGTTATACAGGCTCATGAATTCATAGTTGGATCCTTTGTATGCTCCCAAAATAAAACTACAGGGACTTGAATACAAGAAGGAACTAAGTAAAGCTCAGAGGAGGGTTTTCATCTCACATCACTCAACAGAAACTCCTTGTGCTCAACACAAGTATGCCACGTCAGACCAGGTAGGATTCTTGCCTGAGTAATACTTTGCCTGCACACACAAAACCCAGGTGGCAATCTTACAGTTGGCATTATATTCAGCTTTCAAACAACCATGATGAGTCTCCCAAATATATGGCAGAGTACTCCCAGCAAAACACTTTGAAGTAGTGATGCATAGATAATTCTGAATATTCCCCTTTGAATAGGGAAATTCAAAGTGTAAGCAGAGCCTGTGTTTTGGAGAGGCCTTCCTGTGGAGGGTGTCCTATTATATGTAAATGCTACCGAGAATAGCATGCAAATATGGTCATTAGGGAAGGTCTGAACTTTTCCAGAACAACTTCAATTTTGAGCCAAGCTACTTCAACCTTCAAAGGTAACAAACTCTGTGACTCAGCAGAAGCTGAGACTGAAAAAGCCTGTTTCAGCAAGGACCATTGGTTTTAAGATGCAAAAGTATCCAGAGGATTTTCTAATGCCTTAAACTATTTTCCATGCTGCTCTCCTCTTCAGTTAGTTGCAGACGTGCAAAAGAGAACTACTGCATATTCAATGATTGAAATGTTTTGTTATCAACTGTGATTCCATTTCTTTATATATTTAGGGCTGCATATGTTTTCCACTACAGAACTTACACTAGGGACAGAAAACAAAGGAGGAGGAGCAGGATGCAAAGACCCCTACCCAAGCAAAGCACTCAGAAAAACTGCTCAGGTATTTGGGATTTGAAAATTTTTCTAACAAGGATGAGAAGAGGAAAAGTGAAGATTTCATTCCTCAGCTGCCTAACCCTGAATAATTAGATGCATATTATAGAGTACCCCACACTCTCTTATGTAATCCTGAGTAAATTTGACATGGACATCATGGAAATGTATTTCATTACATTAACAAACTTCATGTCTCTTTGTATAAAAACCAAACCTTTAGACTACTTTTCATAAATTTGCCTCTACACTGAGTTACGGTAAAAAGAAGGTGTGAGGAAATAGTATGATTACACATATTTAAGTAGTCACCATCCAAGATTTTGTAGCTTATATTCATCAGCTTTCCCTTTGCAGTTATATCAATGAAAATTAGATGTCATAATATATCTTTCTGAATCCAATATGTTTATGTTTGATGTTGAAATGAATTTTTGCATTGATTTAAATAACTGAAATCCTGGAACTCATGTGAGCATTTAATGTCAGTTCTAATGGGAAGTATGTAACTGTGGTCTAGGCTTGTTTCAAGGAGCAATTTAAATGTCTGAACATTTTCCCTTTTATATTGGTCTAAGCTCACATGTTTCATTTTGTTACTGCTCAACATAGCAGCAGAGACCCTGTCTTTTTAAATGATTGGAGAGTCCACGATCACCAGAAAGCCATTACTTTCCACCCGTGACTCCTCTGGTGGAGTCCCCTGACAGTGGATTACTAACCCAGTACAGGCTGTCCCAGATTTTCTGGCTCTAGCTCCTAGCACTCAGCTTCTTCAGCACTTAAAAGGAGGTAATGCAAAACAACCACTGTAAAAACATGTCTGTCTTTGTTCAAGGTGCTTTTGCATTGCGAATGCCAGCAAGCCAGTAAGGCGGATGAAGCATTCTGGCTGCCAGCAGAAAAGAGTGAGGGCAGCCATTTTAGAGACAGTTGGTTTTACCAGATTACTGACCAGATGGATCTACTTAAACTGTTTATAGGCATAGTACCCGTGGATAATGCTTAGCACGTATACCTGCACAGTGTCTGTATTGCTTCACAGGGTCTTCTGGTAGTCCTGCAGGTTAGGAAGTATATAAGACAAATTTAATACAAGTCTTCTTTTAAGTTTGTTTTTTTGTTTTTTTGGGTTTTTTTTAATCTATCAAAATACCTTTTAAATAGGCCCAGGAACCAATAAGCTCTTCCTGTGTCAATCTAGTGATGTGCTAGCATCTTGTAATTTACATCTGACACACTTTCCAGGACTGACAGAGTCTGGGTGTGAATATGTCCTTGGGCACAGTCAAAAGCACATGATTTAAGTCAGGGAAAGGCAGTCATCCCTTTGCAGAGTTGATTTTATAGCCCCATGTTTCTGGAGCCATTATGTTAGAACAAGTTATAATAAAATGGAGGACCCTCAAATAGTTTCATGGAACTGAGGCAGATGATACGTCTAGGTAATGATTTCGCAGACATGACTTATGTTTCTGACCTTATTATCTATGTTGACAGTAGAAATGAAAGTAAGGCAAGAAGTAGGTGTGTACCATCAAAGAATTGCTTTTTTTGCCACAGAAATCCTCAAGGGCCATGCACCTCACCTTTGTCCTCTGAGTCCTCTGTCAGATCCAACTGCAAATGGCTGGAGTGAATAGCATGAGAATACAAGACATTTTCAAGGAGATTAGGGTAAATCTGACTATTTGAATAATACACTGCATTAAAAAAATGCATGTCAAGCATGGTTCATGAGCTCAGTAGAAGGCTCAGTCCTGCTAGGTTTGGATTAGGAGTAAATAGAAAAAGTTCTACAGGAGGAAGATAAAGACTATATTCTGCCCTATTTTCTTTAAATTCTTGAAAAGGGAGCAGTGGTAATCATGGAGGAATTACAAGAAGAATCAAAAACAGTTCTGTCTCAGTGGGATAGAAACAGCCACAACCAAAACTGGAGGAAGTTTTGATCTGACGTACCCAGAACTCTGCATTAACCAGTCAAGGTAACTTCAGATCTGGATCAACTTCCACATCTGACTTGAAAAACTCTACCTCTTACATCTCTAATACTTTTCTCTCTCTTTTAATCAGTAACAAGCTGTAGAGAAAGTCCAAGGGAAAGGCCAGCATGGTGGTAGTGCACAGTTGAGCCAGCGTGCTACTGCTAAGTAGCACAGCAGTACTGCAGACAGATGTGGGAGATGTGGTTCTGGACCAGTTACACAAGTATGTTGTTTAAAAATGATGGAATTCAGTGGGTGCGACAGGTGCATTCACATAATTTGTTCTGGCTCTCAAACTATTACTGCAGTTTCCACTTTAAATATGGAAATTTAATTTCTAAATTAGGCAATAATCTTTAGTGTGTGCTCACTGTATTTAAAACATCTTGAAATTACATGATATACATACAGATTTTAGGCTGTCTGTAACTTATCCTTTTAACTTTACTCTTTAAAAACATTTCAAATTACGTGGACAGGGTGGAGGCCTTAAGATGACTTGCCTTTTTTGCAAAATACTGGTGCACAAAACATAAACACAAATTTTAAGTAATTAATAGGATGTGAATTTGGGTTTTATGTTTTTGTTTTAATTACCTTCAGAAACGTGTATTTTTGTGTCTTTTCCAGTTCGAACTCAGTATCTAACATATCCTTCTTGAAAGGCTGAGAAGTGTGAGCTAGCATTGTATCACACCTTATGTTCTTGTCATCTGCGGACAAAGCAACTGCTGCTGCAGGGATGCACGGGGAGAAAGCACATGAAGAAGTAGATGTAATGACTTTGAAAGGTGTAATAAATGCACTCCACAGAAATAAATCTAATGGGAGAAACGGTCCCTGCAATGTCTTTACCCTACACATGCACACACAGGCATTACCACCAAAAAAGTCACTCAGAGAGCCTTGGCACTGAAGCACTATATTACTTCAGTTGTCCAAGATGCCCCATGGGACATACCTGACAATCAACCTGACTAGGAAACACCACATTTTGTCTCAGGGTGAGCCCTTCTCTGAATGCTTCAGTGTCCACCTTTCCAAGGGCATGATCCTTACAAAATGCTTGGAATGCCCTTCCGTTTGTACAGACGAACTAGGACAAGCCAGCTTAAATATGACTCATTGTTGTTATTTAAAGAAAACTTCAAGGAGTCATTCCTTGTGCTGGTGCTTGTGCAGTGTCTCTCAGAGCTGTAAATCTACTACCACTGCCCTGCCTTTTCCTCCTTCTTTACTAATAGGAAGGGGAAGAATTTTGACTTAAAATAACAAGCAAACTTGAAAGTAGAAACTTGTATGATAATCACATGACCATTATATTTTGATTTTTCAAATAAAAAAAGGAGTTGAACCATCTTGCATTTAGAGTCCAATGCTGAAAAGGCAAGCGCTGTATGACTTTATCAGTGATAGGGACCTACAGGGTGAAGCAGGAGAAAATACACAAAATCCCAGCCTTATGAAAATCAGTACCTTTCTTCTATTGACGTTGAAGGAATGAGGTTTTAACTCCAGAAATTGAAATTGACTGTCACTCAAGCAATCTGATTACATGGAAAATGTAAACTAGAGGCAATGATTTCATAATGTTGAATCTAAGCTGTATATAAAAATTGCTTGAAAAACTATGTGACAGTATTTTGGTACTATCTTTTTTATAAGAGTTTGCAAATAAATATATATTTTCTGAGACTCATAACAAGATTTCTTTATGCTGAACATTACTTTGTTCCAGGAGTGGCACATGCAATGCTTGTTTTTCCAGTGTTTTGAGGGTGTCTGAATGTGGTCCTGAATGTGGAACTGAATTTCAGTTCAAAGTAAATCCAGATGGATTAAATAAAGGATGCTTCTGAAATGCAGAGTGACTGGGGAAAAATGAACAGGGGAGGAATGAATTTGGATTATCAGACTGAAACAAAAGATACATCGACATATGAAACAGTAAAAGACAATTAGAAAAGGTATTTATACTAAATTAAAACTTTATTGACTAATGTTCTCCAGACAACATGATCTGACAAACTATGGTTGCATACATGCAATGAAGTTGAAGACAACAGTAGTTTAACATGGAATGTCAAACAAATTAATATAATGTACTAAATGAAACAATTTATCTGTGTTGCTGCAAAATGAAACCAAGCTATGTATTTCCTTGGTCAATCTGTGTTCAGCTAAGAGGCTATGCATTTGAAGAAACTGGTAGATTTCTTTAGCATATATTTCAAATA
This sequence comes from Atrichornis clamosus, assembly GCA_013400975.1. Classification (NCBI taxonomy): domain Eukaryota; kingdom Metazoa; phylum Chordata; class Aves; order Passeriformes; family Menuridae; genus Atrichornis; species Atrichornis clamosus. Next base: position 476,069 of record WBMZ01007487.1, read on the forward strand.
AATTAGCTAGAATTGTACTCTTTAAAAATCCTTTCAACTTCACTTGCATTTCAAACATAATCTAACTGTAAACACTAAAGTTGCTAGAGCCATCTAGAAAGACCTAACTGTCAAACTCAGTGGACACTGCAGTTCGGTAAATGTGAATATTTAGAACAGAAAAATACCAGTTACTGCAAAAGCCATGTAGGCATATTTTATTATTAATCCAGCACAAAGCACTTCTTCTAAGTTTCTCACATAAAAGACTAAAGCTTGCTTACAGTACTACATCTTCTATCATTCAAGCATCATTATTATCTATGAGGGAGACTGGCTAGATGACCTAATGAGTCTTTTTCACCCCTAACTTCTACAAAAGAAAATCATTCATGCCAGCAAGAACATGGTTCGCTACATCTTGGGCTTGATCCTGTAGACTTTGTTGAGGCAAAACTCCCAACAACTTAAAAGAGAGATTTTGCAGAGCAAGACATCCAGGATTACGCCCTTTAGATTTTTTATTTTTAAAAGAGCATCCATTTAGGATACATGGAAAATACTCTATAGAATTAAAAAAATATAATGACCTGTGCTTCACTTACATTGAAGGAACCAGAGAATGTAAACACCATAGTGGCCCACATCTTCACAACACTCATGAGAAAGTGTCAACTGCAAGTAACTTGTGTGCGTTTATTTCTCAACCTATGCTTCTGAGGGTGTTTTGTGTATACCTTTACCTCTGCATCCACACACATATGTACACCCTTAAAATACATAAAGGTGTGATAAAATTCACTAAAGGCAGTTGCTTGCTTGTCTTGATGCTTACATCTGCAAGTGGCAGCAAACTGTGTTTTACATAATACTAATGAGACTCTACATGAGCAGCAGGACACTGGTACCGCTGTGGGCAAGACTGTGTTGCTGCCGGTTCCACGTGTGTGGAGCCATCCTATTGACGCACATCACAAAATACACCTGCGTGAATGGCTGGAAGAGCAGGTGACCAAAGTACTTCTTGGTGGGCCATGCCTGAAATTTGAATTGAATGACTCAAAGACTGTAGGTTGTCCTCACAGGAGCCTTCCAACAACTCGGAGGACCGTGTAGGAAAGTTTACCTTCAAAGTGCACTTTCTAAGAATGGAATGTTCTTGACAGGGAAATGATCAGAGGCAATCCTGGACTTTTTTGCATGTTGAATAGGAAAAGTGTTTTCATCTTCAGGTAGCACTTCACCCTGACAAATGTGAGTTCAGTTATTATTGGGTTTTAGTATTACAGAAGATTCTTTAGAAACCAACATGATAGTACACACATACACATACACTCAGATATTTACAGCCTTTCTAGAAAAACAGCCCCTTACCATAGTACTACCTATCTTTTTCCATTTTTTTAGTACTTAAATTCTTTAAACCAGCTACATTAAATACCAATGTGTACTGTACCACCCCACACCAACCCCACACCCCCCAAAAAACAGCAAGTATTTTAAAAGTTTGTTTGCTTGTTTGTTTGTTTTTTTCTTTTTATGATTGTTAAAATCTCCTGCTTGAGACTGTTAAGTACCACCTCCACTGGAATAAGATCAGCACTGACGGCATCTTCCAATGCACGTCGTTTCATAGTTGAGCAAGTACTGCAGTGAGAAGCTTAGATCTCAAGGTCGTCAGGTCGAGGCCTGCTGCTGGCTCGGCTGCTGGCTCTGCTGGGGGGCCTCTGGTCCACAATGGTGAGGGGCTGCAGCTCATGTCCTGACGCCAGTTTTTTAGTGTTCTGGTGCTCATCAGAGAAGTCGAAGGGCTGGGCGTGCGAGTTGGAGATGGTGCTGCCAGCCTGCCCCATTCTGTTCTGCTCCGCGCTGTAGTTGGCCCAGTTTTGCTCGCTGGCTTGCTTATTGTAGTTACGACAGGAGGAATTGTTCCTGTCACCGGTAACGAGCTTGTACCCTGGGGGAGACATGGGAGACAAGGGGGCGGTCGGTGAGGAGCAGCCATTGTAATAAGCATATTTGGGAGAGCCACAGTCCTTGGAAGGGCTCATGGCACCGCTGTGGGAGTAGGGGTCGGTTTTCCCTTTCACACGATCCTTGACACCCTTGAAGAACACATAAAAAAGCTCGATGATGTTCAAGGCAAGAGACACCAAGGACACCACCAGCATGAAGAGGATGAAGATGGTTTTCTCAGTTGGACGGGAGAGGAAACAGTCCACTCTGTGTGGGCATGGATCTCGCTCGCAGGTGTAGATTGCATTCAGGCTAAACCCATAAATGTACCACTGTATCAGCAAGAAAGCCACCTCGAAGACAGATTTAAACAGGATGCTGATGATGTAAGTACGGAGCAGTCCCCCACGCATCTTCACTTTGCCATGCTCTTCGATCCCATACTTGAATTTCTTAATTTCTATTTGTTTGAGATGCATATCCACATTCACACCATCATTTGCGACTACCTTGAGTTCTTCTTCTCTTTTGTTCAGCTTCTCTTCTTTCCTCATTACATAGAACACATGCGCCAGGTACAAAAGGGTAGGTACAGACACAAATATGATCTGCAGAACCCAAAAGCGTACATGGGAGATGGGAAAGGACTTGTCATAGCAGACATTCTCGCAACCAGGCTGTTGAGTGTTACACCGGAAAGCAGACTGTTCATCTCCCCAGGCAGATTCAACTGCTGTCCCCAATAGCAAGATTCGGAAAATGAAGAGGACAGACAGCCATACTTTCCCTCCTGCAGTAGAATAAGCTTGAACCTTGTCAAGAAGTTTTCCCAAGGCACTCCAATCACCCATCTTCACAGGATGCTGGCTAAACAAGGACACAAAGGAAAAAATATAGCGAGGGTTAAGGCAGAGCTTTAATACATTTGATACACTAAATCACAGATCAATATTAATAGAGCGGTGGTGTCAGCTTTGTTGTAATGAATGTATTTTATATGATCTGAAGAGAAACCAGAGTTTTAGTTAGCCTGCAGGTGGAGTGGAAAGTCAGGGAAACTGAAGAGAAAGTAATATATAATGTCTCAGAGCACAATGGAAAAAGAGGTTCCTAATTTCACTCCAGTTTTCAAGAAGTCCATGACAACCCTCAGTGAACACTATGGTTGGCTCAGCTTCCTTGGTGGCAGCCTCAGTTCAATGACCTACACCTTCCTCAGGTGGAAAAGAGCTGTGACACACTGCTGAAGCAGGGTGTGGAACTAAGTAGTGGCACTGCCTAAACATGCTAGGAATATATGAAAGATTCTTCAGTTTCAGTGTGGATTGATCATTCATTGCAATTTTTATGTTCACTCTTTCAGATACTAAAAAAGCAAACCACAGTACAGCCTAAATACAATAGGTTACCTTAAGTTAGAGTCAGATACCTAAACTTCCACCATTGTGAAATATGTGCAGCTTTTCCTACACAACAACATTAGACTGAGCCCTTGCCTATCACTTCATAGTGTGTAATACATGTAAGAGTATAGTTCTGAATGATGCCAAGTTTATACTCTACTCAAATTGAGAAAGAAAACTTGTTGTCTAAATAAAGCTTTTACATTAGTATTTGCATCACAAAGATCAAAGTTAGCATTCTTTACCTGTAGTTTTACGAAGGAACCAAAAGTAGTAAATACATGAAACATGAAAGACAGCTAAGATCATGTTACCACATTGAAGGAACTGGTTTCCTGTTTATCTGTGATTTTCTTAATTCATTGTAGTTTCAGGTTTGTGTTTGCATCTTTTTGTATTTGAATTCCTTCTTTGTTTTGAAAGGAAAAAAGATTTAGCAGGGAAAAAAAAAGGTAAATAAGCTCTTTCTGTTTTGAAGGCGACTCCTGGCTTGCAGTTTGCATTCCAAGTGTTGAACACTGCAAGTTTAAACTGTCTTTCCTGACTTGAGTTTTAAAGTGCGCATTTCTGGGACACAGGCAGTTTCTCTCCATAGATGGAAATACACAGGATGACAAAAGAAGTGAAATGGCTTGCTTGGTGTTCTAGATTCCGAGGAAAACCAAATTTCACTATAGATTTTTATCAACTTGAGAATGGCAATCTTATAAAAATTTCCATTTTAACTTGCCCCATATGAAAAAGCATGTGAAATCAGGAGCTTAAAAGGAAAAATAATCACAAAGTTTCCCTTTTAAAGTGAATGCTGCTGGGCATAGATATTTGTTCCGTGCATGCTGAGTAATCCCTTCCTGGTATTAACAGTTTTGATAATGTCCAAATGATTTCTTCCCCACTGCATCATGGATATATTCCCCAGTGAAGGTCATTTATAGAAAAAGCGCTTCTTGGATAATTCATAAAATAGGAAATTTTAGCACCAAGGAGACTTGCTTTCAAGAAGCAGTGAGTCACTGGAAACACAAGATTATAAATCTGCCAAACTCAAACATAACAATAGATGCCAAATAAAAACACACCATTCCTGCCACCGTGTCTGAGACAAGTGTTTAAAGTACTCGCTCTGATAGTTCCGAGATGCCAATTATGTTTGAACCCCTGACAAATATCCCAGGGCCATTTCCTCCATCTGCCTAAGTCAACCAGCCCTGCAGTTCACCCACTGCAGCCTGTTGACCCCTCCTCATGTAATTAGCTCTTCTCATGAATGAAGCCCCATCAAAGCATTAGGCCTGCTTCAGACTTTTAAATCTGGAAGCCTCTGTTGGAAGGAGTACACAAAGCGTATTTATCTCTGACACATCTCCTCAGCCATCCTCAGCTTTCATCCCTCCCAGAAAAAGCGAGTTTGTCTTTTTGGGCTGCTGGGCTGGGGCGGCTGAGAAAGAGTCAGGCAGAGAAGCGCAGAGGTCCCTGGAAAGGCTGGAATGAGATGTGACCACGTTCCTCCTCAGGCTGGGATTGTTAAAACAGAGAACAGCCTGTAACTATACAACATGTGAAGTTTGTTTTAAAGGCAAGCTATTTGCTCCATGTCCTAGAAAATGGCAGTGGACAGAAGGAGCCTTTTTCAAGTAACAGCTCCTTGATTTAATTAGTCAGTTTTTCAGTGACTAGAAACTACTGGGTTAACAGACTTTCCTCAGACTCAACGTACTTTTTTACTGTCTAAATGTTATTTCAGATTGAAAGCCTGATTAAGAAAACAGAGGGTATGTTATTTCTGGGCAGTTATGTGTTGTTTGTTTTCTAATTACACTCCTCTCTGGTTCATTAATGCAATATGATTTACTTCAGTTTTGACCTACTTAATCCCACACCTGCAATATTTGGAGAATTTACTACCTATTTTTTAATTTGCTTCAGCATGCAAAATTGCTAAGTTTCATTTGTGTCCTCTGGCAATATAAACTCCAGGAGGAAACATTCCATGCTTGAATTACTCATACATAGTTTTGAAAAGCAACTTTTTAAAAAAGAGATCAGTTACACGCTAGCCTTTGCCAGTGATAAAAAACCCCACATCAATTCAAAACATTGTACTGTTAATCAGATAACCTTGTGGTGGCACGAATATATTATTCCTTTTCTTAAGGGGATTCCATTGCTTTATGAAACACAGTACTTTGCTTTGTTGTAGAGAAAATTCATTCATCGGATCTAACTTGTTTACTTTCAGGGCACTGAAAGACCAGTTTTATTAACTGATTACAAATCTGTTTACCAGGTATAAAAAGAGGTTTTGTATCAAACAGGTATTTAAGTATTCTAGCTTTACAAGTAGTTTGAAATGGTTGGCAGATAACCTTTAAAAATAGCTCTTTAGCATTCTGGACTTAGGCTTCTTTTACTACTTTCAAACACCTTAAATGAGTCCACTGAATGACACCGGCTGTCCTGTTCAATTGATACAAATTCAGTACTTCAGGAATTTAAGGATATGGCTGATGATGAGTACGTGCATTTCGTGAATTCCTACTGATTAATACTTTATAGGATCACAACCTTCTCTGAGGCAGACTAATGCTGGCCTAGCATTACCATATAGCAGTCTTTAAAAGATGGATTTCTTCCAAGTCCTACTGTCTGTGGGTAAAGACAGGAAAAAAAAAATCCATAGAGCAGCAGGAGATCTGACAGCATTAATCTGCATGGGTTTTGGATGACCACATATATAAGACATTTGATTTGTAAGCCACAATTAAGAAATTCTAGAACTACTTTTTATGGACAGCATTCATCATGTCATCTGGTTCATATTTTCCAAGAAGAATAATGCAAACTCAGTGCTGTGGTAATGTGCCCAGGTCTGACTACAGTGTTAGAAGGTCACATGCTAGTGGATGGAAGAGCAGTAAGGGTTAGAGTGGGTTCTAAAATGGGATCATGCAGCTGCACTAATTGGGAAACAGGCCAAATTTTTGGTTTTCCAACCTTTTCTATCTTTTTATTTGTGCTCACACACACGGGCAACAAAGGAAAAGGTTCTGGACCCTGAACATAAATCAGCTTGAGCATTTCCCAAAAGTAACACGCATTGCAGAGAAAGCAGCTGTGATGTACAGCTCATTGGGTTTGGACCTGTTGGAATAGGGAAGGCTAGTTTTCTGAAATTTTACAAAAATAAGCAAATGTCTTCCAGATATTCCCTTGGGAAGATGTAGTTCATATGTAGGTCTGCAGATGAGCTTCGGCTCCTTTCATCCACCGGACAAAGGTTATGCACAAAATGGTTGTAGTAACTGGAATTTAAAGTGTCACAACTGCGACTTTTTCCTTTGTCTGCCAATACTGCTGGTGGTCACTACCAGATGTACCCCATAGCCTCCGTCTCGCCTATGTACTACTCTCCCCACCTAATTTAATTCTCAAGCATATTTGCAAAAGCAACTGTAAGCTCTTTCTTAGACATTCTCTAGCTGTCCAAGTCAGGTCTACCCCCCGTGTTAATGCCCAGATTCATCCCTCTCCTGACTCACTCTGGAATTAAGGGAAGGAACGCTGAATTCCCTGAAGGGGCCTTGGGCCCTCTGATGCTCCTACTTGAGGATTTTGAAATCTAGATGTCTGAACACATACACGGTACAAACAACAGCCCAGGTGCCTCCACCTGAGACAAATTCAGTGGGTAACATGGGGAGGAGATAACAGAGACTAGGGGAAAGAAAGCAATGTATGTAATGAAACAGATGCATTGCTCAATGTCCTCTAACCTTCCCCATACCCACAGGAATCCTTGGCCTTGGTTCACTGCAGAGACAAATAAAATTAATCTTTTGGGCTTGCATAATATGAGAGCTGAGATAACTTTACAGTGTTGAATCTGTCTGTGCTCCTGTGTGTGTAAGCATTCAGCCTTATGTTGCAAATCAAATCCCTTGTGTTCAAATCTCTCTTTCCTCTCCTGAAGCCAGCCTGCTGCTCGCCTTTCTCCCATTTGTATGCTTGTTAGGTATCGTGGGTCAGCGCCAGTGTTTGGCTTTGAAGTTTCTGAAGGAAACACTTCAGTAAACATTCAAAGACTAGAGGCTTAAATTCTGCAGCGTAGTGTGCTGTCCAGATGTGAAAAATGGCAGGATGAAAGCTTCACGCAAGTCCTCTAACTCGCTCCCTATGCGCACACACACACGCACACACAGGGACGTCAGGCAAAAGGTGTCCATATCTCATTTTTGTCCTCATTACGAGGGGTTTTCGTCATAAGTAACACGTACAAAAATGAAAAGGAAATCCTCAGATGAAATACGCTGCTTCATGAGGCTCACTGGTTATCTCAAGGCAAAATATGAGGACACATACAAGCACACAATATTCTTGTTCGTGTGTTACTCGATAAGATAGACTGTGCTTCGTCTGTCTTTCAGCTGAAGGCTCCTTTTTCTGCTTCCTGGTGTTGCTTTTTAACTACTGGTGAGCAGCAGGCAACAACTGCTACAAGGAATCACTGCAAGCCTCGCAACATGAAAAGGTTTTTAGTTCTCCAAGAGATGCTGCTCAAGTACTTTTTCCTCTGCATTTTGGCAATTAAGTCTTCAAGGCAGTTTACAGGGAATGTGTCATATAGGGATTGTGCACAGTCCTTCCTAGACAACTTTCATTTATATCTACCCAAGACTTTCACAGACATTGCCAACGTGGTAAGGCATATCATGATATCCCACATTCCTTCTCTCAAATCCCTCACTGAGGTTGCTAAAACAGAGTAACTATATACAAACCAGGTTAAAAATCCATAACCCACGTCTGGATTTTATCACATCTATTTTAAAAGAAAAGGGGAAAAAGGTTTATCAGGAAGACCACGTGAAAGTCACCACCTCAGTAGCTGCAGCACTTAACGAGGCATCTAATTAAGAATCTTGCTCTGCTCAAGCTATCGGGCATCAATCATGATTTCCATATGAAAGCAAAACGTGTGGGGAAGGAATGGGACGCACTCAGGGTAAAGTCTCTCTGTTACTAACTTCTGATGCAATTTTGGTACAACGGAGGAGAGTGAAGCACACCTCGGCTTTTTCTTTAAAGAGGCTGAGTTAGCCCGAGAGCAGTGCAGGGGAGCGATCGCACTCAAGCACTAGCAACAAGTCTGCAACTCAGCCCGGCATTCACAACTTCGCCGCAGCTCCTCCTTCGGTTGAACAAGGTTAACAAGTTGTAAAAGTGAAGCACTTCTAGACATGTATAGAAATATGGCAAAAGAAAGCAAAGAATTCCTCCAAACTGGAAATTAGCACTTTAAGAGAATCTACGCTGTTAGAGATGTGTGCTTTTAAACAAGTTCAACCATCAGCACAATAACACAGAATTCTTAGGGTGGGGGAAAAAAAAGAAAGAAGGAAAGAAGTGTTTTCAGAAGAAAAGGTGATACACAAAATGATGAAAAAGGAAAACTTTCAACTTACCCTTGCTGATCAGCAGTGAAACTGGATCAGAGTACTTCTTTGGAGGGTTAAACTAAAATGGAAGAGCACGTTCAGGCACTCAGACCTGTCTATTTAAACTTTAAAAGTCTACTGCTGTTTTGTATTTTTCATCCTTCCTTCCCCACTAATGAAAGAAAAGTGCTGATACCTCGTAAAAGTTTTTTCTAACTTGGAACACTGGGAGAGCTTTTCTCAAGTTTTCAAGCCTCTGTGCGAGAGGAGGGGAAAGGGAGAGGAGGCAGCCCGGGAGGAGGGGCGCTCTGCGGGCGGGGAGCAGGGAACAGAGAGCTGGGGGAGGAGGGAGAGGATTGAAGGCGCAGCAAAAACCAGCCCGCCGAAAGACGGAGCGTGGAAGTCCACTCTTGCTGATGTAACAAAATAAATACAAGGGCAGTCAGCAGCCGCCCCACGCCGCCCGGTCACTGGGACACCTGGGTGGCACTGTGTCCGGATCTGGGCTCGCCTGAGACAGATGAGACAACTTGGCTCTCTGGTGTGCACCAGGAGTTTCACTGCAGGGAGAGGGAAAAATGCAGTGAAAGGGATTAATGGGTAACCAGCGTGGACCTTCTGGATGCTGGGGCTGCTGTCTCCGTTCCCTCCTCACCATCACTCAGGAGAGGAAGCCTTCCCAAGCCCTCTCTACTTTTTGTTGTGAACACAGCCTTGTTTACTGAGGTCAATTTCCTTTACGTGCACACATGAAAGTACACTCCAGGAGCAGCGTGTTTGTTTCCACAGGAGATACACATCACATATTTTTTTACTATTATTTGTGTGTTCATGTATGCGTGTGTCTGTCCCATGGGAGAAATGAAGAAATGATCTCACATTTCAGGAAACTCTTTCCAGGAAACTTCAGAAAATAAAGCATAAATACAGAGAGTCAGGCTTCAATAGTGAGAAGAAATATTCCTGATAATTTTTGAACACATTCTACAGAATAAAAGCATGCTTCAAAACTAATCTATGCAATTGGAACAAAACTAGTTTGGCTTTGCTTCTGCCCAAACCCTGGTTAAATGCTCTTTGAAAAATGCCTCGTCTCTAGAACAGATATTAACTTATTTCTCTCTGTTAAGCTCCTCACGCATGGAGCTTAAATGGCATTAGGAATTGGTCTTGTACTTGTTCATGTCACAGGGTATTAGCTGCTCTGTGGAACTGCTTAAGAGTTTCTCTAGAAGTGTCCATGATCAGTTAGTTCTCCATGAAGTTCTGTGTTGTACCAGACTCATTTGGGTTTCAACTCATGTTATACTCAAGAGCTATTTCTGACCTCAGATGAGCAGTTTTTGCTCTTTGAAGGGGAGAAGTCCAGTAATGGTCATAGAGAGATTCCTAGGTAAAGGTGCTCCTTACAGTTTCTTATTGAAATAATGGAAGTTACACTCTACAACACAACCTAGATATTACTGCTTATTTTTCACAGCTCTTCCGTACTGCCTTTCACCCAGAACTCTCCAGAAAAGAGAAGTAAGACAAGATCTTTGTAGGAGGACACTCAGCAGGGAGCTTTGACGCTGGGAACTAAACGCACCCGTCCCGGTTCTTGCTCTGGAGCAGTTAGTAGCAGACCACACTGCCTCCTGTTTGAGAAAAAGAGCTAGTACACTACAGTGCACACCTTCCATTCCCTTTCTTCCAGCTGCAGACGGAGACAACCAGTTTCCTCAGTTTGCCCTCATTCCTTTGTCAGTGGCTGCTAGTTGTGACTTTTTTTTTTTAATGTAGTTTTTACAGTTGTCCAGGCCATATAGCAGAAAGGAACTTTATGTTTTCTGAAGGTTGTTTTCAGGTTGCCTTTTCTTGTCACATTAAGGGAGAAATAGAGCTTTGTGCCTCACAGGCTGTGGGCCCTTCTTGAGAATGGAAAAAATGTAATATACAAACCATAGCATTTCACTGTGTTCATGACTGTGGTATAGACAGTGAGCAGAGTCCACAGTGCTCCTGCTACTATCCTGCAAAACACTGGTTATTTTGGAGCAAAGTAAAAAACTGCCAACATGACTACATAATGAAACATTGAGGAGATTTGGGGTGTTGTATATGTTACTACTGAAAAAGTTGCCCCTTAGGAAAGCAGAATAATGCCAGGAAAAAAACCTTGAATTATAACATGCAAGAATAAAAAGCTATCATTCCCTGTCAAAGCTGGCAAGATCACAGGATCACAAGGTCCAGCTTGCCTGATCTTGCATTTTTCCATTATCTGCCACTATAGACTTTGCAATTTTTCAAACATTACAGTTTTGAAGGAAGCATGAAGAAATATTTCTCCACTTAAATAAACAAACTATCTTTGAGAAGCCCAGCAATCTTAAAATCCACTTCAGAAAACTAAAATGTATATGTTAGTAAAAAGGGAAGAATAGCTTTGCAGCCGTATTAAGTGTAGAACTGGGTTTGCTATGGCATTACCTACGCACAAAGGGAAAGTTTTACAAGTCTCCACTATAATACTGTGTAGAATTAGGAAGGATAATTATTCATCTTGATAAATATTACTTGGAAATGTCTCTTAGAGTTTGGAAATATGTCTCCATGATCACATTTCACAGCCTATTACCAAAATATATTCAGCTTCAGGTGATGCAATGATCTACCGTTTCACAAGATTACCAGAAAGTCTCACATTCATTTGCCTCACAATGCAAATAAGCTTTTCAGATTGAACAAATGTCCTCAGACACAACCCCTCTTCAGCTGAAGCTGTGTTCAATAGGAAAGCACGGAGGTGTCAGAACTGAGATAGTTACAAATCTGTTCTTAATTATGGACCAAGAGAAGGGTAAGAAGATCACAGATAGGTCTGAAGCCTTGCATTGTAGAAGACAAATGCTTTTCATGTGATAGAAATGAACATTTTGGGGCCTCAAGCTCTCTGGGAACTCCATTGCCATCCATTGACATTTTGCCTTCTGGAGCAAACAGCTCTGTCTTGTGAAGCAATCTTTCAGCATGGCAGTGTGAGGACTGCAGAACCTGCTTGTCTTTGGTTTGGCAGCTGCCGCACACTCTGCAAGGGCACAGTCATGCTGCTACCCAGACGCGGTGCTGGGGCCCAGGCTCTGCCAAGCACGTCCCTGGGACTGAACCTCAGGGTAACGTCCACGGTGTTTCTGTCCACTCTCTGCTGAATCCTCAGCTGAACCAGTGAAATGGTTCAGAGCCCACAGTACTGCTGCTGCTTTTCTACACAGACTTACCAAAGGGAACCATAATTTGGATTATTTAGTGTTTCCAGCTTCTGACACATATTCATAGTTAATACAGAACTCACTCCATTGTTTTCTTTCTAATTATTACCTGAACACAAGTGCAGCACTCCTTAAAAATCTTTTCTCCTCATATTACCTCCAAATACTCCCTGAAAAATATTTGAGGAATCTGATTCACTAGGAAAGCTCTAGTGAATGTTTCATCTGGAAGGCTATCATGTCCTTTGACCATTACCAGATCTTCCATAGATACCACTGGGGTTCATGTTCTACTTCCAATTAAGCATGTCTGTCGTTTATGGAGCTCTTGAAACAAATTGCATGCCTTCACTTGTTTTCAATTTGTTTGCAAAATTCACTTCCCAGTACTCCCACCCACAGCACTGTCCTTGTCCTGTGCAATCTGGGAGAGGACCAAGCAAAATGAGCTGAATATACAGGAAATGGAGATTAATATACACAGGCCTTGCAGATTTTCTTGGGTGCTTTTAAAGCTGCTGTGGAGTCACCCCCATCCCTGGATGGCACGTAAGCTTTGTCACATTTTCACCAATATCCCTTCTCTCACATTTGGCTTTAAAGTCAGACTTGTGAATATTGAGTGGCCCTGTTTCATGCCCTTTGGAGGTAAAGCTTTTCAGAACTTCCAAGGAACCATAATGTGGTATTTCATGATTACCTAAGCACATAAATGTGCAGACTAATGTTTTTTTTAATTTTTTCTTTTTTAAGCACCCAGGGTTTTTTGCTTGTTTAAGGAGTTTGCGTCACATAGAAATACAACACAGCTTTGAAGTAGCTGACCACAGCACTTGCACATTCTCTCAGCTGGGGTGACTGGGCTGGAGCCCCCTGTAAGAGCTGCTGTACCCAGTACCCTCGAGTATCCCCTCCCTGCCTCGAGTTTCAAAGGGTTGTGGCTTGTTCAATACAGACAATTAAAGGCAATTGTCACCCCTCATGGTGGTATTTGGTCCCACTTGGGTGGCACAGCACATAGAGTCTAAGAACATTTTCTAATAATTTTAAGGATAGTAATAATAAAATGGAGGATAATCACAAGGCTGCCTCTTAGTGAGCTCACTTGCCATTCCTTGTCGAAAGTGGTGTCTCAGATTCATTTAATTCAAAGCTAGATATTCCCCAGGGGTAAAGGAGGCTTAGTCAGCATAAGAGATATTCTGGTCTTACTGCCTGCAAAACAACCAAAAAAAAAGCTATTTTAGAAGAGACCCTGCTGGAGAAAACATCAAGACTGAAGCACTTAAGATGAAAGTGGGAAGTTCTCTATGACAGATGCCAATGCATTAGAGCCCAGCCTAGCAAGTGGTCACTATTCTCTGGAAATTCATTGCTCTGTTGCACAGTCATCTGTCTACAATTTCAGAGTATTTTATAAATATTATTATAGAAGAAGTTACGTTGTAGTAACCTCTTTTACAGAGTTGGGAAGTTTGTCATGGAGAATATCAGCAGCTCCTCTGAGTCATAAACAGCGCATGGCTCAACCAGAATTAGAAGCAAAATGTCTTAATGTCTTCATCCTCTAAGCCCCAAATTATTCTGATTTGTTCTGTAGTTGCATTTTGGAATATCAGCTAGCAGTGCAAGCAACTAAGTGCGAGCAACTAAGTGCGAGCAACTTTTTTTTTTTAATTTTTGAGGATCACAGAGAAGGAAAATAAAGTGTTCAGGCTTGGGGTGGCTGTTTCCTTTCTGTTCTTTGTGCTGGTCAGTGCTTGCCGCTTCAGACCACTAAGGTCTCACCACAACTTTTTCATGGTGATACTCAGCTTGCTCACTTTCCCATGATACCTTTACAAGTGTGAATTCACTCTTGTCTCACTGATGGACACTAAGGGAGAAGGGTAATACATGAAAGCTCAGATGTTCTTCATCTGTGCCAAGTCTTCTAAACCTCATTACAGACAGCTCAAACACCAGAAAAGTTGGTCTGAAAAGGATTTATCCCAAAATTGTAACTGATTCCCATCAATATGTCCCCTGAACTAGCTGCTGCTCTAGAAGGACATTAGTAAAATATTCAAACAAAGAATGAAGTATGAGTGCACAGATCCTTATGAATTTGGCTCCACCTTCTGTACACAGTGAAAATAAACATGAATTATATTGGATCTTGAATGCCAGGTAATCTTTTTGTTTATTTTTCATTTCACATTCAAAAATCCTGCACTGAGACAGTCTTATAGTATTTTGTGAGTTTTTGTTTATCTATATTGGTAGTGGTGGGTCTTCCAAGTCCTTTGGTTCCAATGAATGGGAGATTTTTAAAACAAATATGGCCATTTCATGTTTTCATGTGAAAGTAACATTGTCTTTCACAAAACAGACTTTAAATTTCTTCAGGAGGGTCTGGCAGTGACTGAATACATTAACAATGAAGTAAAACAAAATTTCAGAATATGTATTGACATTGTCTGCTATTTACTTATGGGTAATTTCACTGAAGGCAATAAATCTGCACACATTAAGTATTTTCCAGCAATATAGATAGAGGCTGTACAGTCAAACTACAAAAGAGCAACCCACACAAATGAAAAAAAAACAGAGTAGGTAACTCCCCCAAATTACTACCCAGCTGAAGATACTTTTGTACCTTTATTGATGAAAAAATTCACTAACACACACACACAAAAAAAATATCAGCTGTGCAATAATGATTATGCTTTTGATGTTTAGAATAAGTGAGCTGTTTTGACATAATTCTAATACTTTTTATCCAGGATTTACAAATAGCAACTGCCTTTCTGTGGAAGTCTTAGAAATCTTGTAGAGATTGATGAGTTTTCCACATGTGGCTGAAATGAGGGACAGAAAGTTTGGCTACTTTCAGAAGAGCAAAGAGGAAGTGGTTGAGCTCCCTTCTCCTCAAGAAATCATGCCTTTTCAATCCTGTTCTCAGAATATCCTCAGGTTTCATTTAAGTTTGATTTTTGATCTTATTTAAATAATTTCAGATTCACTTGGCATTTGAGTAAATTTATTAATGTGAGGCACTGTGTTTTACTAACAGAACAATATTTTTATGTTTAGCTAGGCAGTATCATTGGTTACAGTTAATTAAACTGAGCTGCTTCAATACTTAAATAAGCATTGAAGTCTAACTAAAAGGACTTTTTATCTAGAACATAAAAATGAACATTTGTTTATTGTCAGTCTACAAATTGATATTTAGAAAAAAGTTCCTTTTTTCTATCAATTCCTACATAGAAAGAGAACTAGAATCAATTACTTATAAGTGCTCATTTATTATTTTATACCTTTGAATCAAATTTGTTAATCACATTATAAATATAATTGTTTGGGGGGTTTTTTATTCACAAGATTAGAGAATGCTTTTGCGCAGCCTTTTCCTGTAGATACAGTTATTTTTAGATTGACATGTGAGTTCATTCACATTTCACTGAGTGACTATGTTCACTCACCTGCAGACAGTCTATGCTGGTCATTTTAAAGTCTTCTGCCCACATGACTGCCAAGAAAACAAAGAAGTGTATCTTTCCTCTCACTTTAAGAGATTTATTGCCTGCAGAAAAGAGAAATGTAATGTCATCTTAGAGAACAGGCCCTAAATACAGTATTTCAAAAGATTTCTGAAAAACAGAGGCAGAGTGAGTGAGTTGTTCCTGGCTGAAAGGCAGAGGTGCACTCACTGGGTTTCTTGATAGCACCGCAGGGGTGTTTGAGGACATGAACATTTCAAGGTTTCCCACCCATTTCCCCTACACGACTCTGTTGTCATTTGCTGTACAGCTGCATATATGTTGGCCAGGATCACTTAGGAGCTTCTCTCTTTGCTTCTCTCTTTTGGCAGTCTGCAGGATTAACGGTGGTGTAGACGTGAAAGGGTCTGCAAAGAACTGAACATCAAGAAATTCTACATAAAAGCAAGTAAAAATTATTAATAGGGTTGACTGCTGGTAAAAACACAAATTGATTTAAAATATATTACTAATTAAGGGGTTCCCATAAGAACAGCTTTGGGAAAACAACTGGAAAATTAATCTCCTGGAATTAGCAGTTTCTGTTATAAGATTTTCCCAGAAGGGAATCTTCTGGTATAATCCATGAGTCATTTTCTTAGGCCATAAAGAACATCAAGTCCAGAAATCTGCTTTGAATTTAAATGTGTGTACATTCAATTATTTAATTTCTCAGAAACTTTTAGATTAACTGAACTGAAAAATGTAGTTGAGTTACACAGTGTATCAGTAGTTTAATGACATGTACAAATGAAGCATAAAGAACATATAAATCCCTGACTCCACAATTTAGGCTGGGAACTGCTCATTAGTTATTGCTAGCACTCTTCAGCAAACATGAACTTAGGTGCATAAGTGAAGACATCACATAATAGATAACAATAGCTTTCAGCTATTAAACTCTAATACAATGTACATTATATCAAAAGCATGCTAAAAGTATGCAGAATAAAAGCAGTTCAATAATGTGAGAAAATTCAGTTGTGATGTACTGAGCAATAAATGAAGGGTTATCTTTTACATATCAAATTTGAATAGTAAAACCCAGCAGCTTTACAACTTTCTAAGGCTGCATTCAAAATAAATGACTCTCAATTATTTGCCCTAAAAACTGACACTGGTGTATTACCCAAAAGCATATTTTTTGTAAACTTGATCACAATAAAACCCCAAATGGGTACTAATAATCTCAGACTTTTCCATATGTACAGGTTATTTTCAGAAAATGAGATGTAAGAATTAAATCAGTGTTCTCACAATCAAGGTGATATCTTGCAAATTATTCTGTCTGAAATCTAAGTGAAAATTTGTGGCACAACCAGTAAGATGCTATCTCCTATTAAAAAAAAAAAAGTCCTTATATACTTTCATTTTAAGGGCGACTTAGTGTCAGCAGTGAGGATGAGAATGAATACAGAATTTAGGTCCTAGTACAGACATGGAGAGCTGAAGCACACACGTCCTAATTTCTGGCCCAGCAGCCTTTCTTCAGTGATTACAGAGCTCTGGAAAAGCACGAATTCCTGCAGAGCACAGGAAGCATCTGTGGTGCTCAGCATGCCCACAGCCACCCCACACAGTGCTGCCTGGAGTCCCCTCCCATCCTTGCTCTGGCCAGTAGCCCCAAAATACCAGAGGTGCCCCCACCTGCCTCCCTGCAGGGGCCCCGTTTCACCCCCTCTTTTCTGAAGCACCTTCTGATGGACTCCTCACATCAACCTGTCCTTCCTGAATGAGGCTGCTCCTGATTCTACTTCTGCTGCTGCTGATGATGAGAATTTTGCTAATTATTTAGTGATCAGAACACTTGCCCCCAGAGTGGTAAACTTGCTTGCAAGCCCTGCTGAGACCGTAAAGTTCAAAGCAGTGTCGTCAGCTTTCCAAGCTACTGCTTTAAGTAGCAAGACAAAGGACAACTGAAGGAAAACTGATGCATCCTTTATTCCCATTGAGAAAGCTGCTTTGTTTTGCACAAAATGTGGCACTTAGGGCTATGATTTAGCAGTGGACTTGCCAGTGCTGGGGTTATGGTTGGACTGGATAATCTTAAAAGTCTCTTCCAACCTAAATGATTCTATGAGTTTGGAACTAGATGATCTTTATGGTCCCTTCCAACCCAAACCATTCCATGATTATATGAAAAAGAATTGAAAAGTTAATTAACCTGAGAAGTAATTGAGAAAAATACCTGCTTTTCTCAACATCTTTTTCAAAAATAACCCTAAAGATGGGATAAGTATTCATAACACAGTGTTAAAGGAAGTATATTTATTTCTGACAATTTCAAATGGTCACAGCACAAGTGGATACAACCTGCATGAGCCTGAGAACTCCTTTTGTCACCCACTGCACACTAGCTTATGGAAATTGCGAGTTACTACTACATTTTGGATTAACTTCTTTATTCACTGTTTATACTCCTCTGAGTAAATTCTTTTTCTTAAACCTGGAAAGCAGTCATGGGTATGAAGCAGTTAAGCTGACAACTGTAGAAAAAACTACTGAAAATGTTTACGGATAAAGGAAGATATTGGTTATCTGAGTGAGCCAGAAAATGAGGGCTAGTTTTAGGAACAGGACAGGGAAGCACACACTATAAACTGCAAGTAAAATGATAAAACAGAAGTAAAATCTCTTTGGATTACTTCATGAACAGCTGTATAAAACACAGATCCTTTTATGAATTCATTTAAAGTCAAGTGATACTGATGCAGTTGCACAATTTTTTTTTGCTTTTCTATGGTACATAAATAGTTCTTCGTTACTTATTCAACTTTTGTTCCCTGCCCTCAATACCATTTGATTTCAAGAAGGAATTCTACATCAAGAACAAATAGGGTCTCTACCAGCCTTTGAAATGGAAATGTAGAAGTCTCAGTGTGAAATTGTAAAAGTCCTTGATATGCAATCTGCTTGACCTGCAGACTGTATCTGAGAGGTGCATGTGTTAGGAGCCCTGGTGCTTTATATACCATCATAAAACAGCTCACTTCTACCACTGGTCTCTGCTGCAACAACTCACCAGGAGTTTTAAAATAAGTATTTTGCTCTGATGGTGGGTTTGTGTAGATTTATTATAAGACAAGGAACCGGGAACTGAGTATATATTGCATTTAATTATTCTGAATATTCATGAAATTTAGGCAAATACATTAAGGCAATAATATACACTTAAAAATGTGTGAAACATCTTTTGGTTCCTTTGTAAACTCCCCAGAGCAGGACTAATAGGGAAAAGCACATTGCTTTTTCTGTTCTATAAATTGTCCTGAGGAAGGTTTATCCCCATAAAACTATGATTGGTTGCCAGTGTTTTCAACTTAGGGATGAAAACAAAAGCAAAAGCAGTATGAACAAAAATTATTGCATCATTGCCTGTCTTTTTTTCTTGAAGATACTGTCTTGAAGATATTTAGGAAAGCAGCATAGAGATCAGCTGTGCCAATCAAATCCATGGAAGGGATCCTTACACTGCAGGACTGATCAGTGTGACCACACTGATGATCACCACAAACACAACCTATTCAAATTCCTGTTTTAGCTTAGAAAGATGCTTTCCTTACACAGACTGAGGTACCAAGCAGCTTCATGCTCTGAACACCAGCATGCCCCTCAGCAGTCACAGCAGGAAGCAATTAATGTCTTCTCAGAAAATGAGGTGCCTCCAGACATGGCAGTTTCTGACTTGGAGCTTCCAGGTTATTATAGCACTACAGAAAGACCTAAAACATAATTCAGCACCAGAAACATTGTGTGTCTTTAAACCAAAAATCTTTGACTTAATTCCAAATGTTATGCTGAAACGTAATCTTTCTTTCTGTCCCTCTTAATTACCGGTTTTATGACGCGCTCACATTTCTAAGCAGCTCTGCAGACCAAGGTTGCAGATAGCTATTAGACACAATTTTCACATTGTGCCAAAAAGAATAACTGCTGCTGGGCAAAAAGCCCAGTGGATTGTTTTGACATCCCAATCCTAACTAAGGTTTGAAGTTTTGGTGGCTAGAAAGAAGTATAATCTGCAAATACAGCAAATTAACCTGGAAGACATTAAAGGACATCGCATATGTATTTTCATATTGTCCCTATCCATATGTGCCCTACGTCTAAATGTAAAAGAAGCTCTTATCTTAGGAAAAAAAACCCATAAAACCAAAATAAAATTATCAAAATATAGATTTTTTTAAAATCTCAAAAAGTTTTATTGATGGATAAATTGTGATACTAAATAATTTGACGACAGAAAGTAATTTTTGATTTAATGCGAGAGGAAGGTTTCGGAGAAGGAGGAGGCAGGCCCGGGGCCAGGCCGGACATCCGCGCTTCCGGCAGGCCCCGCCAGGGGGCGGTGCGACACAGGGGAGCCCTTCGGTCGGGCCGCGCGGCTGGAACGGGCGGGAGCGGCGCGGGGCGGGAGCCAGGCTGGCCAGGGCCCGGTGGGAGGGAGGCACAGATGGGGGCAGAGGAAACCTGCCAGGGGGAGAAGGCTGTAGGCCGGTGGCAGCAGCGTGGCCGCAACAGTGGTTCTCCTCCATGTGATCCCGCTTCCTATTAGAAAGGCACTTGACAGCCTTCCAGTTTCATTGATTCCTGATATCTTCAGCAGCCCATACATATCCTCATCGATACACACACACAAACACTTTTTTATAATATCTATTAAAAACAATATACTTTTCCTTTTTTTTTATTCGTTTTTCTTTTTTTTTTGTTCAGGCGTGCAAGAGTTGACTATAAATGTTAAAAAAGTTTCACTCATATCAGGAGTCTTGGTTTGTTATAGCCATTCTTTTCTTAGTTCAGGAATGAATATCTGAGAATTTGGAACTAGTGAATTCTGAAGGGTTTCCACCTGAAAGTAATGATTCTTGAATTACATTTCAAAGCCTTTTATATCATGGTCTATAATATATATTTGTCGTAACATTTTCAGACTTTGACAAACTGATCAACAGTATTTGTTTGGTTCTGGTTTTCCAGTAAAAGCCAAGATAAATTGAAGGAATGTTTGCTTTGCTATTCTATCAGCTTAAATCATCTGCAAAATCAATCAATCTTCAACAAAGACAGTACATCTCAGAAAGTCAGTCCTTGTTTTTCGCTTGTGTATCAGGATTTCTGCATTTCATATCACAGAATCACAGAATAAGCTGAGTTGGAAGGGATCCTCAATCATCAAGGCCAACTCCTGCACAGCAGCCCTGCACAGCACCCTGTGACCCCAAGAGTCACACCATGTGCCTGAGAGCATTGTCCAAACTCTTCTCAAATTCTGTCAGGCTGGTGCTGTGAACTTCCCTGGGGAGCCTGTTCCAGTGCCCAGCCACCCTCTGGGTGAAGAACCATTTTTTTAATAACCAACCTAAACCTCCCCTGACACAACTTCAGGTCATTCCCTCAGCTCCTGTCACTGGTCACCAGAGAGAAGAGATCAGTGTCTGCTCCTCCTCTTCCCCTCATGAGGAAGTTGTAACTGCAATGAGGTCTCCCCTCAGTCTCCTCTTCTCCAGGCTGAATAGAGCAGGTAACCTCAACCCCTTCTCATACGACTTCCCCTCAAGGCCCTTCACCAACTTTGTTGCTTTCCTCTGGATGCTCTCTAATAACTTAATGTCTTTCTTATATTGTGGCACCCAAAGCTGCCCCCAGCACTCGAGGTGAGGCTGCCCCAGTGCAGAGCAGAGTGGGACAATCCCCTCCCTTGCCCGGCTGGCGATGCTGTGCCTGATGCATCCCAGGACAAATTTCCCATTTACCTGGAGTAGTGATTTGACTAGTACCCCAAGCTTTTCAAGGTCTATTAGTACAACTAATTAATTGTCATTAATTGTCTTCCAGGTTCTTTTCTGTCATTCATATTACTCTATTAAAATGTTCTGGCTCTTCTGGGAACAATATGTTGCATACTTTTGTCAATAAACCTACAAGACAGACATTTTTCATTAAAAGTGTCAGTCAGCTGCACACGAAGTGAGTGATTACTTGTAATTGATTTGGTCAATTCCTTCTGGGAAATATGATAGAGCAATTGTTTTAACAACAATTTCAATTTTAGAGACTGTATGTCAAGTCTTAATGTTTTTATCCGGAGATTGTGTTTACCTGCAGAAAAAAAATGGTACTTAGATCACTTGAGATCTAATTGTCTCTAGAAGCATTGAAATTCCTTTACAGTAAGTTAATAGAAAAGGTATCAATTAATAAAGATACCTGACGACATGTTGCCACCTGATGTCACTGCTAGAAAAGGCACTGTATGCATTTGGGAGAAAAAAACCAAAACAAGCTGTGTAAGGTATATGACCATAGGTAACATGTGGAGTCACTGGTGGATGGAAGCAGCAGGAGTTTAAACACTTTCTTATTACTATTGATAGGATAATCAAATCACAGACACTCCTCTACTTGTACTGTAGAGACAAGTTAATGTTAGGGTAAACAAATTAACAAAAAGTCAAGAATTCTGTCAAAAAGGAAAGACTTACATTATTCTTAAGTTGTTGTAGCAGTCATGCAATAGTAAATTATAGCTGTACTAAATAGAATATCTAATTAATTTAGACATTTTCCATATTTACATGATATTTCCAGGCACAGTTTGATAATTACAAGTATATTCATTGCTCAAAATTATCCATTTAAATGTTCACATTAATGTATTTTAGCAATGTCTCAGGAATGCTCCTGTAACACATAATTCCAACCCCTATTTACAACATGAGCTGTTTGTACACTACAGGTTGTGGTTGCTCTTCAAACTTGATTGAGTTCTTAAACCCACAAAAGATCTTCTAGAACATGTGTGCTCTTCTTATTCACCCCTAAGAAAAAGACACGTACAAATCCACATTACTAATTTAATTAATTGATTTATAGCAAAAATCACTGATAATAAGACTTATCCTGTATGACTGTTGTAAGGAAATGTAGGATACAGCATAAGATATGTGGACAGAACAGTGCAATCTAAACTCCAAGCCAGTAATACAAATTGAAATCAAGGATAATGGCAAAGTTTGGGATTTTCTTGTTTGCCTGATTATTTGGTTTTGTGAAGGGAAGGTGAGCATATACAGTCAGTGAAAACAGAAGGTAGAAAAATGCTTTTGCATGAAGGAAGATATTTTCCAACAGTCAGGGAACTGAAACTTGCTTTTGTTCTCAGTCTTTATATGGCCTGAGTTGTTTATAACTAACTTGGACAGAAGCCCTTGAAAGACAACAATTCTGAAATGGCAAAACCAGAGGTGAGAGGACCTAACGAAAGCTATTTCCAGCTCTAAATCTTCTGATTTTGTGTTTCAACAGTTGGTGTCTACTTCTTCATTTTAGTGGGGAGAGCTGAGATACAGTCATAACAAAATCAAAGATGTACACTTCTTGTGTGCTCTTTGAAGGCTGTGGAGATCAATCTCAATGAAATGAATGGTATAAAGAGATATTGCCAAAGACATGGGTGATTTTTAAACATCAAATCAAAGATGAAACAATCTGAAAAAGAAATGTATTACATAAAGATGAAAACTCTTTATTGGAAGCCATGCACTGCATGATGGATGTGCACAAACTTATTCAAAGCATACTTTGCCTTAGATATTTCTAGTAAAATATTATCTCTTCAGAAAATATATTTTAGAATTTCCAGTACCTGGAAGGACCTGTCAACATAGAGTTGTACTTAACAGTGGTGCATCCTATAGAAGTGTGAAGATTTTTCATGGAAGAAAAATGCACGTAGGTCTGTACAAAATATTATTGGTACAACAGAGATAATAATATGATTAATACTTCAATATGGGTGATACTTCTGTAAGTGTAATCTGATTTGTTCTGGAAACAACCACATTGAGGAGTTTGTTTCATTGTGATCATCATACTGATATAGATTTTCAATTTGCCTTTTCAATTTGTGGTTTTATCTTTTTACATTGTTCTCTATTTGCTTTCGTAATAAGCAGTGTGCCCTGCTCAGTATTAAGAACTTTCCCAGATTAATTTAGTTCTCAAAATCAGATTTAATATGGAAATAACTTGGTTCATGGCTTTTGAATCATGGCTCAGGGTGGAGCAAAAAATGGATAAATGTGGGGAATGGGAATTTTCTCAGCTGTAAGGGCTTACTTTGAAATATAATTTCTAAAAGTATCTAATTTATGTGAGATTTAGTGGTTGGTTATATTCAGTAAGAAGTGTACCTCCATTATGAATTTTATGCAAGGTTATGGAATGCACATATGCAGCACTGTACAATAAACAGTTTTAACCGATCTTTCTGTTATTCATTTGGTTGCCTTTTTTCACTGTTGGGGTGGCTGAAGTGGCTGCTGCCGTCCCCAAGGAGCAGGGCACTGCCAGAGTTCTTTGGTGGGATGAAACCACCATTTGAAATCTCCCCTATAAGTTTACACAATGGTTTACGTATCCACCTCCTGTGTTAATCTCCCTGTCCATCTGTTGTTAGCCCCAACCCTTGCTCTGGAAGGTTCTCCTCAGTTCGGTTCACCATTGGTCACGGCTCCCTTTCTCCTCTCCTCTCCTTTCC
Source organism: Atrichornis clamosus (assembly GCA_013400975.1). NCBI lineage: Eukaryota > Metazoa > Chordata > Aves > Passeriformes > Menuridae > Atrichornis > Atrichornis clamosus. The sequence goes on from WBMZ01007487.1 coordinate 500,159, forward strand.
CCACTGGATGTTACCCCGTAACCCCGCCGTGTCTCTACCCCCGGACCCTCACGTTATTGGTGTAATTGAGTTATCCCCACCTTGTTCTCCCTCGGTTAAAAACCCCTGCACAGCCGTTGTAACGGGCTCTCCTGCCAGGACTCCATTGTGGGGAGAACCTCAGTAAAGCTGTTCTGGTACTCCTGACGGAGAACCCTTCCCTAGCTCTTTGTCTCCGTTGTTTTACTGCTGCTTGGACTCAGAGTGTGTGCGAGCCTGCTCTCAGCGTGCAGGGAGCGCAAGGACCACGGAGGGGAGATTGAGCCCCCTGGGAGTGGCTCCACAAGGGGCACTCTCCAGACGGCCGCTGGGCACTTTGTGCTTGTTCCCGCACTCCGTTCCTGTTGGCACGTACAAGGTGCCCGCGGCATTTCACCAGTTTCGGAAACTATTCTCTTTTTGTCAACCATTGCCAACATGTCAACATACTTGACGTGTACCACTTCTGACAATGCACGGAATGAAGATATAGCTGTGAAAGTGATTGTACTAAATGCTGGATTCAGCTTTTTCAGTGTAAAATTTCTGTGACACCAATTGTATCTGGGATGGATAGCCTGCCATAAAGCTCACAATTAGAGAAATCAAAATAATTGATACCTTGTAAGCAGGTGCAAACTTTCATTGGAGGTGAAATGAGAATAAGATCATCATTTAGGGATTGTGATTACTAAACAGGGAATAATATTCAAGTCTGTAGAGCTCAATGCCTTCTCCCAAAGCTGAAGGTCCACAAGTCTTCCCGTTATCCCTGATCTAATTTCTTCTGTAGGTTAGCCATTCCTGTGCTCCAGATTGTTAACAAGTAATTGCTTCCAAGGCTGAGCTTTTGCATGGGTAGGTGCACTTATGTGGCTTGCTAAACTGTCAACAGGTTCACATCTTATTCCCATATCTTAGTACCAAAAAGTTCAAAATAAGGGGGTTTTTTCACTTTTTGAGATCAAAATTCCTTTTTTGGTGGAGACGAGGATTTTCCTAGCAGTGATTCTCTGTGTGTTCCTAGGATCTGGTTTCATTATCCCCAACTTTTCTTCCAGTTATATACACAAATAGAGGCATATGAATTCCTCTCAAAATAGCTTGGCTATTGAAGGATTAACATTCAATATCTGTTCCATAGTCTTCTTCCATCCAAAGCATAAGTTGCCAAAAGACTTAAAATTTTCTTTCTACCTTGAATTGGGGCATGAGAAAATAACTGATTTATGTGTGTGCTTCATTTTGGAGTTTAGTTACTAAATTTCTTGAGATCTGTATTTGCTGAATTATTAAATAATGCTGCAGGACAATGTAGTTGTTCATGGTCTGGCCATTTAAAAACATGACGGCTGTTGTGGTGGTGCACCCCCCAACCTTCTAGGCTGCACTGAAATGTGATAATGCTTGTTAGACCTCAGCCTTCATAAACAGCACCTGGGCTCAGCT